>CM041779.1:93653460-94123736 GCA_023374045.1 Limonium bicolor
TTATCACAAGGATTGGAGGAGTATGCCAGACTGAGTCTGTTCCAAGCACAGCTTGTCGGAGAGAGAAGCTTCAAAGTGGTTCCACAGGACTACCACCAGGCATCATCACCACCATGAGAGCAGATGACAGATAAATTTTTATGAGAAATACATCCCCATCTCCAGGACAAGACAGATGATTGCCGATTTGACAGCATTCAGACAGTTGGGTAGCGAGACAATATGCGAAGCATGGGACCGATTCAAAGAGACTCCGCCAGTGCCCACACCATGGACAGAATATCATTCACTGGCCCAAAGGATTCTTCCAAGGGCTAAAAGATGAAAACGAGGTGAGGTGAGAGCCGCCCTAGGAGGAACTTGCTAGCAAAAAGTGGTGAAGAATTCATGGCAGCCATGGAGTCCTACTGTGAGGAGCTTCGCCAGTGGAGCAACACTGGAGGGAGAGTATTCTCAATAGCTCACAGTTCCACCCGAGCTCGAACCCGATGATGTAGAACAGATAGCCGCCGAGCAAGCACAGCTGAAAACCACGATGGGAAGCATGGCAAAAATGCTCGAACAGCTTACCATGGGCCAATCCCTAGGCAATCTGTCAAGACAGTCTCTACAAGTGCAACGAATCTGCTGCTCTCAGTGTGGGGACGCATGAATATGAGGACTGCCCACTAGTGGCCGAGATATGAAGCACACTGAGGAGGCCAATGTCATAGGACAAATCAACAACAGGCAACCCTGGGTGCAGAATCACACTAAACCTCAGGTACGGAATCCGAACAATGCACTGAACTCACATGATGCAGCTCAGAGGACGAACCAGGGAGGACCACCCCGGCTTTGTAGACCTCAATATAATCAGTTCAGGCACAGCAGTCTCAGGCTCAGCAAACATCATTGAGCTCAAAACAATGCCAATCTGAAGGAGATGGTGGATAAGTGATGGTTCTCAAGAACAGTAAACTGTAATCAATCAAAAATTAGAGAATGCATAGTAGAGATGCAGGGAACGATGAGTCAGTGACTCGATTCCTCTTACAGTAGAGACCTTCTGGATCGTGGCCTTCCCAACCAGACCCTAATCCAAGGAGCAGTTGAAGGCAGAGTGTCGGTCTCAGATGCAGTAGCGCTTGAGGACTGTGAAGATTCTAGAGAGCTAGCAGCAGTTACCCTAAGAAGTGGAAGGAACTTAATCATGACAAAGTGGCAGGGAACCATACTGATGAGGAGACCGAGCCCCTTCTAATACCGTCGGTGTGCACCATCAGGGCATCCTGCCCCTCCTGAGGTAGTTCATGAGGAGATCAGGCTCCTATTCCTCTTCCTCTCATAAACTGCTGTTAAAAATACAAAAGGAAAGACACTTGCAAGAACTTCCTTTTCCAAACCGTCTCAAAAGCGAGAGCTCGATGAACAATTTGGAAAATTTTTAGACGTCTTTCGAAAGCTAATTATAGTTTTTCCATGCCATTTTCCTTACCAGTTTCACCATGTTATTGCCAGTTATTTCATGGTCGTTGCCAAGGAAGGAATGGGAAAGACTCCTTCAATATGTGTACATAGGTAGGTGGAAAGAGGCGTTCACGGGGTGTATTAATTCTGGACAAATCAAAGAAAACATGGAACTTCAGGGCGGTTTCCATTTTTTTTCTTACCTCACTTGACCAGACTTTGCTAGTTGTTTCATACACATTTTTCTTCTGCTCAAGGAAACTGGAAAGACTCCTCAACTGGTGCAAGAGAGGGGGAAGAAACAATGTCAAAGCAGCATTTCTCAGCTGAAACGAAGAAGGAAAATGGGGTGTTCCCAGCACTGGCTTACTTCTTTTAACTTACTGCTGCAAGGCCCATGCTCATGTTTCTTTTGCTTGGATGGAGGGAAATGATGGGGCTTTCCAGTGCAAGAAAGGATCAAGTTCAAGGCATTATCAGCAAGGGAAAAAAAGGTATGAAATGGACATTGCTTGTGGTTGTAGTTTTTGTTCACGGTAGGTTGCTGTTTGTGTTGTTTCTGGTGGGAGAGTGAGGAGTGTTGTGATTGTCAACAGAGAAAGAAGAGAGTCTGTATAGTGAGCATGGGTAAACTTTTGCTAGCTGGAGAAGGAAGTATAAGTAGAAAGGAAAGTCCTTGGTTAGTTGTCTAGGCTAGGGTTGTACTTGATGTAGTTGTTTATATTGTCACTTGTTCCCCCTTTTGCCTGGGGTATCCGGGACTGTTTGATGGGTTGAAGGCTTGCCAACCGAGATGAAGAAGGGAGGGGAGGGGAGGTGATTTGTGTGTGTTTTGGAAAAAGCCACCTTGCTTTATGCCATTATTGTACTTGCTAAGTCTAATCTTCTTTTTGCTTTGTCTTTGCCTCTATTTGCAGCAGATTGACAAGAGAGGCTGGAGTGCACTTGCTAGTTATATTTCCTTCTCCCTTCCTTGTTGGTAACCGAAACTGCTTTGTGGGTTGGGGTGGTGTCAGCGAAGGTGAAAGAGAAGAGAGGTGAGTGATGATGGTTAAGTACTAATTCTTCCCATTTTATATTCTAGTTGTACTTGACACTTGCTTGCTTAACCTCCCTAGTTTCTTTGTGTTTCTTGTTCCTTTATGTAACTCACCTTCTTGACTTTCTCTGACCTTTGAAGGTTTGTCAGGTATCCCAAGCTTTTTTGACGTAGTTGTTGCGTCAATCTTTTCAAACACTTCATCATTTATGCCTTAATGAATAATAAAGAGCCTTCTTATCCTTCTTTGGTTCTCCTTGTGAGTACTTTTCTGAACATCTGTGCAATTGTTGCAAGCTCCGGAATACATCATTCACCACCGTAAATAACTCGTGATAATCAAATATCACCGCATCTGGAGTGACCACCGATTATAATTTTTTTAGCTACACAATTGGAATAGAGATATTGGAACTAGAATAACCATTCATTTAGGCCCCATTCTTTTGTCAATATTATAAGCTAGTTTATTTGATCAGTTAGTTTGTTCTCTCTGTATGTCACATACATCAATTGTCATATCAATTATTTTTTCTCTCTACTTTTCTAATTTCATCTGACAACTGACATCAGCTCTCGATTCAGCTAGACAAAAGAATGAAGCCTTATTTTATTTTTTTTCACTTAAAGGATTCTAGTTTTTCTTTCTTGCACTGGGGATAAACTCGATTTTTTTGTGACTCCCAACAGAACACAAAAAAATCTTGGAGGCGCTCACGATGTAGTCCATGAGAGAGAAAGCTCTCTCCTCTCTCCTCTTCTTCTTGTTCTAGTTTTTCTTTGTCTTCATGGTTTTACTAGTAGTTAACATCTAGTCTCTAGATTCTTTTGCTTAATAGTAAGTCTGTTAGTTTCTTGTCTTCTCTCCGGTTAGGAGAGTTTTTTGTTGTGTATAAGTTGTGTTTTAGTTTCTTTGTATTTCGTGGGTGTGGGTGGGATTTGCAATCATAGCTTCCATCTTCAACGTTGTTGCCAGAGCCGAAGCGTCTAATCTTTGCTCCGTGGAGCAGATGCCTGTCAATGAAATCTGCGTAGCAGACGATACCGTAAAAGCCGGTTGTGCCGCTAGCACCAACGGTGGTGCCGATGGCGGTAGCCATGGTGATGGTGCGTTCACACTATCAGCGTGGAGAAGAAGGCAATCAGCACACTCTATTTTAGAAATGACATATGTAACTTGCTGGTTAGGGAAGTTGACACATGTACTACATGGTGTCACTTTGCATGTATCCCTTCTTATATAATATAATATAATCTGCTTTTCAAAAAAAAAAAAAAAAAAATTCTCACGTGGGGTGGGGGGATGATAGTGATCGTAGCTTTTATGTAGTCAGCTAAGGTAGACTGCTCTTGGCAGGAAATGATGATGGGTTGTTTTTGCTTTTGTACGGTTGCACGGGAGAACTCACGGGAATTTTTTTTTCTACTACTCCATCCGTCCTGAATTGATCGTCTGTTTGTTTTATGACATATTTTTCCATTTCAATATTAAACATATAAGATAAAATTATTTTATAAAACTAAATTTTTCAGGACGGAGTTTGTAATTTATATAGTGTACGGGCAAATGGTGAGGCAGGACTACAGGTTACTTATTTGTGGAAATGGTGGTGGAGGCCTGACTGATAGAAAGTAAATGAGGCTCTGATGCCATTGATGGAAATAAAATGATAGTATAGGTGAGAGATAATAATGAATAAAATTAATTGATGTTCACTAGGAGGTTAGATATTTAATGTAACGTTACAATCAGAAAAAATAGTTAAATAAAAGTATTAGTTAATAAAATTAAAATAAATAAATAAATAAGTAAACGGTTATATGACCTATTCTACAGTAATAAAATAGGAACTAGATATGGGTAAGAAAAAAAGTGTCCAAAATTCATGGATTATTAATATATTTTCTACAGTGGGAAGTCAATGTCCGTACCAAAACACACGAAAATCAACATGAAAAAAGGGAAGAGAAGGGGGACATGAGTGAATCGACAATAGCATCAAAGTATTCAGATGAAGTCGAAACACAAGGCGTAACCACTCACGGTCTATCTGGTTAGATACGTGGAAAAGAAAACAAAAGATGACATTACAGAAGATAGCATATTAGAAATTCTTTGTATGCCTGAATTCGAACCAAACACGTCTTTTTTTTTTGATAATTAAGGCATTCGCCATTTTTTAATGAATGGGGAGTGGCTTTTTATGGGTCTCATTAAAACCTCCCAAGACAAAACCCGATGGGAAAAAGCCAAGGGGGAAAAAGAGTACCCGCCACTCCAATTACAACCTAGTTGCCATCCAGACTTAGAAGAAACTAAAATGGAACAGTATCCATACACAACGGCGGAGCCAAAGGGGGATAGAGGGAGCAAAGACCCCCCAACTTTGTTAAATTGCCCAAAAATATAGTGTAAAAAATTTTACAAAAACCCCCCCTAATTATTTGTAATTTTATGTATGCCCCCCTCAATTTTTATTCCTGGCTCCGCCCCTGTCCATACACAAACAATCAACTACACCTTTCACTTCTAGCTACTTAGACGTAGTCTTTGAGGGAAGCCACACCTACAAAAGTACTACACGTGAGGGGGAATCCTTTCCACCAAGCCTTCGTCCATCTCCAGATGCCAAGTTTAGTTTGCATAACAAGCCTCTCGGCCATAAGGGCTTCGGATCTAAAAATTGTATTATTCCGCTGCATCCAAATAGAATGTATACCATATGCCAGTGTTGACCTCCAAATCCTATTAGCTTTGCCCACAAGACCCATTGCGAACCAGTCTTGATAGATATCTCTAACACTTTCCTTGAAGATAATTCAATATTCCACCATTTTAGGATACCTTCCCATACTGGCTTGATTTTTGGACACAGGAAGACCACATGTTCAAGGCTTCCAGTCCTCTTCTACACCAGGGACATAGGCTTTGGTTAATCGAGGTCACACCTTTTTCGAACAAGATTTCTCCAGTAGCTAGGCCCCTAATGAGAGCCATCCACAGTACAATTTCAATGCGTGGCTCACATAGCCCACGCCACATTTGGCATAAGTCGGCACCGCCCACAAAGTGTTGTGCTCTACCCATATTCAGTTCATGCGAGACTTCCTTAGATATAGTAGTATTACCTGGCAGTTTCCAGTGGCATGCGTCGTCTTGTCCTGGGAGGAAGGTTGGACCATCAAAGTTTCATACAGGGCCACCACCAAACTTTCTTCATAGATAAATAACCTTCGCCGCCAATCAAATTTCCACTGCCATGTTCCTTCATCCCATTCACCCATCTTAGCTACTGTTTGGTCTCGTTGAGCGCTCAGAGAGTATAGCCTAGGGAATCTGTCTTTCAGTATCCCCCCGTCTAGCCAGTTATCAAGCCAAAACATAACATCATTCCCATTTCCAATTTGAATACTTACCCGGTTTTTTATGAGATTCCGCACAACATCATACTTTCCGTGACCTTACATATTTGATGCCAGGTGCCTCTACACCGATGCTGACCTACATACTTTTCTCCCGTATGTGTTCCGTCCCGGATGTGGTATATGGACTGGACTACTCTTTTCCAGAGGGGTCTTCTACTGCTAGCAAAAGCAGCTCTCCATTTAGTCAAGAAAGCTAAGTTTTTAGCCTGCAAATCTCCAAAAACCAAGGCCGCCAGCTTCCTTGGGTAACGCCATTCTTGCCCATGACACAGTAGAGCGAAAGCGAGTTTGATTTTCCCCCCAGAAAAACTGTCTTTGTAGTGAATTAACATTTTCCTCACCTTGACCGGAATAATGAATAAACTCGCAAGTAGAGAGGGATAGCTTCCAATACTGATCGTATAAGTACCACGCGCCCAGCTTTTGAAAGAGTAGTGGCTTTCCATGTTGCTAACTTAGCTTCTACCTTATGAATCACTGGTTCCATGTTGCAAGCTTTCTCAGTTAGCCCAAGTGGACATCCAAGATATGTACTTGGCAGCAGGGTCCCCAATGAGCATTCAAAGATTTTACTCACCATTCGTTTTTCCTCTTCACTCGTATTAATGCAGTAGGCCTTAGATTTTTCCAAATTCAACTTCAAGCCACTGGCCTCCTCAAAAAGGATAAGGATCCTATATAGCTGAATCATCTCATGTTTCTCAATCTTACAAAAGAGGGATATCGTCAGCAAACTATAGTGAGTAACTTGCACATTCCTTGATCCAACTACCAATCCGGAGAACATTCCTGGTCACAGCACCTCAGATCATCCAATGAAGAGCCTCAACACAATTATAAACTGGGAGGGAGAGAGTGGGTCACCTTGTCGTAAGCCACGGCTGGGTTGCAAACGGCTTTGTGGGCGACCATTATTAGATCGAAATCATAGTCGATGTAATGCACGATTCTACCCATCTCCTCCACTTACTGCCAAAGCCCAATCTTTCGAGGCATCTCCTTTAAAAACTCCCATGAGACACAGTCATGCCTTCTTTAAGTCGATCTTCAGCAATATCCCTTTCTTCTTTCCTTTTTTGAGCCACGTGATGACTCATTGGCAATAAATGGCCCCTCCAAGATGTTTCTGCCCTTAACAAAACCTGTTTGCGTTTCATTTATGACTTTGGCATCAGTGGCCTCAGTCGGTTGCTTAGGATCTTGGAATTACCTTATATAAACATCCCACACCATGCTTATTGGTCGAAAATCTCCAGGGTGGGAGGCTTCTGATTTCTTTGGGATCAGGGCAATCCAGGTGTGTTAGCCCCTTTTTCCAGTCTAGATGTACGGAAGAACTCTTGCACATCTCTAGCGAATTCGGTCCAATTATATGCCACATTTCTTTATGAAATTCCATATTATACCCATCATAGCCTGGAGCTTTAAGGCTATTTGATGAGTGTCCAAATGAGCATGTTTTAGGGGTGTATTTCATATGTTTAATCAACACTTTTCATGCTCATTTCTCCACTCTAGCTGTTTTCCTCTAGTTTATGTTTCATTGGTGTTTCACACATTTATTGTTAAACAGGAGGATTAACATAGCTAGGAGTAAAGTAGACGAAGAGAGGAACGCGTGGGCGCAAACGGATCCAAAATCGGAGTTAAAACGAAGAAGATACAGCGTTTGAAGTTATACTGACTCCGACCGACCTTGCAGTCCGGTCGCAAGTCCGGTCGGGTCGAAATTTTGCCCAGATTCGCGTTTTTACAAGCTACTGGACCGACCGATTGCAAGTCCGGTCGCAAGTCCGGTTGAACTTAAAAACGCGTCCGAAAATCGCTACTGACTCCGACCGACCTTGCAAGTCCGGTCGCAAGTCCGGTCGGTCGTAAAATTTGCCCAGAAATCAGATTTTAAAAGGGAAAAGAGGAGGAAAGAGAGGGGGGTCGAGACCTGGACTCCAGGCGACGGTAGAGGCGACAGAAGAGAGAGAAAAAAGAGAGGAGAAGAGAAGAGAAGGAAGAGGAGAGGATTTCACCTCATTCAAGAGCTCAACCACCTCCATTAATGGCTATTTCTTCCTCCTTTCTCTCCTTTGTAGCTTCAATGCTTGAGTAGTCTCCTTGTAGCTTGGGATTTGGGATTTTGCCCCAAAATCCCTAAACTCCATTGAGATTCTTGAACTCGTTATGGTTTTATTTCAGTTCGTGTGCTGAATACCGATAACGATTGGTGTTTGTGGCTCTTGAACTTGTCACCATGATTTGGGGATTTGTTGAGGGTTTTGCCCAATTTGTTATCTTTGTGTGAAATTGGTTGGTTTGCCTTGAATTTGTTGAAATGAGATTCTGAGATAGATTCTAGGTTGCTGATTAATTAGCACTATGTGTTAAACTGGTTGGTTTGGCCTACCGATTAGTTGGCATTATTGGATTTCTGTCAACATGTGATTCTGAGATAGAAATCTAGACCGTGAGGACTGAATCAGTGCATTCTAATATCGAGGATTTCGAGATTAGACTACACTGCAACTTAAGGGGAATTTGTGCTTAATGCCATCAATTGACTAGGTACTCGGAAGATCCACCAGGTTCCATTCTGTTGGTTAGGATTAGTAGACCTCGATTAGGATATTAGTTAGTTTAGCGTTCCCGTTGTTTAGCCATGAGTTCGAGAATTGACCATTGGTAGTAAAGGGAGGACGGGTGCAAATATCCACCGAGCTACACCTATCCTAGATTAGTTAGTCTAGTTTTACTGCTTTCCTTCGTTTTCCGATTTATCTATCCAACCAACAAAACTCCCAAAACAATTTACATTTATGCACTTTTGTATATATCCTCTTGCACATTTACTAAGCTTATAATTAGCTAGATAGTTACGAAGTCCCTGTGGATACGACCTTGTTGTACTACAATGATTGGGTTCACTGCCCATAGTTAGCAGAGTAGTCTCACCACTATTTTGCCAACAAGTTTTTGGCGCCGCTGCCGGGGACTTCGGTCCAACTATGTTTATTATCTGTTTAGTTTCTGTGCATATTTTTCATTTCCTTTATTTCCCCTTTTGTGTTACTTTTTTTTAGGAACCTATCTCTGATGGATGGTCTTGATGATCAAGCAGAAGATTGTTACGGCTACACCTCTAGAGCAACCTACGACCAATACATTGATTGTCAAGGGTGTGGATCCTTTCATATGTTCCCTCTTTGTGATGATCTAATCTCAAGATCGGAGACTCTCATGGAGAACTGGTTCTTATCTGTCAATCCAAACCCCACTGAACAAGACATCAATCGATGGATCAGGTGCCAAGGAGTGGAGGAGACCAGAAGAGTGCTTATTGTTCTGAGATCACGGCAAGGGTAGATTCACCCACTCTGGAGGATCTTAGTGCGAGAATGAACACCATCGACATGAACCAGCTCATTACACTAGCTCGAAGGGAGCAACAACCAGAGAGTGAAATGGTCCATGAAGTGGAGCAGCAGACTAAGGAAAAAGACCTCGACATGAACCAACTGAAGCTCTATGCCAAATTAGTAGAGATGAACGCGATGATGGAAGGTCTACTAAACCTTGCATCGCAGCAACCGGAGAGCGAAATGGTTCATAAAGTGGATCACCTTACTGAGGACTTGAGTTGCTCTCTATCACCTCCCCCGTTCGAACCTGAGAAAACGTCATTCAACCATCTGCCTGAGTTCGAAGCCAAGCCATCAGAGGACCGCTTCCACCTTGACTTCATGGAGTCTCCTCCCTCTGAAGTCAACTACCGTTATTTCCCCTCCTTCTCTGTGCTCCACCCAGAAGATGAGGATGGACACATCCTCAACCTTGAGGAGGAGGAGATGCCGCCTCCCTCCGATCCATCAGAGGAGAGTGCTATAATCAACTTCAAGGAGCCACCTCCCTCTGAAGTTGATTTTCATCAAGGCTCTTCCCATGAGCCTCACCAAGAAGTTGAGGACATTTACATCCTCGAATTTGAGGAGGAAAAGGAGCCATCAAACTTTGATCTTCACTTGAAGGATCAAGGCCCCCACCCGTGCACTAATGAAGTTGGGCGGAAGCTCAACGTACACCCTCTAAGTGTGGAGGCCACCTTCCCCTTTGATCCCGGACCAAAGATTGAAGACAAAGTCCGCTCCGGAGTTCTCCCTGCACCGCTCACTGAAGATAGGATGCTCACATCCTTGAATTTGAAGAGGAGGCTCCACCACAGTTTGATCCTCGTACCAAGGATCACCCACCTCAACACTTCCACCTGATGAACGATCGGTGGAGTTTACACTTTCACATCCTAAGTGTGAGGGCACATTTCCTTTTGATCCGGGTCGTTCTTCATTGCTAGATGATGCCCGCCCAACCCACCCGTTGATGCCGACTTCAACGTTCATATTCGATCCCGGATGACTTCACGGTGGTATGGTCTAGCCAAAGACCTTAAAGAAGGGCCGCTTACCGGGAGGCAACCCGGATTTCATTTCGTGTCCTGTCTTTTAAATTCTGTTAGTTTCGAATTTGCATTGTTTTCAATAATGGGCTATTTTGGCATTCTTTGGACTTGCCCTTTTACGCCCAATTGGTGGCGTCTGTGTTGTAAATATTTTGGAAACAGGTAAGCCCCTCTGAAAAAGGGATGGAATTAGGAACACTTACAAAGGAACCTCTGGCGAAATTTTCCAAGAGGACCTTCATCTCCAACGATTGAAGGTAGCACCTCAACGACCCCTCCCACTAGCAATTGTGCGGGCACCCTATCTTCCATCCACATCTTATCGGGGAGTACTCGTTTCACCCTTTAATATTTGCCCACAACGACTCCACTATTTTTATTTCCTGTTTTGTTTTCGTTCTCCTTTGGTTTTGTTTTTGCTAACCCTTAACTCTAGTTGTAGTTTGGTTGCTTCTAGTGTTTTAGGCAGGTGAAATTTCAATTCCACACCGTAACTAAGCTACGCTACTTGAGGCTGAAGCTCAAGTGTGGGGGAGTTCTACAAACTGATCGCAATAGCAATCTCAGGGGAGTACTAGTTCCTTTTAGTTTTCGTTCTCTCTTCTCTAATTTTGAATCTGCAAATCTGGGGATAGCTTCTGTGCTATACTGTTTTGTTTGTGTCCCGTGTGATTTTCCTTTTGTCTGCTTCCCGCAAAGGTCTTCTGGAACCTTCCCCGGTTTTGATTGGTGAACAATGGGGACATTGTTCAATTTAGTGTGGGGGAGTGACCTTTTCGGTGAATTGTGTGCTTAAATGCTTAATACTTCATGCTTATCTTGCGATTGTCCAAAATAAAAAACTTGGACCCTTGTGTTGTGAGTTGTTCTCATTAAGAACAAATACTGTTATGAATTGTGGGATAAATGCTTAAATTTTTCATTTTGATTGCTTTTGAGGAGCATTTTACATGCGGTGTGGCCAAGTGATTGTATGGTTGGATTTTTATTGCTTTGGGGTTCCTTCTGTCTTCTTTCTTAGGGATTGCTAAGGGGTGCTTCTTGTGAAAATCCATCAAGGGACTTGTGAGACGCCCATTGTTAACCAACAATGAGAGTTAAGTGTTCTTAAATGTAAAGGCTTGATGCCAAAATTTTATCTTCTCATCTCTTATGCAAAAGTGAAACAATTGCATAAATCTATTTTTCCTTTTGTTTTCTTCTTAATGCCCATTCTTGAGAGAAGTTGGACATGGTAAAAGCTCTCCAAGTCACCTAATCTTTAGAACTTTGAAGCACTTCGGATCATACCCCGAAACTCTAGATTTTGTTTTGCCCTAAGCACACCCATGCCACCACTAAGAGATGGTTCAACTCCTCAAAGGTTTTAATCACTTTTTGCTTCTTCTTTTATCCTACAATTCATGTTAGTGTTTGTTAGTCTTGAGCATTCCTTACTTGCATGGGTGCTTGGTTTTGCTTGAGGACAAGCAAAAAGGTAAGTGTGGGGGTGTGATGAGTGTCCAAATGAGCATGTTTTAGGGGTGTATTTCATATGTTTAATCAACACTTTTCATGCTCATTTCTCCACTCTAGCTTGTTTTCCTCTAGTTTTATGTTTCATTGGTGTTTCACACATTTATTGTTTAAACAGGAGGATTAACATAGCTAGGAGTAAAGTAGACGAAGATAGGAACGCGTGGGCGCAAACGGATCCAAAATCGGAGTTAAAACGAAGAAGATACAGCGTTTTGAAGTTATACTGACTCCGACCGACCTTGCAAGTCCGGTCGCAAGTCCGGTCGGGTCGAAATTTTGCCCAGATTCGCGTTTTACAAGCTACTGGAATCGACCGACCTTGCAAGTCCGGTCGCAAGTCCGGTCGAACTTAAAAACGCGTCCGAAAATCGCTACTGACTCCGACCGACCTTGCAAGTCCGGTCGGTCGTAAAATTTGCCCAGAAATCAGATTTTAAAAGGGGAAAAGAGGAGGAAAGAGAGGGGGGTCGAGACCTGGACTCCAGGCGACGGTAGAGGCGACAGAAGAAGAGAAAAAGAGAGGAGAAGAGAAGAGAAGGAAGAGGAGAGGATTTCACCTCATTCAAGAGCTCAACCACCTCCATTAATGGCTATTTCTTCCTCCTTTCTCTCCTTTGTAGCTTCAATGCTTGAGTAGTCTCCTTGTAGCTTGGGATTTGGGGATTTTGCCCCAAAATCCCTAAACTCCATTGTAGATTCTTGAACTCGTTTATGGTTTTATTTCAGTTCGTGTGCTGAATACCGATAACGATTGTGTGTTTGTGGCTCTTGAACTTGTCACCCATGATTTGGGGATTTGTTGAGGGTTTTGCCCAATTTGTTATCTTTGTGTGAAATTGGTTGGTTTGCCTTGAATTTGTTGAAATGAGATTCTGAGATAGATTCTAGGTTGCTGATTAATTAGCACTATGTGTTAAACTGGTTGGTTTGGCCTACCGATTAGTTGAGCATTATTGTGGATTTCTGTCAACATGTGATTCTGAGATAGAAATCTAGACCGTGAGGACTGAATCAGTGCATTCTAATATCGAGGATTTCGAGATTAGACTACACTGCAACTTAAGGGGAATTTGTGCTTAATGCCATCAATTGACTAGGTACTCGGAAGATCCACCAGGTTCCATTCTGTTGGTTAGGATTAGTAGACCTTGATTAGGATATTAGTTAGTTTAGCGTTCCCGTTGTTTAGCCATGAGTTCGAGAATTGACCATTGGTAGTAAAGGGAGGACGGGTGCAAATATCCATCCCGAGCTACACCTATCCTAGATTAGTTAGTCTAGTTTTACTGTTCCTTCGTTTTCCGATTTATCTATCCAACCAACAAAACTCCCAAAACAATTTACATTTATGCACTTTTGTATATATCCTCTTGCACATTTACTAAGCTTATAATTAGCTAGATAGTTACGAAGTCCCTGTGGATACGACCTTGTTGTACTACAATGATTGGGTTCACTGCCCATAGTTAGCAGAGTAGTCTCACCACTATATAACAAAGTATACAAGTATATGCAAGGAGTAGGCAAGTGCACCTAATCGGTGTAGTACAACAAGTGTCGTATCCACAAGGAAATTGGTCCTAACTTCCTAGTCTCGGTATTTAGTAGTTGTAATGTAAGCAGTAAAATGGGGTTTAGCCGGTGGCAAGCTTGATTGTGTTGGTTGAGTAATTTCAAGAACAACAAATAAACTAAATGTGATAAGTTAATGGATTGGATGGAGAAGTACTTTGGGAATTTGGCAATCCCCCAAACTACCTAGATATGCTAGCAACTCTTCTTATGCCATAGTTGTCTTTCTAGAACAAAATAATAACTCTCTAAACCCAAGATGAGTTAATTCTTACTTAGTTAATTTTAGCCTTCAAAATCAATTAGGACTAAACTCACTAAGCAGCACTAAGCAAGTTCTAGAACAAAGCTCCAAATTATGCTCACTAATCCTAGAAGCATAAATCAAGAGTTCTCTCTCAATTTGGTCACAAACCCTAACTCAAAACCAAATTGTAGTTTGGGTTCACCACAAATGCACTCAAGAGATCAATTTGAGGACATTGAAAGATAATTGAGAGAGAAACAACTATATTAAGGCATAATAAAGATTCACAAGCAAAATCTAGGGTTTGGGTTCAAAGACCCATCCCAAAGCACAATGGGGTACTACTCAAACATAGGGAAGGAAAAACTAGAAAAGAGTAAGAAGAAGCCATTGTTGAAGCTTGGAAGCTTTGGAGAAGGTTCTTCCTTCTTCTCTTCTTCTTCTTCTTCCTCTTCTTTCTTCTCTTCTTTCACGTTCTTTCTCCTCTCTTTAGGGTTGTAGTCGTGTGTGTTGGATAATGGGGAAGAAAGCCCCAGAAGGTAGTCTTTTAACTGCAATTTCTGGCAAAAATTTCCGTCCGACCGGACTTGCAAGTCCGGTCGCAAGTCCGGTCGGACACTTTTTAGCGCGGAGCACGTGACGGGATTTAAGCTCGACCGGACTTGCAAGTCCGGTCGCAAGTCCGGTCGATTCCAGTGAGTTCTGGGACGATTTGAACAGAGCCGGACCGGACTTGCAAGTCCGGTCGCAAGTCCGGTCGGCCCCAGAATGTCCTTCTTTTGTGCCGGAATTCTCCCGATGCTTCCCATTGGCTTTGGCATCCCTCCCGAGATGCTCGAACATTGATGCATACTCAGATTAAGCTCTTGAAATGTACTCAAACGAGTAATTACCTATTCGAATATGTCAAAGGTGTAAGATCACTAATAAACACAAAATTACTTCATAAAGTGGTGAAATAAGTCAAGCGCCAAGTAAAATGACAGTGAATAAAGACGTTGGGAGAGCACTATTTCACCACTTATCAACTCCCCCACACTTATCTATTTGCTTGTCCTCAAGCAAAATTAGCTAAGGACTCACAACAAGAAGGAACATTTAAAGCAAGCAAGTGTTTAGATGAGTTCTTGAATTTCAGTGAGCAAAATTTGTGAACAACCTCAAGAGGAGTGCAACCAACCTTCTCATGATGACATGGGTGTGCTTAGGGTAAATGAAAATATAGAGTGTCGGGGTATGATCTAGAGTGCTTCCGAGTTTTTACAGATTATGGAACTTGGAGAACTTTTACCATGGCCAACTTCTCTCAAGAATGGGCATTGAGGGAAAACAAAAGGAAAAATAGAGATTTGCAGTTGATTCACTTTTGCAACAAGAGATGAGAAGAGGTAAATTGGCATTTTGCCTTGCTTCAATGAACACTCATCTCTCATTTGTTGGTTACCTATGGTGTCTCTCAAGATCCTTTTTGTCCTCTTTTTTTTTTCACAAGGAAGCACCCCTTAGCAATCCCTAGATAAGAAGGTAGAAGGAACCCCTAAGCAAGAAAAGAAATTCATCACGAAATGGATTTATGATTGCACCGCACATAAGTGCTCCTCAAGAGAGAACCTTTTTTAAAAAAAAAAGTTCGGTGGAAAATTCCAAGAATTCAAAGAAAAACTTGCTTACTATAAACATAACTCCCAAATGAAGCTATAGATAATTATGAGGAAATTGACTTAGTGTACCAAAGGTCGTCTCCCCCACACTTGAATGGGACAATGTCCTCATTGTTCAAATAAAAGCAGATGGGAGAAATAACAGAAGACCTTTGGGTATCACTTGGCATGAAGTAAGCAGAAAAAGTGTTGCATTGTATTGAGTGGTTAAGTGTAAAGAACTAATACTCCCCTGAGAAAGATGTGTTGGTGATTTTCCCCCACACTTGCCAGTGTGCATATGCAGGTAAGCGCTAGCTCCGTGAGGAAGAGTCGTATGGCCTAAGACAAATGGACCAGAGGCTCTCTGGAATGTCACCTAACTCACTTCGGGATGTTGTCGAGTTCAGTTGAGATATCTACAATGCAAAACCAAAATAAACAAGGCGCAACATGGATTCGAGTGAATTCGCATTGAGGCCAAAGTTAGATAGTTTAAAGGGGGTCCCACACAGGGGTCCCATAGCAGAGTAGTCAACAGGGTGCGCAAAGCACCATAGCACAAGAGTAGCGTAAAGTAGAAGTAGCACAAATATCTGAACAAGGTCTAACAGCCTAACAAGCAATTCAGAGACAGAATGAAAAGCATAAAAACAAAAGCATAACATCCCAGGATCAGAAGATGGCTACTGGGGGGGTGCACCACCATGCTCGCGAACGTGCTGCCAATAGGCCTCCATCTGGCGCTGGTGCTCCTCCATGAGACGCCGGTGGTCGGCCATCTGCCGCTCGAACAGCGCGAGCTGCTCCGGGGTCAGCGCTCCGGTCGGGGGTGGAGGTGGCAGGGCGAGGAACGGCCCAGGTGCAGCAGTGGAGGAGGAGGCACCGGAAGAGGAGGATGCACCGGAAGAGGAGGATGCACCCCGGCGCTGTCGATGCTCGGCGGTCGTCTTGTGCCACCCGTCCTCATCACGATAGAATCCCATCTTCCGCATAGTGGTGTCGCAGATCGGGTCCACGTGTAGGCTAGCTGCCTCATCTGCTCCGGGTCGCACACCACAGCGAACCAACTGCATCTCCAAAAAGGAAGGAAAACCCAAGTGATGGGTTTCCTTCTTCGCGATGATGTGACAGAGGTGGTTGAAGATGAGATGGGATAAGGAGATCGCCTTCTCGGGGTCTGGGGCTACCACATAGTCCATGAGAAAACAGTCCCTGGAGGTGAGATCCCTGCTGTCGCGAGGGATGACATTATGAAGCAGGATCGCAAGAATGGCCCTCTTCAGCGGGCAGCTCACCATGTTGTGGGTCATCGTTTGTCTAACATCCGTCCCGGCCTGGTTTTTTCTACGTGTCTGGACCGGGAGGTCGGCAAGGTAGCGGTGGCGGCTGGCGATGAGGTCGCCCGGGTGGATGATGGAGTGGTGGTCGAGGTCATCATCGCGCAGCTGAAAGAACTGGTGCACATGCCACCGACGGATGGCTATGGCACGGCCACTGACCACAGAAGTGATCTCCTTCGGCTGCTGGCTGACCGCCGCATTCGCGTAAAATTCTTTGATGAGTCGGGGGTGGTATTGGCCACCCATGGTGAGCACACAGCTCCAGCCCAGAAAGTCGAAGTGGGGCCGGAGCTCGAGGTCCTCAATCAGAGCCGGATCCACCGGCCGCTCCGAAACAATCTCCCGTCTCTTGGGGGAGGTGAACCAACGTCGGGCCTCTTCATTGATGAAGACGCCATCGAGTAGGCCAACGGGGTGGCCGAGTTCCAGGTTTGGAGCAGGTTGGTTCCTCCTAGCACGGCGTTGTCGGTGGGCCATGTTGCTGCAAAACAAAGAAAAGAAAAGAAAAGGCAAAACCGAAACAACAAAAAGAAACAACCATTAAATGGTTAGAAAACAACTAAGAACAAAAGAAATGACAGTTTCGTGGAAAAATTTTGCCAGAGTCCCCCCTGTTTTTCTATCATTCCTCGGTTCTAAGAACCTCCTCAATTTCACCAGAAGGTGTGCCACGCAGATATACACGCATCTCAGTAAACCAATGCATCCAAATAAGGTTAAAGCTTATGAAGGAACACCACATTTTTCCCATTTTCACATAAATGTCCACTCTAAAGTTCAACATGATTGCAGTACCCTAAGCATATAGATGCAATTTAGCTCACGCATTATCCCAACTAGGCCAACAAAGTCATAACATGTATTTTATTTTGTAGCAAATAATGCTAAACAAAGCATTATGTAATTTAAAACATGAAGACCAAATGCATGCTTAAACCACCACATTGCAACATTTTCAATCTCCAAACCCACACAAATTCCCTAAATAATTATGCAACACAATCCAAATCCACAAATTTGTAAAAATCACAATTTCCCACATAAGGCCCCGTTTGGTGCGACCTAAACCTAGCCTAAAATGTAACTTCTTCAAAAATCTCAAAATTTGACAAGATGAAGTTTGAATTACATACCTTAATGTTTAGAAGGAGTAAATGAGGCTAAAAGGGGACAAATTTGGGGCTAGAACCGAAATGAAAATCGGTTTGGGGGTTTAGGGATTCGAAATGAGAGGGGGGCGGGCTAGGTGTGAGTGAGGGCGGTGCTGGTGGAGTTGCGTGGCGCGCGACGTCGGGGTCTCAGGGCGGCGTCGTCGGAGGTGGTCGGAGCGAGGAAGGTGGTGGCGTGAGCTTGGGCGCGGGAGGGTGCTGGGTTGCGCAGAGGGGATTCGCAGGGAGAGGGAAACGGGCTCGATGAGGAAATGGCGGTCGGGAGAGGGAAGGAAGAAGAGGGATTGAATAATTTTCAAAACGCACCGTTTTACTCTTTTTTTTTTCAAAATTTTGGACCCGACCGGACTTGCATGTCCGGTCGCAAGTCCGGTCGAAGTCAGTAGGTTGTGATTTCGAATTTTTTCACCCCGACCGGACTTGCAAGTCCGGTCGCAAGTCCGGTCGAAGTCAGTAGCTTCGTGGGTTTGAAATCTGGGACTCGACCGACCTTACAAGTCCGGTCGCAAGTCCGGTCGAGACCAGAATTTCACCAAAATGTTTGTTTTCTTGCCCACAACACTTATCAACAATCACAAACAGATTCAACACGCAAAAACACCCAAAACAAGCACTAAACAAAGCATAAAATGAGCAAATAACTAGTGACAATAGTCCGGGTTGTCTCCCGGAAAGCCGCCTTTCTTTTTAAGGTCTTTGGCTAGACCATAGTAAGGTTTAGATGAAACCTGGTTCCCGAAGGAAGATAGGACGAGCTTCTACCCGTTTAATGTCACCTCCCACGTAATGCTTGAGCCTCGAGCCATTAACCATGAAGGTTTCACCTTTTGTGTTGCTTAACTCCACAGCACCATACGGAGTCACCTTGGTGATATTGAAAGGCCCGGCCCAATGAGATTTGAGCTTACCTGGGAATAGCTTTAACCGAGAATTGTAGAGTAAGACCCGATCTCCCTCATGGAATTCTCGCTTGAGGATCAATTTATCGTGCCATCTTTGTCTTCTCCTTGTAGATCCGGTTGTTCTCATAGCTTCTTCCCGGATCTCTTCTAACTCCGTCAGCTGAAACTTTCTCTTTTCCGGCACTCTTGAGATCGTAATTGAGCGCTTTGACAGCCCAATACGATTTATGTGCAAGTTCAACCGGTAGGTGACAAGCTTTCCCGTAGACAAGACGGTAAGGGGACATACCAATGGGAGTCTTGTAAGCTGTTCGGTACGCCCATAGTGCATCATCAAGCTTTAAAGACCAATCCTTTCTTGAAGAATTTACCGTTTTCTGCAAGATCCATTTCAGCTCTCTATTAGTGACCTCGGCTTGTCCATTAGTTTGGGGGTGGTAAGGTAGAGCGACCTTATGTCTCACTCCATACTTCTCCATCAAAGCTTCGAATTGCTTGTTGCAGAAGTGAGAACCCCCATCACTAAGGATTGCTCTTGGCACTCCAAACCTTGTAAAGATATTCTTCTTAGGAACTTGGTCACCACCTTAGCATCATTTGTGGGAGAGGCAACGGCCTCCACCCACTTGGTCACATAATCCACAGCTACGAGGATAAAGAGATTGGAGCAGGAGGAAGGGAAGGGTCCCATGAAGTCTATTCCCCACAAGTCAAATGGTTCAACCTCTAGCATCACATTAAGAGGCATTTCATGTTTTCGGGAAATGTTACCCATCATTTGACAGCGGTCACAGGAGCAACAAAAGCATGGCAATCTTTGTGTAAGGACTTCCAGAAGAAACCGGCTTGTAAAACTTTTGCTGCGGTCCTTGCCGGCCCATGATGCCCTCCCACTTCAAGAGAGTGGCAATGGGTGAGAATTTCACTTCATGCAGGGGCACATCTCCTTATCACCCCATCAGCACAGGTCTTGAAGAGGTGAGGATCATCCCAGAAGTAGTACTTCGAGTCAGCAAAGAATTTCTCTTCTGCTGGTAGGTCAAGTTATGGGGCACCACTCCCCTTGCTAAATAGTTTGCAAGATCAGCATACCAAGGATCATCAGCTTCCTTGATCACAAAAACAGTCTCATCCGGAAAGAACTCGTTTATAGGCACACCTTCATCGGGCACTTCCATGCGAGAGAGGTGGTCGGCCACCACATTCTGCACACCCGGTTTATCTCGGATTTCGATTTCAAACTCTTGCAGCAACAAAATCCATCTCAACAACCTGGCTTGGCGTCCTCCTTAGCAAACAAATATTTAAGGCGGAGTGGTCCGTATGCACAATCACCTTACTGCCCAAAGGTAAGAGCGGAACTTATCTAATGCAAAGACAACCGAGGAGCTCCTTCTCGGTTGTGGCATAGTTTTTCTGAGCATCATTGAGTGTCTTGCTCGCATAGTAGATAGTTCTAGAATCTTCTCCCTTTTTTGACATAGGGCTGCCCCCACTGCATAGTCGCTTGCATCACACATTATTTCAAATGGAAGGCTCCAGTCTGGTGACACAACTATCGGGGGCGAGATGAGGCACTCCTTGAGAGTGTTGAAAGATTTCATGCAGTCTTCATTGAAATCAAATTTTGCCTCTTTGGCTAATAGGTCACACAGAGGTTTCGATATTTTTGAAAAATCCTTGATGAACCTTCTGTAGAACCCGGCATGGCCAAGAAAGCTTCTAATGTCTCTAACTGAGGTGGGTGGTGGTAGCTTTCGATGACTTCGACCTTGGCCCGGTCAACTTCAATTCCATTGGAGGAGATTTGGTGCCCGAGGACGATCCCTTCTCTCACCATGAAATGGCATTTCTCCCAATTGAGTACTAGATTGGTTTCCTCACATCGGGAGAGAATGGCGTCCAAATTCTCTAGGCAACAGTCGAAGTTGAGCCCAAAGACTGAGAAATCGTCCATGAAAACTTCCATGCTTTTTTCGATAAAGTTGGAGAAGATGGCCATCATACATCTTTGGAACGTTGCTGGAGCATTGCATAATCCGAATGGCATTCTTCTATAAGCAAATGTTCCATAAGGGCATGTGAAGGTGGTCTTCTCTTGATCTTCAGGGGCTATGGGGATCTGGAAGTACCCCGAGTAGCCATCAAGAAAGCAATAAAAGTCTTGCCCGGCTAACCTCTCTAGCATTTGGTCAATGAAGGGCAAGGGGAAGTGATTTTTCGGGTAGCCGTGTTCAACTTCCGGTAGTCGATGCACACTCTCCAACCGGTTGTTGTTCTTTGGGGAATCAGCTCCCCCTTTTCATTCGAGACCACCGTGATTCCTCCTTTCTTTGGCACCACCTGGGTCGGGCTCACCCATGGACTATCGGATATGGGGTAGATAATCCCTGAGTCAAGTAACTTTAGGACCTCTTTTTTAACCACTTCCTTCATAATCGGGTTGAGCCGCCTTTGAGGTTGAACAAGTGGCCTGTAGTTATCCTCCATAAAGATTCGATGAGTGCAAAAATGGGGATTGATACCCTTTATATCGGAGATTGACCAACCAATTGCCCTCTTGTGGTTTCGAAGCACCTTCAGCAGACTGTCCTCTTGTGCACCTGTGAGGGAGGAGGAGATAATGACAGGTAGATCACAAGGTTCAGTCAGATAAACATATTTTAAATGAGAAGGTAGAAGTTTCATCTCCACAGTGGGAGGCTTCTCTACTGAAGGAGGTATTCTTTGCTCGCTTCTCTCCAATGGTTCCGGTGGTGGGTAATGCGTTCTGAAGTATCTTGGGGCTCTATCCAAAGCAGCTATCATTTCATTCACCTCCGGATCCATTTCCTGTTCATCATCAGACTCAAGCAAAGCAAAACTCAAAGCATCATAATTAGAGTGAGGGGGTGGATTATTTTGCAAAATGGAGTCAACAACATCTATTGCAAAAATAGCTTCTGCATGCGCAGGTCTTTTCACTATCTTAGACATGTCAAACTCAATCTTTTCATCATGAAGACGCAGAATAATCTTCCCTTTTTCCACATCTATTAAGGTCCTGGCCGTTCTTAAAAACGGACGGCCCAAAATCAAAGGGACCTTAACATCTTCTTCCATATCAATCACTATGAAATCAGCGGGGAAAACAAAGGTTCCCACAGTCACAACCAAATCTTCAACTTTTCCTTTCGGAAGCACTAGAGACCTGTCAGCAAGTTGTAATTGCACAGTAGTAGGAATGCACTCACCAATCCCAAGTTTATTAAAAGTTGAGAGTGGCATGAGATTTATACTAGCTCCTAAATCACATAGACCACTACCGCAATTAAAATCACCAATAGAACAAGGGATGATAGGCAAACCAGGGTCCCCAAGTTTTGGAGGAGGGTGCCTTAGTAGGACCGCTGAAATTTCATCGGTGAGATGCACCGTTTCAGATTCTAGCAAAGATCTCTTGTTGGTGAGAATGTCCTTCATGAACTTTGCATAGATGGGCATCTGTTTCAAAGCATCAGCAAAAGAAATGTTAATTGTCAATTTCTTAAAAATACTTAAAAACTTCCCAAATTGCTCATCTAGATTCTTTTCTTTGAGCCTATTCGGGAAAGGAAGTGGAGGGAGATGTTTAGCAAGAGTGGGAGAGATAGGTAATTCAGGAGACTTCTTCTCCTTGGAAATATTTTCCTGTGGAGATTGAACTTCCTCAGGTATCTCTCGGTCTTCTTTTTGATTTTCTTGATTTTGCTTCTCCTGGTCATCAACTTCATCTTGGGGAGAGGGTTCATCTAGGAGCCTACCGCTTCTCAAAGTAACCGCCTTAGCTTGGTCCCTTGGGTTAGGATTTGTTTTACTTGGTAGGGCGCCAGGCTGTCTCTGAGCAAGTTGTTCAGAGATTTGATCGAGTTGAGTTTTAAGGCTCTGGTTAAATGTCATCTGGTTGGCATTGCAGGCCTCCTGCTCGGTGAACTTAGTTTGAGCGGAAGTCATGAAGTTCATCGTCATATTTTGCATGTTTTGCATCATGGCTTCCATTCTAGCCAAGTTACCATCAGAAGAGGAGGAGGATGATGGTTGTTGTTGTTGTTGTGGTGTTGTAGTTGTTGTTGTTGTTGTGGTCTGAATCCTGGTGGGCCACCTTGAGGTCTATACCCCATTTGAGAATTATTTGCTTGTGGTGGCCCTTGAGGTTTATAACCCATCGAGTTGTTGGAAATATTACTCGGTCCTCCTTGGGTGGGATCGTTGTTCCTCCATGAGAAATTAGGATGATTTCTCCATGGGGCATTGTTGTTGTTATAGTTGTAGTTGGGGCGGTTGCTAACAAAGTTGACATCTTCTTGTCCCTCGATGTGACTTTTTCCTTCACAAAAATGGGTCTCATGGGGACCCGCACATATAGCACACCCCTCTGTGGCTGAAGTAGAAGATGATGAAGCTACAGATTTTGCATTCTCTTTCTGGGCTGTAGCAAGCTTCTCCACCATCTTTGTGAGTGAGGATATTTGGGCGGAAAGATGGTCGGATGGTTCAACATGAAGTAGACCGGCCGCTCTTGGAGTTCTTCCCTTACTTCTGGCCCATTGCCTCGTGTTGCTAGTCATTGTCTCAAGAAGTGCCATTCCTTCTTCAGGGGACTTATCATGAACTACCTCCCGAGGATGATTCACAAGCAACGGTTCGCATCGTCAAGCCCATTAAAGAAAGATAGGCATAACGATTGATCATCCAACCCATGTGGGAGCATTCATAACATCTCCTTGAACCGGTCCCATGCATCGTACAAGGTTTCTCCGGGCTCTTGGCTGAATGTATTGATCTCTCCAATCAGTTGCCTCGTCCTACTAGTCGGGTAGTACTTGGCAAGGAACTTTTGGGCCATTTGTACCCATGTTTGGATTGATTGAGACGGTAAACTTCTAAACCATCTTGATGCGGAGTCGGATAAGGAATGGGGGAAAAGCTGCAACCGGATTCTCTCCTTTACGTTACCGTCTTTCCCGAAGGAATTGCAAAATCAAGGAAGAGACTCAGGTGGTTCGGAGCATCATCAGGATTTGCTCCACTGAATTTCCTAAGTCCCGACAGCGGTAATGAATGAGTCTTGAAACCCATTGTCCGCTTCCTCTGGTGTCAATACTGGGAGGACTATAGCCGAAGGCCTCCCTTCGGTGTCCGGCTGGTAGTAATCAGAGAGAGCTCGGTGTTGCTGCTGCCCAATATTCTCAATTTCTGCGTGCTCTCCATCCGCCATGTTTAAATTCCTTATGCGTCTTCTAAGAGTGCGCTCAAGTTCAGATCTCGGACTAGCAAGCGGGGAGCTACTAGACCGAGTGTTTGGCATACACAGAAGAGACACAAGGTACCTAATCAATCACAAGAAAAACCAGCACTACAACTTAGTAATAGAAAATATAAACAAGGATAGGATATAACAACAAAAACGAAAAACACAATCAAAGAAAACAGAACACTAAACTTCAAACAAAAACAAAAACTAAAAATACCGGAACTAGGGAAATTGATGGAATCAATCTCCCCGGCAACGGCGCCAAAAACTTGTTGGGCAAAAACTATATAACAAAGTATACAAGTATATGCAAGGAGTAGGCAAGTGCACCTAATCGGTGTAGTACAACAAGTGTCGTATCCACAAGGAAATTGGTCCTAACTTCCTAGTCTCGGTATTTAGTAGTTGTAATGTAAGCAGTAAAATGGGGTTTAGCCGGTGGCAAGCTTGATTGTGTTGGTTGAGTAATTTCAAGAACAACAATAAACTAAATGTGATAAGTTAATGGATTGGATGGAGAAGTACTTTGGGAATTTGGCAATCCCCCAAACTACCTAGATATGCTAGCAACTCTTCTTATGCCATAGTTGTCTTTCTAGAACAAAAATAATAACTCTCTAAACCCAAGATGAGTTAATTCTTACTTAGTTAATTTTAGCCTTCAAAATCAATTAGGACTAAACTCACTAAGCAGCACTAAGCAAGTTCTAGAACAAAGCTCCAAATTATGCTCACTAATCCTAGAAGCATAAATCAAGAGTTCTCTCTCAATTTGGTCACAAACCCTAACTCAAAACCAAATTGTAGTTTGGGTTCACCACAAATGCACTCAAGAGATCAATTTGAGGACATTGAAAGATAATTGAGAGAGAAACAACTATATTAAGGCATAATAAAGATTCACAAGCAAAATCTAGGGTTTGGGTTCAAAGACCCATCCCAAAGCACAATGGGGTACTACTCAAACATAGGGGAAGGAAAAACTAGAAAAGAGTAAGAAGAAGCCATTGTTGAAGCTTGGAAGCTTTGGAGAAGGTGAGTTCTTCCTTCTTCTCTTCTTCTTCTTCTTCCTCTTCTTTCTTCTCTTCTTTCACGTTCTTTCTCCTCTCTTTAGGGTTGTAGTCGTGTGTGTTGGATAATGGGGAAGAAAGCCCCAGAAGGTAGTCTTTTAACTGCAATTTCTGGCAAAAATTTCCGTCCGACCGGACTTGCAAGTCCGGTCGCAAGTCCGGTCGGACACTTTTTAGCGCGGAGCACGTGACGGGATTTAAGCTCGACCGGACTTGCAAGTCCGGTCGCAAGTCCGGTCGATTCCAGTGAGTTCTGGGACGATTTGAACAGAGCCGGACCGGACTTGCAAGTCCGGTCGCAAGTCCGGTCGGCCCCAGAATGTCCTTCTTTTGTGCCGGAATTCTCCCGATGCTTCCCATTGGCTTTGGCATCCCTCCCGAGATGCTCGAACATTGATGCATACTCAGATTAAGCTCTTGAAATGTACTCAAACGAGTAATTACCTATTCGAATATGTCAAAGGTGTAAGATCACTAATAAACACAAAATTACTTCATAAAGTGGTGAAATAAGTCAAGCGCCAAGTAAAATGACAGTGAATATAGACGTTGGGAGAGCACTATTTCACCACTTATCACTATTACATTGCTGAACTGTGGATTTGATTTCTCCAATAGTTGGTATCTCTTCCAGCTGTGCAGCCTCCTCAGTCGTAAGTCTCGGATGATCAAGCACCGGTGGTCTAACTTTAGACCGAACGTCAGCTCTATACAAGTTCGAGAAATATTCCACAATATATGATTTTATTTCCGCTGGGTTATCAATTACCCTATCCCCATCCACCAGACATGTGATGAGCTTCCTTCGATGATTTATGGTTGCCCTTTTGTGGAAGTATCTCGTATTGTTATCTACTTCTTTTATCCACTTATCCCGAGCTTGTTGTCTCCAGTATATTTCTTGGTCCCTTTCTGCCTTATTCAGTTTGGTTAACACTTGGAGTCTCATAGCTTCAGTTTGGGGGACGTCGCCCCCTTCTTCAATCTTCTTATCAACTCTTTCAGCTCATTCCTAAGGTCCGCCACCTTTTGATTTATTTCCCCAAATACTTCTTTATTCCATCTCCTTAGTGGCTTCTTTAGCAGGTTCATTTTTCGTAGTGTTAGTTTAAGTTCCCCCATTCCTTTTTTATGAACTCTGCAAACTCGGGGTGATCCAGCCATGAATCCAGTGATCTAAAGGGTTTCGGCCCCCACTTTACTCCCCCCGTGTTCAAGTATAGGAGTCTATGGTCAGAAATACACCACTCACTCGAACGGAGTCTCACATTTGCAAACTGGGCCAACCATTCGTGACTTGCGAACATGCGGTCTATTTTACTGAATGAGCCTCCTCTTTTCCAAGTAAATCTAGCGTCTTGCAGCTGAATCTCCATAATCTGCATTTCATTTACCCACTGTTGGAACTCTCTCATACCTCTCGAGGGTCTCACTTGTCCCATGGGCATTCTTTCTGACGGTATTAGAAGTGAAAGGTGAATTCAAATTTAGAAATGAGCAGATTTTTTAAATATCCTGAAACGAAAGCGAATTAGCCATGCGCTCCTTTGCAACGGTAGTCAAGACAAATAAACCAATAGGGTATTAAGCATAGCAGACTCCATAAAGTGTAACCATCCCACCGACTAGCGCGCCCACCACGAAAAATGCCATACATCTCATGAAAGCTTCATTTGTGGTTGAAACAGCAGTCAAGACGATAAGGGAAAGAAAATTGTGCCCATCTACGAAGCAAAAATAAATACCCACCAGCTGCAGCAAGATCTACCGCGTCATTAACCCACTTCCTCATCCGAAAACAAACAAATCTCTGCACCATAACATGTCTTTCAATCCCTCAACAGCTATCTCCGTTCTCAATGGGATTGGTCCCTTAGCCATTAAAGAAGCGAAGTATTTATATCAAGTCCCGGAAGAAGTTCATGGCCTTTTAGCTGAGCTTAAGTTCATGGTGTTGCTATTACAAGAATTGGATGGACAGCAGCAAGGTAATCTCGATGCCCAACTTCGACTTTTTTCCCGCCAAATACGGGATCTTGCCTTTCGTTGTGAGGATGTAGTAGACACATATTTCCTCAGATTTCACAAGAAGATTGAAAACAGAAACTTTCTCCTGAAATTCACATGCATAGTGAGTAATAGTTATTCGATCCATGAAATAGGAAACCAAATAGAGTCGATTAAAAAAATGTTGAAGCGACTAACAGAAGGCTGAATATGTTACGGCTGGTGCACAACACTCCCATTGCATCTAGTTCAGACAATGTCGAGAGACTCCGTGATACACCAGGAAAAGTCTTAGTTGCCAAAGAAGGTTTTGTTGTAGGCCTAAACGAAGACATCAAAATATTAGCAGATAAACTTTGTGCAGATGAGTGTAGTCAATTATCTTTTTTGGCTATAGTTGGGACAGGTGGAGCTGGTAAAACTACTCTTATGAGAAAGATATATGATCTCCCTGCTGTTAAAAATCACTTCCCCACAAGGGCACTAGTTTGTGTGTCTCAAGAATGGAGTGGCAAGTGGTTGTTGATTGAGATCCTCCGACAATTAAAAGTAGACGTTGAACAACAATCAACCAAACCTGCACTTGTTGAGAAACTCCAAGAAGTTTTGACAGACAAACGGTCTCTTATAGTCCTTGATGACATTTGGAATCGAGATGCATGGGATGACATCTCAGATGCTTTTCCAAATATTAATAGTGGAAGCAAAATACTGTTCACAACTCGAAATAGTGATCTACTATCATCTATCAACCCACATAACTCAAGAAACTTTATCCATACTTTAAAGCCTCTTGATCAGAAGGAAAAATACCATCTAATCCACAAGATTGCTCTTGAGGGAAGAGAAGTTGCCAACATCGAGAAATTTGAATCCTTAGCTAAGGAGATGTCAAGAAAATGTAGTGGGACTCCCCTTGCAGTAGTCTCCCTGGCTGGTGTTTTAAGCACAAAAGATCAACTATATCAATGGGAGAGGGTTAAGAATGCTATGGCGGCGAACATTTTGAAAGGCAAGGGTACTAACAACTATGGATCTGTTGAGGAGATGCTATTCTTAAGCTATCGTGATCTACCACCTAATTTGAGGTCATGTATGATATATTTGGGTATATATCCAGAAGATTACGTTATTCCTACAGAGGAGTTGATCCGACTGTGGATCTCAGAGGATCTTGTGACAATTGGAGATTGTCAAGATTTGGAAGAAACAATAGAAGATGTGGGTGCACGGTTCTTGGATGAGTTGGTCAAGCGATGCTTGCTAATACCAATTAAAAGAACTTGTGAGGGTGTGCTGAAAAGATTCAAAGTGCATGATCTGATACGAGATTTTTGTATCCAGAAAGCAAAAGAAGAATCCTTCTTTGATATAATGAACACATCTAATAATTGGACGCCTGCTCAAAATAACAAAGTACAAGCACGGCGTATCATTATACACACAAGGTAACCGATAACATTCACTTTGCAACAATCTGATATATGTTTGTTTCAGTTGACTAGTGTCATTGTTCCATTCAGTATAGGGTTTCTTACTCTGCTGGTTTCTCGTTTATTACTTGATTCAGGAAAATGGAGCGCAATGACTCGTTAGCATTATTATTGCCAACGATTGATGTCCGTTACAGTGACTTAGCGACAATGAGGTAAGTTACAATAAATTTTTCTGGAAGGAATATCGGATGCAGGTTTAATTCGTGGTCATTGATTGCAAAGTGATCGGCGTAAAATCTTATTTTAGATTTTGTAGTTTGTATTTATTTAAAAAGCTCCCACAAATTTTAATTTGGTGAAAAATTATCAAAGTCAACTTCTCTGGTAATCTATCCCAGATAATTTGCTTTGAACCGGGCCTTAGAGAATGAAAAGATAATCAATATTCCTTAATAAAACTATTTTTTGGTACATTTGAAGAAAATTTGTACCTTCATATAATTTTAAAATTTTAAATTCTGTAATAGTATATTTAATTGTATATCATTAAACCAAAATTTTTATTATTCTACTATTTTTATATATATGTTTAATTTTGTGGTATTTTTATGAATTTAAACAATAATGTGGCAGAAGTACATTTTTTATCGGGTATTTTAGTTTTAATATATGTGGTGTGGTAGAGAATTTTGACATGGGACGAATTAAAAAAATGTGATACCAAATTTTAAAAAAATTTATGATAATTTATTATTCAACAAGCTTTTAAATGATTTTAGATTAAATTTCCTTAAATATAATAAATCTTTAATTTTGGTGGAGCAAAACACAACTAATTAGTGATTTATTTCCGATAGCATTAGATTTTATTTAAAAAATAGAGTAAATTACCCCCACACCCCTTTGAGAATATTACAAGTTAAAGTATTTTTCAGGTTATCCATATATTTTTCCTTTATGAGATTTCTGATAGTGAGCCCCCAAAACTATAAATATATTTTGTTTAGGCATTAATTCTCTCTTATATAGCAACCTTCCCGCGTCACATTGTCATATTGGACAATACTTAATGCACAACCACTCCCACAATCTCTTTCTTCGTATTTATTTTTATTTCTAAATCACCGTTTTCTCCTTCATATCACTAAAAATAAGAATCGTAATTGTAACTAGGCAATGAAAATGTTCATAAACATCATACCCTCAAGACAAGCTTTTAGAGAGAGATTGTGGGTAGGGTTATGCTTTAAGTATTTCCTGGTGCAATAATATGACATAGTGAGCAAAAATTTAACATGTTAAGAGATAAGTTGTCAGGTCAAAGGGAATTAGTGTCTAGGCAAACATATTTATGGTTTTGGTGTGCTACTATCAGGAACCTATACCTCGAGGTGTTGAAAGATATATTGATACCTTGAAGATGCTAACTTATATATATTATCCACTTTTGACCCGGCTCACCTTATCCATCCTTATCTAGTACCCCTAGGGATATGGTGACGGAAGCTTATTTTTCATTCCCGGATTCAATCTCCATCACCAGTCTCTTTTACGTAAAAAAATTATCTGACTATATGCACATATATATAATTATTAAATAATACTTTCTTAATCTAATAGTAATATTTATCTTTCACACATGTGTACAAAAAAATTATATATCAGTTCAAAAATAAATGTCTTGATATATTCAAAAGAAGTTAAACTAATAAAAAAAAAAAAAATTGTAACTTTTTCTAAGTTAAAAATGTGTCACAAAACTCATTTAAAAAAATATTAAACTTAAAGGTCTTCTTAAAAATGAATATTGAGAAAAAATGTTAAAACCTTTTTTTATTTAAAATACAATTATCTAACAAGATAGATAAATCAAAATAAGGATAATTATAAAGCCAATTTAGTGAATCATAGATGTGTGGTGTTCATTTAGGTTCCCATGTAAGGAATTAACTAACTAAAAACTGATTTTAACATGAAATTTGATATCCAAAAACATATAAATCTTAAAGGATGAAGTACGTATTTAACCTTGGTTTTATGTATCCATGATAATTTATAAATATTTTCACTGATAATTAGAAACATATAAATAACATTTTATAATTGTTTTCATTACTATTTTAAAAAAAAGACACTAACTGTTATATATCTGTTTATTTGGCCGTTCTTATCAAATAATAATGTATAAGAAATTTCTTACCATTTATCAGTTTACAGCGCTTGACTAATTGATAAACCTGAATGCTATAAACATTTGAAAATGATTAATTGAGTTGAAGAAGTCGATTTTACGTATTCATTAACCTTGATTTTTACGTGTCCATGATAATTAATAAATGTTTTCACTGATGATTAGAAACATGTACACATTCTTCTATAATCGTTCCATCACTATTTTAAAAAAGATGACACTAATCGTTATATATCTTTTCCTTTGGGCGTTCTTATTGAATCATAATGTATAAGAATATTTTCTTAGCATTTATCAATTTATAGAGCTTGACTAATTGATAAACTTGAAGGCTATAAACATTTGGAAACAATACACTGAGTTGTTGGATTCGATTTTACGTACTTGTTAGCCTTGGTTTTTACCTATCCATGATAACTAATAAAGGTTTCCACTAATTATTAAAAACATGTACATAACTTTCTATAATCAATTCCATCACTATTATAGAAAAAGATAACACTAACTATTACTATATCTTTTCCTTTAATCGTTCTTATCGAATCATTGTGTACAAGAATATTTTCTTAGCATTTATCAATTTATAAAGCTTGATAGATTGAGAAAATCTAAAGGTTATAAACGTTTAAAAATGATAAGTTGAGTTGTTGGATTCGATTATACGTATTCAATAACCTTGGTTTTTACGTATCCACAATAGCTTATAAACGTTTCTGCTAATCATTAAACCAGTACACAACCTTCTGTAATTGTTTCCTTCACTATTATAGAAAAGATGATACTAACTGTTATGTATCTTTTCCTTTGACCATTCATATTGAATCATTATATAAGAATATTTTATTAGCATTTTCCAATATAAAGCTTGATTGATTGATAAACCAAAAGGCTATAAACGTTTGTAAATGATAAACTGAGTTGTCGAAGTCGACTTTACGTATTCATTAACCTTTGGTTTTTATGTATGTAGATAACTTATAATGAAGGATGATATTTTTACATTCAATATTAAAAAAAAACATTATTCATCACTTTTTTAATTTAGAAAAATACAAATATTAGCTTAGTATTTCTTATATTAGCAATTTTTTAATTTTGTTTAGTTGATTAAGGCATGTATTTTGAATTGTTATGCTTCATTTTGTACGTTTATATATAAACTACAAATATTATAAGATTAAAAACTATCATATGATATGTGATAAAAAAACTATCATATGATAGCTATGTATATTCAATTTTTTTTCTTTAAAAATGTATATATAAATTAGTGTTTTTACATTAATTCAACTTTTTTAAATTTATTCAGTCTTAGTAAGCTATGTATATATTTGAATTGATATATGTTCATCGACAAATATTATCAAATTAAATAAATAGTATTTAATAATCATATGTATATATGAATATAGTCATGTAATTTTTTTTATATAAGTAGTGAACTATTTTATAAATAACTATATTATTAAGGTATGTATTATCAAAAGAACAAAATAATTACATTCTAATATTTAAAAAAGAAAAAAGAAAAATAGACGGTAGGGTAAGATGTACCGTCCTTTCATCGTAGACGGACTATTGGTGTCCGTGACGAAATCCATGCCCATCTAGCACACCCATAAAATATTAACACTTAGCGCGATCAATGGACAAATCCATTGGGGGTTATTAACCTCCTCACTCTTTTTTTTTCTCTCTATACATATATAAGAAACTTTATCAACTTTTTTACCCGCATCACATAAATCATTTTAAGGTTTTTAACTTTTACTTTATAAAAATAACTATTTGAAGTATTCCTATACTCTTGTGAAAGGTTACCAAAATACATTTTCTATTTTATAAAATATAGTCAATATGAATGTTGATTTGTAGAGAATCAAATTTTAATTATAAAGTTTAAAAAAAGAATTGTATTTTTTTTACTTTTTTATTTATAAAATATTAGTTCAAAAGATAAAACAATTTTAGTTTACACTTGTAAGTTTTTAATTGGATGAAAAGAATTAGAGGACCCCAAAATGGTGTTTCTTGTGAGTTCCTTGGCAGAGAACCCCAAAGTTGGGTTTCTTCATCATATTCTAAAGTTTTTCTACTTCCCTTGATATTCATGCTCTTAGTCATTTCTTTCCTCCAACTATATGACTCTTTCTTCGCGATGTTATGATAGAAAAAATCCAATGTCAGTCCTCTGGCCCATTATCCCAGTCCATTAGAAGTAAAAGAGATTTTGGTGCATAGTAATAGATATTACTCTCACCGATTTTTAATAGATGATTTTTGGGTCCTTTCACTATTTTTAAAATATAAGATGTTTAGCTATTTTTTTTTCATCTTTTCAATTATATATCTCATCATTTATTTTACAACATACTTTTCAAATTATCTCAATTTCCAATACAAAAAATAAGGGTGAAATAGTCCGACTTTTTTGTCAGTGTTATAGTACTAGAGAATAGAGTTGATTTGTAGTACAATTGCTTCACTATTATTGCCCACATCCATTTTTTATCATTCTTTTTAAATAAATATTATTGCACCAGTGCAGTCTCAAATAATGATCTCGTATGAATGCGTTATTCCCCTGACTTATTGTTTTGCAATCTTTATTATTTGGTTTTACTTCCCAATCTCTATTAATGCCCTTGTAAACTAATCCATACAATCCACTTCCCCGTACCTTTTATTCATCCTCTATTCTATACCACTTATTATATCCGCCCTAGTAAAAGACCCACCCACTCCCTCGAACCAAACAAGACCACTACATGTCCCCGTTATTCTTTTCACCATACTCTTCCCCTATTGGAACCTTATGAAAAAAATAGTTGGCTTTCTAAATATATCCTTATATATCTTTTATTCATATCCACCTACCTACATTCACTCTGTATAAACAACCACCATCACTATACCTAAACATGTATCCTATCTTCTTCACTCTACAAAACCTATTAAGTACTCTACACACTTCACACGACCTATACCCCTAGGATTTCTTGACTAACACTCCACCATCTCAAGATATACTCCCCTAAATACACTCAATCATACTCCTTCTTTTGATCCTTTTTCCCTTTTGTTGACACTATTTATTCCTTTTACTTCATACAGTAAACCATTTAACTGCCTCACCCTCTAAATTCCTCTCCTCACCTATTCACCTAGCTAATACTCTCTTCACTTCCATACTTTGCAACTCCCCTCTGTGACCCTCCATACACACTCAACAAGAAGCGCACATTACGTACACAGCCTTTAACTAACAAAGCTCGCTCTCACTATAGACTGACTCACTGTGGATAAGGCAGAGAATGATTTATCTACATGCAAATTAGTAAATAGCCCGCATTATAAGATTGTCCCATGAGATTGCTTTTTGACGAGTATATATATATTTAAAGGAGGTCATACGTGTTTGTTTATGGCAAATATAACTTTACCTTTTGTAGGTCTCTCATCCAATTGAGTCTAGATGGCTCTAGTCATGCATTGGCAGACGCCACCACCTTGAGATCCATCCATAAAAGTTTCAAGTTACTGAAAGTCCTACATTTTTATGGCATAAATGGACTTGATCTTCCTAATGAAATTGGGGATTTGATTAATCTAAATTATTTGAGTGTACATTGTTGTCAATTAGAACGGCCATATATTCCTGATTCCATAAAAAATTTAAGGAACTTGGTGACGTTTGATTTCCTGCCAATTCTTCTTCCATTTACTAGAAGTCCTAGTTATCTGACAAAAGAAGAAGATGCGCGTAGAAGGTCGAATAATTTCTTTGAGAAGATGGAGAAGTTAAGGTATGTTTCCATTTCAGTTATTTCCATTCTTGGCCCTCGTGTCAACAATTTAAAATTGGGAAAATCGAAAAGCTTGCAAGTCCTAAAGTGCAACGTCAAAGGAATAGAGATGGTGGAGGATCTTGCTGCATTAGGGAGTCTTCGTAAATTGTCCATGAGGAGCATTTCAAGCCAGAAGCAGATAGAGGCAGTGTATAAATGTCCAAGCCTCAATTGTCTCCAAAATTTACGTTTAGAAGCTTACATACCAAGCCGCAGTTGGACGCTTGATCTGCAAAACTTGAAACACTGTTCAGTATTGCGGAAGCTATATGTCATAGGCATATCTATAATCGAAGAGGCTGAAATGAGTCAAAATGGAGGCACATCACCCATTCAGTTTCCTCAAAACCTTGTTTCTTTGTATCTTGAATGTACCTTCCTCAGAAAGAAAGAGTCCATCACTGCTATATCTAAGCTTCCTCGCCTCAAGCATTTACGTCTAAGCCACTCTGCATATACTGGACAACAACTGGTCATGGAACCTAATTCATATTTGCAACTTGAGACGCTTGAACTGCATTTGTATGCGAAGGAATGGAGATTTAAACATGAAGAAGGAGATGAAAAGGATAAAGTGATATTGCCATGTTTGAGAAAACTATTAGTGAATGATGTGGAATAGATTACAAAGCCTCCCGGAGGAACTGCAATACATGTCAACCCTCCAACAACTCGAAGTTGTGGCACGTGACACACTACTTGATCGGCTTGAGGTTGGAGGAGAAGACCATCATATCGTGAAACATATTCCCTTGGTATATCTACTACTAAGAGGTATGGATAAGGACACTTTGATAACCACACTTTATAAAGTGTAGTTAAAATTTGAAATAGCTACATTATGTAGCTACACTTTTTTCTATTGAAGCTTATCATTAAAGATGATGAAAATTAGTTATACTAATTTACTACACTTTAATATGTAGGAAATAATTTACGAAAAAACCAATACAATTTGGATGTTTACAAAGTTAGACAAAAAAAACCCTCTTTTCTCACCGAAAGTAAAACTCATCAGCTCCCTCACGGCTCTTTTCTCACCGGCACCGAAAATCCAGATCTCACCTCTCCACTTCCTCGCTACGCTTCGGTTCCTACTCTGTGACAAGGGTTTCCCCAAATCTGAATACTGCACGCCATTTCGACAGCCATTTCCACAAGTGTGCTCATCTTCTCCGGTAAGTCATTCTCTCTCTCTCTGCTATGCCATTCTTTGCTCCCCCATCACTCTGCTGAATATGTCGCCAAATCTCATCAGCGGTTTTCTTGTTAGATGATGTCCTATTATTGGTAGCATCCTTCTTGTTGCAACGATGAGGCAGAAGAAACATTATTGGCCATTTCCCTGCTACTACTACTAACAGACTGATCAATAACTACTCAAAATTGTGTGCATTTTGAAGTTAGTTGTTGGTTGTTGCTTGCTTTATCACGTGTTTTTATTATGCACTTGTAATATTCCGTTCTCATAAGAAACATTTAATTATAAATATCTATCTGATATATTTGTTTGTTTATATTCAGCGCTTTTATCGAAGATATATTTAATTGTTGCTGGCACCTTCTCCTTAAGGATCATTAGGATTTGTTTCTACATTCAAATTGTGCTGCTATTTTAAGAGTTATTTTCACCAAAGGTATGCATGCAATTTTTTACTTTATATTTCTCATGTCTTAAGTTGTATTAACTGTCCAATATGCTATTGTGTATGTTGCTCATCCTAATTACATGGGCATTAATACATATAGATAGACAAAATATGAATCGTTTTAGCATTGTTTGTTATGTGTAGTTTTGTTTTCTTTATTTGTTGATTAGATAATCAAGGGCAACAATGTTGTTAAGCTTTTTAATAGTTTTAAGCCTATATTAATTATTAAAAATAAAATCTCTGCACTATTCTATTTATAGAGGTAAAAGCAAATTTGGATTATGGATAATAGTTGGATACAACAACCGATGGGTTCCCCAGCATACTTAGAAGGTGTTAACAAGTTCATTGAATTCACTAAAGCTGGAAGTAGGGATGGTCACATATTATGCCCTTGCTCAAAGTGTAAACTGGGGAGGAATAAATGGTTTCCTATGAATGAAGTTCTTCATCATCTACTGTTCAAAGGATTTTTCAAGAGTTATACAAATTGGATATTTCATGGTCCAAAGAGTCTACTCGAAAATATTTCTAGTGATAGAGTGGATACTAATGATATAGTTAACGAGGGGGTGTTTGAGACAGTAGGTCAAGATGACATGGCAGGAATGTTGAAAGATGCTTTTGGGGTAAAAAAATCTTCAACGTCCGAACCATTGACAAGTGAGCAGTTGGAGTTTTCTGCTGAAAGGTTAACAGATGATGAAACAAATGAGAATGCTGATATTCTAGGTGATCAATCTGACACTCCTAATTGCTTTGAAAGTCCAGAGGATGAGGCTAAGTATACAAAGCTATTAGGAGCTGCTAATGAAGAGCTTTATCCTGGTTGCATCAGTTTCTCCAAACTGTCTTTTCTGTTACGATTATTTCATCTAAAATGCATGTTCAAATGGCCAGCTAGATCTGTCACTCAATTATTTGAGCTTCTATCAGATGCTTTTCCACAAATTTCAGCATTCCCTTCAACATACTATGAAGCTCAGAAAATGATCAAAGAGTTAAGTCTTGGTTATGAACTCATTGATGCTTGTCCAGAAAATCATATGCTGTTTTGGGGTGAAAATGCGAATAAGACAGAGTGTGATGTTTGTCACACATCAAGGTGGAAAATAAACAAGGAGAAAAATGCCAACCAAGTGAATGAGGAAGATAGATCAAAATCTAAAGGAACTCCAGCTAAGGTAATGAGATATTTCCCTCTTGTTCCAAGATTGAAGAGGATGTTCATGTCCTCAAAGATAGCTGAAGATTTGAGATGGCATAATAAAGGAAGAACAAAAGATGGTATGTTGAGGCACCCAGCTGTTGGTTTAGCATGAAAGGAACTTGATGCCAGATATCCTGAACAACTTGCTCATGATCCTCGCAATATTAGGTTTGGGCTTGCTAGTGATGGTTTTAATCCTTACAAATGCATGAGTTCCACCTACAGCACATGGCCAGTAGTTTTGATCAATTATAATCTACCCCCATGGCTTTGTATGAAGTCATCTTCCCTGATTCTATCTATGATCATCCCTGGAAAATCTGGCCCTGGTAATAATATTGATGTTTACTTACAACCATTGATCCATGAGCTAAAACAACTTTGGAATGGTGTAGAAGTATTTGATACATTCTCTATGGACTATAAATGACTTTCCTGCGTATGCTATGCTGTCTGGTTGGAGTACTAAAGGATATCTTGCATGCCCTAATTGTGGCAAATCAACCTGCTCATTTCGTTACGGGTCTAGAATCTGTTATAGTGGGCATCGTAAATGGTTACCTGATGATCATCCTTTTCGTTATCAAGGAGCTTTATTTGATGGAACTGCAGAATATGGTCATGCTCCTTTGAGAGCTTCAGGAAGTGATGTCTGGAAGGAACAAATGATGATAACAAACAACTATGGAAAGACTACAAAATTGTCTAAAAGAAAAAGAACAAGTGCTACCACATCAACTGCCCAAGGTGCCTTGAATAATGATCAGGATGAAAGCTTTTGGACAAAAAGAAGCATTTTCTTTAGTCTACCATATTGGGAATACAATCCTCTGCGACATAATATAGACATGATGCACTTAGAAAAGAATGTGGCTGATAATGTCTTGGGGACATGGATGGAAAGTGTAAAGATGATGAAGCTACAAGGAGGTTTCTTCAAGAGTGATACGTTCGAGTGTATCAAACTCCCAAACCTCCAAGAAGGTACGTTTATTTCATTCTTTAATAATGCCTCCTTCAACATAATCCCCCTCTTATCTTAAGTACTAGTAGTCGGTTACAACATACTAACTACCGTACCAACAGAATAGCTACTAACAGAAAGGACTAATCAGCTGTAAAGACAATTACTCAATTACTAATTAGCCCCTACGTGTGTATACCAAACCACATCTATTATTATTCACACCAGGAGGCACAACATCACCCCCTTCCTGGACTAACACCTTGTCCTCAAGGTGTAGATCTGGAAACTGTTCCTTGAGAGTAGAAACTAGCTCCCATGAAGCATCGAACTCAGGAGAATTATGCCAACGGACTAGCGCTTCAGGTTCCTCATCTTCACGGTGTCTGTAGCGTAGAACCTCTGCTGGTTGGAGTCTCAATTCCAGCTCATCTGTCAACCCCACAGGTAACTGAGAAAAGGAATGAGAAGAAGGTGGCAGAGCCTTCCGAAGCTGGGAGACATGAACTGTAGGATGAATTCTTGCATCAGGAGGGAGAAGCAATTTGTAAGCAACTTCTCCAATCCGAGCTACAATTTCAAAAGGACCGTAATATCGAGGGCTTAATTTGGCATTACGCTTCTTAGTAAGTGACCTGTACTTGTAAGGTGGATGCGCAAAAACACCTAATCACCCACTGCAAACTGAATAGGTCTTCTGTGAGCATCAACTTGGGCTTTCATTCTTTGCTGAGCCTTTAACAAGTTCGCGTTCAACTCATCAAGTAATGAATCCCTCTCCGCCAGCTGAATGTCCACTTCATTAATAAGAGAGCCCAGCGGACTGTACCTTAGCAGAATAGGTGGATCTCTTCCATAATCTGCCTTAAAAGGAGTAGTCCCCAAGCTTTGGTGAAATGTAGTGTTAAACCAGTATTCAGCCCAAGGCAAAGCTTGCAACCACAGCTTTGGTTTCTGATAACAAAAGCATCTCAAGTAGTCTTCGAGGCACCTATTAACCACCTCAGTCTGCCCATCAGATTGGGGATGGTAGACTGAGCTTAAACACAATTTAGTCCCAGCTAAACGGAACAATTCTTTCCAGAAATTACTGAGAAAGACCGGATCTCTATCAGAGACGATAGACCAAGGAAAACCATGCAAACGGACCACCTCTTTAACAAATACTGCAACAACATCTTTGGCTGAGTAAGGATGACTTAAAGGCAGAAAATGAACGAACTTGGACAATCTATCCACCACCACCAAGACAGTGTCCACGGTTCTGATTTTGGGTAAGGCAGTAATGAAATCCATGGAGATATCTTCCCAGATTTTCTCTAGAATGGGCAAAGGTTGTAGCAAGCCAGCAACAGAAAGGGCGCTATATTTAACCCTCTGACAAACATCACAATTTGCTACAAACTGTTTGATGCAACTACGCATGCCTTGCCAATACACCACTGCTGCAATTCTCTTAAAAGTCTTAAGGTAACCAGAGTGACCACCAGCAGGCGACTCATGGAATTCCTTCAAAATCTGAGGAATCAACAAGGAAGAACTAGACAAAACAAGTTTGTCTTTATAAAACAGATGGCCATGTTTCAAACTGTACCCCGGATGACTATCAGCTGAAACAAGTAACTCCTGAATTTTCTTACGTAAAAATGAGTCCTTTTCCAGCTCACCATCAACAACTTTCCATCCTTCGAAGAAAACAGTGGACATCGGGAATAGAGAATGGCTGCTGTCAACCCGGGACAGAGCGTCAACTGCTACATTCTCTTTTCCTGGTCGATAAACAATCTCAAAATCAAAACCAAGAAGCTTGGTAACCCACTTGTACTGATCTTCAGACAGCAGTCTCTGTTCCCACAAATACTTGAGACTTCTCTGATAAGTACGAATCAAAAAACGTCTTCCCAAGAGATAATGTCTCCATTTCTGGACCGCAAAAACCACTGCCATAAGCTCTTTCTCATAAACAGACTTAGATTGAGCCCTCAAGGAGAATGGTTGACTCAAATATGCTATTGGACGCTCTTGTTGCATCAGAACCGCGCCAATCCCCTTTCCTGGTGCATCAGTTTCAACTACAAACTGGTCATCGAAATTAGGGGGTGTGAGGACTGGGACAGAAGACAACGCCAATTTAAGTTGTTCGAACGCAGCTTGTGCAGAATCAGACCAGGAAAAAGAATCTTTCCTGAGAAGAGCAGTGAGTGGAGCTGCTATGATCCCATAATTCTTGACAAAACGCCATTAGTAACCGGTCAACCCAAGAAAAGCTCTCAGATCCTTGACATTCTGCGGTAACGGCCAGGACAGCATACTCTTGACCTTCTCTGAGTCAACCTCAACCATAGCACCAGAGATGAAGTGGCCAAGATAATCCACCTTTGCTTTCAGAAAGCTGCACTTTTTCAGATTAACTCGCAGCTGGTTCTGAGTAAGAATAGCCAGGACCTCCTTAAGATGAATGAGATGGTCTTGCACACTTCTGCTATACACCAATATATCATCAAAGAACACCAAGACAGAATGACGCAGGAGTGGCCTGAAGATATGATTCATCAAAGACTGAAAAGAGGCCGGCGCATTCTTAAGACCAAACGGCATAATCAAGAACTCATAGTGACCCTCATGAGTCCGGAATGCCGTTTTGGGAATATCTTCCTCCCTAACCCGAATTTGGTGATAGCCTGATTTAAGATCCAGTTTTGAAAATACACAAGCACCAAAAAGTTCATCCAACAACTCATCAATTGTAGGTAGAGGAAATTTGTCCGGGACTGTGATATCGTTCAAAGCACGATAATCAACACAAAATCTCCAATCACCCGTCTTCTTTTTGACTAACAGAACAGGGCTAGAGAAAGGACTATTGCTGGGCTGGATAAAACCTGCAGATTGCAACTCTTGGCAGATTTTCTCAATCTAATTTTTCTGGTAATAAGGGTAACGGTAGGGTCTGATATTCGGGGGTACAGAATTAGGCTTAAGAGGGATATGGTGATCATGAAATCTCTTTGGAGGTAAGGATTCTCGAGGGGTAGAAAGACTTCTGGAAAACAGTCGAGTACTGATTGCAGTCGTTCCTTAAACACCTCACAATTATCACCACCAGAAGCAGCCCATTGCTTATTACTCTCCAAAAATAACAAAGCCACCCCATGCCACCATCATTCAAAGCCTTCAAAGTGGATTTAAGTCCACGCTCAACAATGGACAGAGAATAATCTCCACATAACTAAACCTCCTTATCCCCCCATTTGAACTGAATGATTAATTTGCTCCAGTTGGTACGAGTATCACCAAGAGATGCTAACCAACTATACCCCAAAATCATGTCTACTCCAGCTAGCTCAAAGGGCAAGCAATCAACCGTGAAACAAACTCCTTGTAGAGACAGATTCAAAGCCCGACAAATTCCATGTTTAGGGATAGTATCACCATTGCCAATAGTAACACCAAACTTCACAGAATCATCTACCTTCAACTTCAATTTTTTACCTAAGTGCTCACTGATGAAATTATGCGAAACGCCACTGTCGACTAAAATAAGAACATACTTGCCTGATAATTCACCAATAATCTTCATCATTTTCTGAGATGGAAATCCCACAGAGGAAACCAGAGACAATTATGCCTGAACACCATTATCGGTCTCGACAGAATCTTCAAGAAGTGGGCTAATCTCATAAGCATTCTCAATCCCGTCTTCGCCTTCGGTCAATAGTAGCTGTAGACCTGCCGTCTTGCAGTAGTGACCAGCGTTCCATTTCTCGCCACACCGGTAGCAAAGCCCTAGCGACCGCTGTCGGAGCATCTCCTCTTCAGAAATGCGCTTGAAGCGAGTCAAGGCGGTCGAACTCAAACTGGAGGCCGATGATGAATGCCACAAATTAGGGTTAGGATTTCCCCTAATTGAATCGCTACGTGGAAGAGGAGTATACGATCCAAGAGGCTTCTTACTCCCACCATCTGTCACGTGCGTGCCCAATAAAGTATCAATCCCAGCCTTTTTAATACCGCCAACAGTGAGAACTCCAAAATTGTTTCTCTCTTCAATTTTCTTCGCGGCGCGCATTAAACTCTCCAAATCACCGATCTCAAACAACATCAAGTCTTTCTTGATCTCTTCTTTAAGACCACTCCTGAAAATACCTTTGAGTATAGAATCTGGAACATCCGTGAGATGCGCAAAATAAAACTCAAACTCCCTATGATACTCCTCCACTCCTGAATCTTGACGCAATTCGCACAAGACATCCAGGCGATCTCCATAAGCCATCGGACTGAATCGTCCAACAAGAACTTCTCGAAACTCTTTCCAAGAAGGTAGCCCGACATAGTTTCCATACCATTCGAACCAGTGGAGAGCAGCGCCTTCCATGTATATGCCAGCCGTCTGCACCTTCTCGTCATCACCGATGCCACACAAAGCGAAATATCTTTCGGCTTTTCTCAACCACTCCCGCAGATCTTCACCGGTAAACACCGCTAACTCCAACTTCCTCGTTTTGTATTCCCGCGGGTTACTCTTCCACACCGAGTTCCCCTGAACCCTGCGAGAATTTTGCGGCGGTGGACTCTCATCCTTACTATGCAAAGAACAAAGCATAAAAGACTGGAAGTCTTTTTGCATCTGGATGACCGCAGCTGAGAGTCCCTCAATCTTCCCGTCCATGTCCCGCTATGATCGGGAAAGGCTATCAAACTTGTCGCTGGTGTCCTCGAGTCTACCTTTGATCAGCGATTGTTCCTTCTCCAACGTCTCCATTGGATTCTCCTTCCCACCTCTGGTCACCACCATGTACGAACCACCTCACGGGGGAAAGAAAAAAATGCAGCTCTGATACCAAAATGATACGTTCGAGTGTATCAAACTCCCAAACCTCCAAGAAGGTGCGTTTATTTCATTCTTCAATAATGCCTCCTTCAACATAATCCCCCTCTTAAGTACTAGTAGTCGGTTACAACATACTAACTACCATACCAACATAATAGCTACTAACAGAAAAGGACTAATCAACAGTAAAGACAATTACACAATTACTAATTAGCCCCTACGTGTGTATACCAAACCATATATATTATTATTATTATTATTCACACCAGGAGGCACAACAAAGAGAAAGACATAAGACCTGATCTTTGGCTTCAACCTTTAGAAAATGGAGGATTTTTCATGCCTGCCGCTCCATACTACATGTCCTCAGAAGATAAAGAACGGTTTCTACAAGTTTTAGCAAAACTGAAAGTACCGGATGGTTATGCTTCTAATATTTCATGATGTGTTAATATGAAGCAAAGGAAATTGATAAATCTCAAGAGTCATGATAACCACATCCTTATGCAGGATATCCTTCCGGTAGCTTTACGAGCATCACAAAATCCTCAAGTGATTGAGGTGATCTCAAATCTGTCTTCTTTTTTCAAATCCTTATGTTCAAAGTCTCTTGACCCAAAGGAGTTGGATGTTTTACAATCAAAAATAGTTCTGACCCTTTGTCACTTAGAGATGCAATTTCTCCCTAGTTTTTTCACAATCATGGTTCATCTCATGGTCCACTTAGTGGAAGAGGCTAAGCTTGGAGGACCAGTTCATTATCGATGGATGTATCCCATTGAAAGGTTTTTTTTTTCTATCCTTCTTTCTTTAACCGTAGGAATTATACATGGTCTGTTTATTATTTACTTTCTTCAAATTTAGGTATTTGGCTCGCTTGAAAGGATATGTTAGAAATAAAGGTCGACCTGAAGGTTCAATTGCTGAAGGTTATATTTTAGATGAGACCATAACTTTTTGTTCAAGATATTTGGAGGGAACAGAAACTAATTCAATAGGCCAAGAAGGAATGATGATTATATACTCAATAAGGACATGTACTTGTTCAATTCTGGTGTACGTCGCATTGGGGCAGCAAAAGTCATACGTCTTGATATGAAAACTAGAGCTCAAGCACATCGTTATGTTCTCATACACACTGATGATATGATACATGATCTTCGAGAGTACGTGTTAACCTGTACAATTTCCTAGTTCACTGATATACTTACAATAACTAATTTTTTTTGAAATTTTATAGAGAATTCTTGTTTAGAAAACGACAAGAATGTATGGTGCTAGGAACTAGAATCAGTCCAGCACATGAGTCTAAGTGGATTCTTGAAGAATTCCAAAAGTGGTTGAAGTCCCAAGTGATGAGCATCATAGAAACTTTCTCTCTGTGCTTACCAAAATTAATATTTTTCTTAATATTTTTCATTTGCACGACCGTAGGGTCTAGTCTAGATTCCAGCAACAAGGAAGGGGAGATAAAAAGAGCCTTGGCACGCGGGTTAAGCAGTGCCACCATAAGGCTAAGTGCTTGCATCTTGAATGGATATAGGTTCCATACAGCAGCTCGTGACAGGTATTTAAAATGTCAAAACTCAGGAGTGGTGGTGAAGTTGAAGGGGATTCTTACTATGGGAAGCTTACTGATATCTATGAGTTGGATTACTTTGGAACTTGTAAAGTAGTTGTTTTTAGATGTGATTGGGTAGATATAACATCTTCAAGAGGATTCAAACTTGGGATTGATGGCCTTCCACGTTTAAATTTTTCAAAGATGATGCATGTTGGTCGATTCCTGAGAGATGATCCTTTTGTTTTCTCATCTCAAACTAAGCAAGTATTTTACATAGAAGATGAAATAGATAAGGGGTGGATGCATGTTGTTAGAACCAAACCTAGAGACATCTATGATTTAGGAACCAAACCTGATTGTGTTGTGGATGATATGTATTAGTTTTTGCAAACTGCACTAGTACAAAGTCCATTTCTAGGTTCCAGGTTCTTTTTCGCTATGTAACCAAAAATATCTTGTACTGGCAATTGTTTCCTCTACTGTTTTCTTGTCTTCATTTTATAAAAGTGAGATTCTGTATTTGAACAATTCCTAGTTTTTACTTTTGATTGTTTGCCTACTAGATAATCTTTCTGGCAACTCTTTTGGTAAGTCATTGATATTGTTTTTAATTTCGCTTGCTGCTGTCAATTATGATTACTTTTGATTAAAGTCGATGCCTTTTGTGTTTACTTTTATTAGCAGATTTTCACCTTTAAAAAGACATGAAAGATGTTTAGATCCAAAGGTAACTTAGCAAGGCAGAGCACAAGTGATGTTGAGAATGAGCTGAATGATCTTGAAATTGAGGAACTAGATCAAGGCTTTGCATCAAGCGATCAAGCTGCTTGGAATGACCATGGTACTATTGACGAGGATGAGATTGTTGAGACTATTGGTAAATTTGTTTTTTCTATGTTCTAATTTTGTTTTGCAAGTTATTTAATAACTAGTTAACCATGAATATTCAACTGCAATCATAGATGTTAATGGTAAGAAAGAGACGAGGAAAGGATTGATCACACCAGCCCATGTATGGACCTTAGAAGATGGAATCAAGTTTGTTGTCAAGTTCAATGAACTACAGCAACCTGTTGGAAAGGGAGGGCACATCCTCATGTGTTTTCTTGGAGATATTACGAAAATTGGGAGTTTATGCCCAAATGGTGAAGCCAATTGGCACCAAGTTAATTCATCTTACAAAGTAGAGATTGTGAAAATCATTCGGGTATGAACTCTCTTTTTCTTGCTAAGATCCATTTTTGTCTATTGTTGGAAGAGTATAAAACTGCATATTCAGGCTAGTCTTCATTTCTTTTCTAATTTATTTCTATAATTTCACTTGTAGCGCAAGTCTCATATCCCATTGGAGTAGGACATTGATAAGATGATCCTTTCTCATGCTAGTGTAAAATGGAGAGCATTTAAGTATCAGTTAAAGAAGAAATATCTCAACCCTTCAAAGACTGAACTTCAAGTTGCTAATCAAGTCCCCAAGAATGTGATAAAGGAGCAATGGGTGAGATTGGTCTACTATTGGTTTTCATCAAAATCAAAGGTGATGTTCTTTATAAATTTCTTTTATTTGGAATTATTTTTCTGTTTACATGTGATAAATAGAAAAATGGTGTTATGTTGTATGATATTGTCCTTGATATAAACTTAAATGAAAGGATTTAGTGTTGTAGTTGGAGCTTTTTATAACTTATTTAGCTTTTTCTAATCAGATGATGAATTTTACTATGAATAACCTTAGTTTGTTTCATCTCGTAGATTCCTAACATATGAACCTGATTTTAATTTCATAATTGATACTGAGAATTATGCTCTGTCATTTCCTTGAAACACATGCTTCAGCTTTTTTTAAATGCTTTAACTTTTGTTGGGCTTACATGATTTTTTCTTTGGGTAGAATTTTCTGGCATACCTTTCCATACTACACAGCAGTAATGTTGAAATTGGTAGTGAACTTTACTATTATAGTATAGCAGCTTTACCTTTTTGCAATTCTTTGACTTTTTGTTGGCCTTACATTATTTTTCTTTGGTAGAAATTTTCCGACATAGGAAAAAGAGCTTGTGCTGAAAAGATGGATCGTCACACCTCAGGCTCAAGAAGTTATGCTCAAATGAGGAATGATTTTGTAAGAATTCATTCGTAATGATATATTCCTATTGATCTTTATTTTAGATTCAAATATTAATGACTTGTACATTTTTCTAGGTGAAGAAACACAAAAGGGAACCTAGTCATATTGAGTTTTGGAAAGCAACTCATCTAAGAAAAGATGGCAGCTTCTTGAAAGACACAAATACTGAGGAATTTGTGGCAAGAATTCTTTGTTGAACCTTCTTATTCTGTTGAAGAAAACTATACCCACTTGGATGGTGTAGTGGCTGTCTTCTGTTTATGTACTAGTTAGAAATGATCGTACGTAGATGACTGAAATGATCTGTTGGCTGTACTGGTAAACTAAGTATGTCACTTGGATGTCACTTGAATATATATATTCTGCTGGTCTCCTTACCAGTGAAACTGCATCGCTACAATATGTAGCCCCCAGATAAAAAAAAGATGATTTAAATGATCTGTTGGTTGTACTGGTAAACTAAGTATGTCACTTGGATGTCACGTGAATATATATATTCAGCTGGTCTCCTTACTAGTGAAACTACATTGCTACAATATGTAGCCCCCAGATTAAAAAAAAAGATGACTGAAATGATCTGTTGGATGTACTGTAAACTAAGTATGTCACTTGGATGTCACTTGAATATATATATTCAGCTGGTCTCCTTACCAGTGAAATGATCTAGTTGTCTTGTGTATGTGATGCTTACAATAACTTTTGGTGCACGTTTTAACATTTCATTCATATATTCAGGAATGTGCTTCATCTTTAGTTGAAGTGGCATTGGCTGTTTCTTCAACTGACAAGTCTAAGGTTCAAGTTGAAGATGAGGTCTTCAATGAGCTCATGTATGATAAACCTAACCAACCACTGATTGGGTACGGTTTTGGAGTGTCTCGAAGCCAAGTTTTCGGTTTGAAGGCTGATTTAAGGAACATCTCTAAGCTTGGAACCACAAGTGAAGCAGGAGGTATGAAACTGGAGATTGAATCCTTGAAGAAGAAGAATGAAGAACTGTCTTTTCAGCTGCATCAATTGACAACTTTTTTGGTCAGCAGAGGTATTATGGAGAATGAAGATTGATGTTATCCTCTAATTATAGGGAATAGTATAGATTTCTAATGGGAATAAATTGTTTTTCCTTGAATAAAGGAATAGATTGATATACAGCAGCAGATAGATTTTGGATATAGATTGTTAATTGTTGAGAGATTGACTCTCCATACAAATTTGATGTTGATAAAGTGCATATAGATTGTGAGCAGATTGTTAAAGCAAATGAAATTTCAGATTGTAAAACAGTATATAAAGCTGTAATATTGTACATCAGATTGAATAAGAGAGTACTACTTCTGGTTCATGATTTGTGTTGAACTAGCCGTAGCTTTGACAGCAGAATGATTCCACATATATATGAATATTTGAATTTCAGTAGCTTTACCAGTAGGTGGAATAGGTGGAATATGTAGATAGATTTTACAGAATCTCTTACACATTTAAGTGTTGCATATTTACTACACTAAATTGACTACAGACTCTTTTACATCAAGTGTACTAATAGATAACTGGCGATAACTATCTTCATTATTTGCTACAGTACAGAAACCATAATTAAGCAGAACAAAAAATTGATACTACTATCAGAAGATTTACCCCGTATTTCCAAATTTCTCACGGGTAATAGTATCAATCTCTCGCACCATTTCCAGAGTAAGGTAGTTCTTCCAGTCGCCAATCTTACCTTTCCTAAAATATGTACTATTTTCTATAGGAATACGTTCATTTGGCCGATGATCCCCTGTTTTATTCACCTCGAGCTGACTCAAATTCTCAAAACTACACAAATTTCCTATCTTTTCCATCACACCTTGACTCTCTTCCTCTTTGGAAAATGGGTAACCCATAAAATCTGCAATCCTTTTGACATAGAAGGAGGAGGTATCTTCAATCATATCCTCGTACTTCAGTAATAGCACTCTGTTTGGAAAATCTTGACTGGATTTCCAATATCCAAGAACATGATCCCAATACGGTCCGTATACTGATATCCCTCTTGAAAATAGGTCAAATGCTTTGCTCAAAGAAATTGGGTCGTTTTCTACCGGTAATTTGGATTTAACCTTGTTTACAAAAAGCCAAAATGAAATGAAGGTATCTTTTGGATCTCTCCAGATGTAGATGATTTTGCAACCACTAGCTGTGATTGACCTGGGTAAAGATGTATAAGGAATATGAGTGGAGAAAATTGGGAGCTCTGGTCTCTTGGTTTTTTGTCCCGAACGACATCAATCTCAAGGAAAGGGATCAGATCATGAGATACAGACTTCAATAGAGGGTTGCGGCTGTTAGTTTCATGTTGTGTAAGAGTATTACCTGTTGAGCTATCATCAATACCATAGCGGGTTCTAGTAGCTACGGAGAATGCCAAGGACTTGAGCCAGGTGGTGCCTGTCTTCATATAACTGCATATGATTATATCCGATGGATGAAATTCGAACAGTTTGGATGAATCGTCTAGGGCTAGTGCGATGACACTTTGAAGTATGTTGGAAGAATACCAGAACCCTTGGAATTAGTAGAGAGGAAATTTCTCGATCCATCCTTGATGTTTTGGTAGTGTTGAGATGATGCCTTCGATGTCAATGGCAGTGGCCTCTTGGTCTTTTGCATCAGTCGTCTTACTGTCTTCTTGGACATTATCATCACAAAAGCTGCTTAAACGTGTGGAGTCTGAATATTCTTCACAATTAATTTGAATAACCATTATAAATTACTTGTGGTGGTTTTTTTTTCAAAAAAATTACACGAAAGTGCTAAAACGATGCAAAGAAACCGCATTGGGTCGATGCATCTTGTGGAAAACCGCACCGGAGCAATGCAGTTTTTGGTGTTTTGGCCATAAACTGCATCAAACAAACACATCTTTGTCAGAAACCGCATCGAAGCAGTGCGGTTTCTTTGCAAATTGTATGATCTGAAAAAAAATTCAGATTTAATCTGAGTCGTCCGTTCGGTAAAAATCAATTTTTTGAAGTATTGGTTGTTTAATTAAATATATAATTCGTAATTAATTATGACTATTGATATATAAGTTACTTTTCATCAAAAAAAAGTTGTATAAGTTGGCTAAAAAAATATGTACACATGTAGTTAATTATTTAAATTATTTTTTGTAAGTTTTAGTTTTTTAATTAACTATATAATTCGTAATTATTTATGATCATTAATATAAATAATTTTTCATCAAAAAAAGTTGTATAAGTTGGTTAAAAAAAATATGTACACGTGTAGTTAATTGTTTAAATTATTTTTTGTAAGTTTTAGTTGTTTAACTAACTATATAATTCATAATTAATTATGACCATTAATATATAATTTATTTTTCATCAAAAAAGTTAGTATAAGTTGGTTAAAAAAATATTTACATATGTAGTTAATTGTTTAAATTATTTTTTGTAAGTTTTAGTTGTTTAATTAACTATCCAATTCGTATATAATTATGACCATTAATATAAATAATTTTTAATAAAAAAAGCTGTATAAGTTGGTTAAAAAATATGTACACCTGTAATTAATTGTGTAAATTATTTTTGTAAGTTTTAGTAGTTTAATTAACTATATAATTCGTAATTAATTATGACCATTAATGTATAATATGTACACACCTTGGAATATTTTCTACTGAAATACGGGATCTTGCCTTCGTTGTGAGGATGTAGTAGACACATACTTTCTCAAATTTCACAAGAAGATTGAAAACAAAAACTTTATCCTCAAATTCACAAGCATGGTGGGTAATAGTTATCCTGAAACATACTTTCTTTGAAGTACAAGCACGGCGTATCATTATACACAGAAGGTAACGATAACATTCACTTTGCAACAATATGATATATGTTTGTTTCAGTTGACTTGTGTCATTGTTCCATTCAATATAGGGTTTCTTACTCTACTGATTTCTTGTTTATTACTTGATTCAGGGAGCGCAAAGATTCGGTAGAATTGCCAACGATTGATGTCCGTTACAGTGAGTTAGCAACAATGAGGTAGTTTGTTTTATGTCACGTTTTTTATTTCAATGTTAAGCATATAAGATAAAATAATTTCATAAAACTAAATTTTGTATTATATAGTTTATCATGTAAGGAATCACTTGCAAAACTTAAATTTTGAAAATTATTTTACTTATATGTTAAATATTGAAATCAAACAACATGTCCAAATAGTGAACAAGACGGTTAATTCAGGACGGAGGGAGTAGTATTTTTCATATTATCCATATATCTTTCAACGTATGAGGTTTCAAATAGTGAACCCCTACAACTATAAATATATTAATTTAGGCATTAATTCCCTTTGATCTAGCAATCTCTCCACGTCGCATTGTCACATCAGACAATACTGAATGCACAACCACACCCACAATCTTTTTCTTCATATTTATCTCTATTTCTAAATCACTATTTTCTCTTTTATATCACCAAAATGAGAACTGTAACTCCAACTAGTCAATGAAAATGTTCATAAACATCATACCTCATGGTTTGTCAAAAAAACAGGATTTGAGAGAGATTGTGGGTAGGGTTATGCTTTAAGTATTGCCTAGTGCAATAATATGACATAGTGAGCAAAAATCTAACATGTTAAGGGATAAGTTATCAAGTCGGAGGAAATTAGCTAGTGTCTTGACAAACATACTTATGATTTTGGTGTCCTACTATCAGGAACCCATACCTCCAGGGGTTGAAATATATATTGATAACTTGAAGATGCTAACTTGTATATATTATCCACTTTTGACCTCCCACCTTATCCGTGACGAAAGCTTATTTTCGGCTCCCAACAGATTCAATCTCTACCGTCAGCCTCTTTTATAAAAAAAAGGGAAAATTACATGCCCCATCCATGATGTTTGACGAAATTTCACATTCCACCCACGTGGTTTCAAAAATTACTTTCCCCACCCATGTGGTTTCCCCCGTTTTTACATCCAGCAACTTTTTTTTTTAATTTTGGATCAATTCAAAAGATGCTTAAACGTTGTCCAAAATTGATGAAACTTTACATGGATGATGTTAAAGTGTTATATTTTGGTTTAGTGAGAAATCTAAAGTTTTTTAAGCTTAAATATGTCCCGTGGGACCCAATGAAACATGTGACATGTTCATTGGGTCTCACATGTCACATTTAAGCTTAAAAAACTTTAGATTTCTCACTAAACCAAAATATAACACTTTAGCATCGTCTATGTAAAATTTCATCAGCTCCGGACAACGTTTAAGCGTCTTTTGAATTGAACAAAAATTAGAAAAATTGCTGGATGTCAAACAGGGGAACCACATGGTGGGACATAATTTTTTAAAACCACATGGGTAGATTGTGAAAATTCGTCAAACGTCATGCATGGGTTATGTAATTTTCCCAAAAAAATTATCTGACTATATGCACATATATATAATTATTAAATAATACTTTCTTAATCTAATAGTAATATTTATCTTTTACACATGTACACAAGTATATGTCAATTCAAAAATAAATGTCTTGATATTATTAAAAAGAAGTTAAACTAATACAAAAAAAATATGTGTAACTTTTTCTAAGTTCAAAATTTGTCACATAATTCATTTAAATACCTTAAACGTAAAAGTGTTCTTAAAATGAATAGTGAGAAAAAATGTTAAAACCTTTCTTTTATGTAAAATACAATGATCTAACTAGATAAATCAAAATAATGATAATTATAAAGCCGAATTTAGTGAATCATAGATGCATGTGGGGTGTTCTTTTAGGTTCCCAGGTAAGGAATGAACTAACTAAAACTGATTTTAACATGAAATTTGATATCCAAAAACATAGAAATCTTAAAGGATGAAGTATGTATTTAACCTTGGTTTTATATATCTATGATCATTTATAGACATGTCCACTGATGATTAGAAACATATAAATAACCTTCTATAATCGTTTCCATTACTATTTAAAAAAACACTAACTGTTATATATGTGTTTATTTGGCCGTTCTTATCAAATAATTGTGTTTAAGAATATTTTCTTACCATTTATCAATTTACAGAGCTTGACTAATTGATAAACATAAAAGTTATAAACATTTGGAAATGATTAATTGAGTTGAAGAAGTTGATTTTACGTATTCATTAAACGTGTCCATGATAATTAATACATGTTTTCACTGATGATTATAAACAGGTACATAATCATTTCCATCACTATTTTAAAAAAGATGACACTAACCATTATATATCTTTTCTTTTGGCTATTCTTATTGAATCATAATATATAAGAATATTTTATTAGCATTTATCAATTTACAGAGCTTGACTAACTTATAAACCTAAAGGCTATAAACATTTGGAAGCAATACACTGGATTGTTGGGTTCGATTTTACGTACTTGTTAGCCTTGGTTTTTACGTATCCATGATAACTAATAAATGTTTTCACTGATTATTATAACATGTACACAACCTTCTATAATCGTTTCCATCACAATTATAAAAAAGATAACACTAATTGTTATATATCTTTTTCTTTGATCGTTCTTATCGAATCATGGTGTACAAGAATATTTTCTTAGCATTTATCAATTTATAGAGCTTGATAGATTGATAAAGTTTGAAGGGTATATATAAGCTTTTAGAAATGATAATATGAGTTGTTGGATTTGATTATACGTATTCAACTTCCTTGGTTTTTACGTATCAACGATAGCTTATAAACGTTTCCACTAATAATTAAACAAGTACACAACCTTTTGTAATTGTTTCCATCACCTTTATAGAAAAGATGATACTAACTGCTATATATCTTTTCCTTTGATCGTTCATATTGAATCATTGTGTAAGAATATTTTATTAGCATTCTCCAGTTTATAGAGCTTGATTGATTGATAAACCAAAAGACTATAAACGTTTGAAAACAATAAACTGAGTTGTTGAAGTCGACTTTCCGAATACATTAACCTTTGGTTTTTATGTATGCAAATAACTGAATAATATTTTTACATTCAATATTTTATTTAAAAACTTATATAACACTTTTTTAATTTAGATTAAAATACAAATATTAGCTTAATACTTTTTATATTAGCAATTTTGTTAATTTTATTAAGTTGATTAAAGCATGTATTTTGGATTGTTATGCTCCATTTTTACATTTATGTATAAACAACATATATTATGAGATTAAAAACCTATCATAAACCTGGAGTTTGGAGGTGGACAAGGGTGTGGTGGAAGGAGTTCCCTCTTACCTGTGGAAATTTCATAGGGGTAATTTCTTTGAAGGATTATTTATAGTAGCTTTGCGGGTGTATGTTGTAAGTAGGACGTAATGGTTATTGTCGAGCTGTAGTCTGTCCATACACTAGTAGAAAAAAGGCCTATTTCGGCGGTTCCAAGGGGCCTATTTCGGCGGTTGTAAACCGCCGAAATGAGCACCGCCGAAATAGGTATACCTATCTCGGCGGTAGTAAATAAAATCGCCGAAATAGGTGGGTGCCGAAATCAAATTCTGACGACGTCTATCTCGGCTGTTCTTAGCTCACAACCGCCGAGATAGAATCATGGTCGGTCTCAGCATTGGTCAATTCCAGAAGGCACCATGAGTCTATCTCGGCGGTTGTGAGCTAAGAACCGCGGAGATAGGCCTATTTTTGTATCTATTTCGGCGGTTCTAAGCTAAGAACCGCCGAAATAGCCCCCTTTTTTTCCATCCCAGTATATATATATATATATATATTCATCGCATTTGGTTCAATGAGACCTGTAATAAAGCTTCATCCACACAGGGAGCTCCAGCACACATTTAAAAAGTTATAAAAGCTCCCAATTAATATCAACGACGCGCCACAATTTGAGAGTTAACAAACCAATGCAATTACACTTAATTACACACTTTCATTACAAATAAAAAACCACATTACAATTCAAGTCTACCATTACACCATCCACAAATGTATAGAATTACAATTATATACTCGAAAAAGTTCACAAAACATCTTCATGATCATCAACAATTCATTAAACTTGTGCAGACGAACTCCGACCATTCCTCAAGAATCTTAACAATTTGAGTATCATCATACTGACCACCTTGGAGCACTTCTTCGTAAGCCTTGAAAAAAAATGAACATTAATCTAAAACGTACAAGTCTAACAACATGTAAAGAGCATAACTGGAACTTTCAAAGAATGTTACCTTGTCTAACGAGTGCTCTGGTAAAAGGTTCGACGCTCCTACTATGTCACTCATGAATCTCATGACATAGTATCCACATTCTAAACCCACAGGCTGCACCGGACACTATACAAACACCCATATTGACAGTTATAAACAAGTTTAAACATTATCACACAAATTTATCAATTAAGAGAGTACCTTGACAGTGGTCCAAGGGATGTTACTCTTCATTGTTTTATTTTGGAGAGATAATGCAGCTCTCATGGAACTATACATATAGTTTTAATCATCAGTAGCAAGTTATGAAACAGTTAATGTTAAGTAATAACAATTGTTGTTTATGATAACTAACTAATTACCTCAGTATTATGGTGGCGATCTTCAGTCTCTTGACACCCTTACCAAGTGAGTCAAATTGCAAGACTCGTGGGTACTTCAACACTAGCACAAGCAATGACCAATGTCGACTGTCCACAAATTACACAATGTGTTGAAATCATTAAATAACTAACACAAACTATATGTTTTAGATAATACTAAGAGAAATAGTCAAATATCATACCCTGAATGATATGGCAGCATAATAAATGACTTGTTAGAACATTCAAAGATGGCATTCGTCATATATTGCATAAGGCCTTCCATATCACTTGTCATCTGGACTTCACCGCACATAGCAGGACACAGGAATCCGAATCTGTGATCGTCATAGACATTGATCGCCTTATTATGCACCCACCTATGAGGCAATATCATTAGTCATTAACTTTTTATTCAAACATCTAATTCATTACCGATCAATGCATTCAAAATATAAAAGGTAGAAGTCACTCACATGGCAGCTGACTTGATAATCGACACATTCAACCAATCCCTCGTGAAGTACTCTTGGAAGTCGGACATATATAAACATTCTTCCCACAATGTTTTAAACGGTCTGAACAAGTGTCTTCCTCGCATATGGGACATGCAAATGTTCCTTTAACCGTGTAACCGGACAAGTTCCCATACGCAGGGAAGTTATTGACGGTACAGAACAACATAGCCTTGAGCGTGAAATTCTCTCTTGCATAAGCATCATATACCACGGTCCCCTCATTCCACAATAGCTTCAGATCATCGATCAGAGGGGCAAGATACACATCAATGCTATTACCTGGCTGCTTGGGACCAGATATCAGGAGAGATAACATGATGTACTTTCGTTTCATACACAACCACGAGGGCAAATTGTAGATCACTAGCAGAACAGGCCATGTACTGTGTTGACTACTCAATGTGCCGTACGGGTTCATTCCATCAGTACATAACACAAGCCTCAGATTCCTATCTTCATATCTGAAATGTTCTTTGTACCGTCTGTTGATGTTTCTCCACTGAGGCCCATCTGCTGGATGTCTTAATTTCTCATCACTCTTTCTACCTTCCGCATGCCATCGTAAGTTCTTTGCATCTTTCGGATTCGCAAACAACCGTTTGAATCTGGGTATAATTGGCAAATACCAAAGTAGTTTGGCTGGAGGGCTTTTTTTCTGAACGGAGGAGTACTCACCATCTTTATGCTTATACCGGGACAACGAACATTTCGGGCAATTGTCCAGATGTTTGTATTCACTCCTGTACAATACACGGTTGTTTGGACACGCGTGAATTTTTTTATACTCTACTCCCATTGGACACACCCATTTCTTTGCCTCATACGTGGTGGTAGGGAGACCGTTCTCAACTGGTAGCATATCATGAATCAGGTCGAGGAATGTCGTGAAACCTTTGTCACTCTATATATCTTCCCTTCAGGTTGAACAAATTCAATATAGTTGTCAATTTCGTGTACTTAGTGCACGTAGGATACAACGCCGTCTTGGATGCGTCCAATAACCTTTGATACTCATCCGGCCGGTCGACAAAATTATCCTCAACGTTATCAAGCATCTCGTCCATTTGCTCATCATGATAAGTCGACTCACTGTCAACATTGACTCCGGAAGCGCTTGGGAGTTCTGACTCGTTAGTAGTATCGAATGTCAGCTCGGTTCTTGAGTTACACCGATCGTGACTGTAGGAAGCTGAAGCATTATCTTTAACAGGTTCTCCATGAAAAGTCCATCTTCTATAATGTGGCATGAAACCACGGGTTTTTGATGGAATTGTACGACGTTGATGCCTGAATATTGTCTAACCACACCACAATCAACACAAGGACATGGAATTTTCTCTGCCTTTGTCCTGTCCTTGTGTTACACTGCAGCTTTGCAAAACTCTTTTAGCATCTTGTCAAAATGTTCCCCTCTATCACCATACATCCAGTCACGCTCCATACTATATGTGCAACAGATCACAGGTGTGAGTTATAGCCTTTGTGAAACTAAAATGTTTATAGAATATGATCTGTATTAAGTTGCACATGTTTATTTCTTAATGGATCATGACTGGGATGATTGTTAAGTAGTCTAGCCTAACTCTAAGGTTGCAAACACAAAATAAACTAGCATTTTAAATTTAACAAATTGTTGCACTTCTAAAACAGAAACTGGTGTTTAAAACAATATTACGAATACTTTTTCTACAAAAAATTCGGCATGACCTTTGCATAATTGTACACATCCCGTGCTTATTATTCAGCACTCACCAAAGTCATCACAGCCACAAACATTCCAACAATGGCAGCAACCAACAATTAAAATAAATCAATTCTTTACTAGCTAACTGAAAACCAATTGCAAATTAAGATCATCAAACCAACATTTTCGAACCACATTCTCACTAGCTAATTGACAACAATAATCAAACCATATTTTCAATTCTCCACTATATAAGTTCAAACTAATTTAGAGATTGAAGCAGAATCCAGAGTTAAAATACGTACTTGTTTTTTAAGGATTTATGGAGAGGGGAGACTGGTGCCTGAGAGGTAGGCTTCTGTGAGAGAGTGCAGCAATACCACTCCTGATATGTCTGTGCAAGGGAGCAACAAAAAATAAATTTAGAAAAGAAATGCAGTCACAAATATGGAATGAAGCTAAATTATGTACTAGCACTTATATTTAAATACATAATTGCATTTATTAAACAAAAAATAAGGTTTAGTTACTTACTTGTGCACAGAAGAGGAAAGTGCAACGGTAATGGAAGAAGACGGGAAACAAGAGCGGCGATTCACGGACTTAAATGTAGTGAGACCTGATAAAAAAATTAGATATTGTTATACATATACACATACATCAAACAATATTAATTACCTATCCCATGCTTATTATTAAGCATTCACCAACCATTCATCAACACAAATTTCCATCACAAATCAAACTAATACCAAATTTATCCATCAAACCAAATTTTAATAATTTGTGGAAATCAAATACAAAGTAAAAAAAAGAGAAAGATAAGTTAGATTATATTACCGGTTCTTCCAACTCCGCTTTCAATCTACCGTGCAATGACTGAGGAGTTTCTTAACCACTTCTATGTAGACAGAATAGAAACTCATTATTTTACGTATAATAATTGTTTGTAATTAGGATTTCAAAATTACACATAATGAGCTAAAAAGATGAAAATGTAGGTTGAGTATATTACGGGTTCACAAATGAAATGTATTCAGCCCCGTACGACTTCAATCCGGTGAACCCATTTAGTGATTTCCCTCTACAAGGACACAACCATGCTTATTATTAAGCATTCACCAATCATTCAACAACACAAATTTCTATATAAACCAAACTAATATAACCAAATTTATTCATCAAACCAAATTCCAATAATTTGTGGAAATCAAATACAAAGTACAAAAGAAAAAGGATAAGTTAGATTATATTACCGGTTCGTAAATGAATTGTTCTCCGCTCCGCTTTCAATCTACCATGAAATGGTTAAGGAGCTTCTTAAGCATTTATCTGTAGAGACAAAATACGTATAGATACAAGAGAAACTTAGTAGTTGTGTATGTTCCTTATATGCAGTTAGGTTGCAAATTTACAGTGAGTGAAGAGAATGAAGAGTTAAGTTAAAAACAATTTACCGGTTCCTAAATGAATTCTTTTCAGCCCCTCTTCTCAATCGGGCGTGCGAGACGCGTGTGTAGCAGTACCAATCTCTACAGAGGCAACGTAGACGCAAAATAAATATGAATTGAGGGCGCAAAACTATTGCTTACAATGTTTATAATTAGCTTATAACTATAAGCACAAATAATGCTCAAACATTGTTCCACCCCATATATAAGCATAATAAATCTAGCCCAAATAAGCTAACCTAACTATACTTAAAAGAAGGGCAAAAAACAGCAAAAAATTCACTCGGACATTTCGTCAAACACCTTGTGTGCATACATAAATTTATTAGTTTAACAACCAAATCTTGCAAAGATTTCACACACACAATAAATATCAGCATCCACAATCACAATGTGACAAAAATCTATCAATTTTAACAACACATTAACAATTTTTTAAGCAAAACCGAAACTAAAAAAGTTGGGGTTTTTTTACCTTTGGTGCGTCTGTTGCTGGGGGGAGGAGGGCGACGACACACCGATGCGACAACCACCGACGGCGGCGACGACCGGCGAAGGCGGGTGGTGGGCGGGCGACGGCGGAGCTGTGGCGGCCTTGTGGTGGTGGTCTGCGTCGGGGCTGTAGCAAATCGCCACGGGAGAAAACAGAGAAGAGGGGTTTGGTGTATGCGCGCGTAACTGTGTCGGGGCTGGGCGGGGGGCTATTTTAAACGACCTATTTCTGCGGTTCTTTGTTAGGAACTACCGAAATAGACCCTCTGAAATACCCCAAACTTAAATATACAGATTAAGACTATTCTAATACGTATTTAAGGGCCTAATAACGCCTAATTAATATTTGTAAGGAAAAATAATTCCAAAAGAAATGAGAAAACGCTTAAAGAGCAAAAAATGCTAAATAAGCGTTAAATAGCTGTAAGAGGTACGAGACCTCGGTTAGCGTATTATATGGATTTTTAAGGCTTAATAAGGCCTAAATAATATATGGGAACAATTCCCGAAGAAAACGGATCCTTAAAATGGATTAAAAACACAAACGGACCTTAAAGCGTGTTTGTCAAGGAAACCGGGAAAACATGACTTTAAGCGGGTCAAATAGACTCGTAATAATTTTGGTCAACCAAATAGTCATTAATAAACATTAATGAAGGTCTAGAACCAATAAAATCAATAAAACGAGCAAATAGTAAAAACTGTAAAAAATAGAAAGTTGTGGGGTGAGAGTGTAAATAAACCAAACTAGTAATGAAGGTCTAGAACCAATAAAATCAATAAAATGAGCAAATAGTAAAAACTATAAAAAACAGGAAGTTGTGGGGTGAGAGTGTAAATAAACCAAACTAGTGTGTCCACTTTTAGAAATAAAAATTTAAAATGCTGTGTCGGCCAGCTCTTTTTCCCCCTCTCACACTCTCTCACTCACTAAGAAACAAAAAGTAAAAAGTAAACAAGAAAGAAAAGTAAAGCACTCTCTCACTCTCTCCTCCCTATTTCTCTCATTTACCCCGTACTCACTCCTCCTCTTTGAATCCTTTCTTCTTCCTCCAGCCAGTAATGACAATTTTGGAGCCCTCCACTCAGCCCTCTCTTCCTCTCCATGGTTGAAGGTGAAAACAAAGTCCAAATGCCACAAAAATTACACCATTGGATTCCCCTCTTCTTGGAACACATTTCCATCCTTTCAAAAATCAAAAAGGCCAACTTTCGCCACCATGGCTGTAGCCCCATTTAGAGCTTGGAGAAGAGCATTTTGATCTCCATCCTCTCCTTGTTATTCTAAGGTAAAAAGAAGCTCAAAAATATCTCTTTTCTAGCTTTTCCTTTACAAAATAAAAATCCCACGTTGAACTCCTCCTTGTTCCATGTTCCAGCCGGTTTTGGGTATTCAAAATAGGAGCTGGAGCTTGTGGTCTTGCTAAACCAAACACTCCATCTAGATTTGGAAGGTAATCTCCCATTTAAGAGCCTTAAACTAACTCCATAATTCTAGGGTTTAAATTCTAGGGTTAGTTATTCATTTAGTAATGTGTGTGTGCCTATGAACATGGGCTGTAGCATTGGAGTGGGAACTCCCTTTGAAATCGAGAACAAGAAGGAAAGGAAGGAAAAAACAGAAGAAAGGAAGGGAAAGGAAGGAAGAAAGAGAAACTAAAATCACAAGGTAAATGTCTTACCTTGAGTTGGTTTTCTATTGTGTAGTGTAATAGATTTTGGGTGTTAGAATTGTGTAAGGTATATAGTAATGAGTAGTAAGTATGTTGTAGTATAATGAGGAAGAGAATGTAACCGTTTTGGAAGTTTTAAATGATGTTAAAAGCTTGGGTAAAACATTAGGTAATGTATGTTTATGTGCAGAAAAATATTGTGTTATGGTGTGTAGAATGATGTGTGACTTGATATGGGAATTGGAATGAATGGGTGAGCTGAAAATATGTGTGGGCAATGTTAAAAATAAAGGGGAACCTCTGCCCAAATTTGTATGGAAATTGGAGGACTTAGATGTGGAAGAAGAGGGAATAACCTAGACATTAACTAGGTGTGTTGTGGTAGTTGTTGTGAGTAATTAATCATGTTGAAAACAGATTTGGAGAGAATTTAGGAGGTAGGGAGAACTAGAGTGGTAAAGTAATGCATTGAGGATGCTAGGAGTAGCATTAGTAGAGGGAGTATTGAATGGTAAAGGTTAAAGGAAAAATCTATAGCATTTGTGGAAGAAGAAAACTATAACAGGGGAGAAAATTTGACAGTGAATGGTGTTTTGTAACAGATTTGTGTAGAGATGGATTAGGTTAGTTTTGATTGCCAAATTAGGGTCAAAACACCCTAGATTATATGTAGGAATTTTGAGGGAGAGATTGGTAGAAGTTTGGAGTTGAAACATAATAAAAAACACACTTATTTTTCATTACTGCAACTGGTCCGGGTTTGCAAACAAGTACACAAACCCGGACCAGTCAAAAAACTCGACAAACTGTAATTCATAAGGAGTGGTCCGGGTTTGCAAACCAGAACCTAAACCCGGACCACCCCAAATTTATACCTGAGAGAATTACCAAAGAATGGTCCGGGTTTGCAAACCAACCCCTAAACCCGGACCACCCAAAATTTGCACCCGAGAGAACTACAAGGATATGGTCCGGGTTTGTAAACCCTGCCCTAAACCCGCACCACACACAAAACGTACCAGAAACTGACCAAAAGCATTGGTCCGGGTTTGTATCCCCGGACCAAACTCGGACCACCCCAAAAATTTTCCAGAAAGTGTTTTAATGCATTCTAATGATGGGGAATTGAATGGTAATGATAGTATAAGGTAATTAAGACATGATTAATGATGTTTAAGGGTCATTAAGGCCATGAACAAGTCTAGGAAGTAATTTTAAGTAAGTAACATAAGTAAAGGTATTTGAACAATGAAGAATTAGTAAGTATAAACTAGGGAACTTTAGAAAAGTGATGAGTAAGGTTAATTATGGTTAATTAACCACCCAACTGTATGTATATGCTAGGATTCGAATAGTTGAACACCGAAGAGGAGTCGGTGAGTCCAAAGTCACCGGTGAAAGGTATGATTTCTTCATGCCCTGTATCCTAACCTGGTTACCCCGATTTGTGTGCTTATGTGATCACCAAAATAAGATAAATGCACGAATCGGACTTTTATTGCACTTAGTTGTGTTTGAATTATTGTCTTGTTGTAATACTTTGAACATTTAGTTTGTATAATTCATGAAATGAATAAATGAGAATGAAGTGTGTATGTACTTTGTATTATACTTGGGTAATGTATTGTACCTTCTATGTATGTGTATATGTGTATTGTATTATTGTGGCTTGGATGTGTGACTTCTACTAATTCCTAACTACCTAACTCCTAACGTAAGTATTAAGTAAATTGGAATGAGTAGAAGTCCGATATAGTTTCGGTCACGTTTGAGGATGAGGAGACACAAGAGGTTGGATCCGATTCCTGGTTCTTAAGCTGGTCCACGGCCCAAACCCCTTAAATGGGTAGCATCCTGGATTAGTGAACCAAGTAAATCCCGGTGGTGGGACAGAGTAGTCCCCGGGCCGGAGGTCCCGACGACTTGACTTGAGTAAGTAAGTAAGTAAAGTATGAGTATGTATGCGTAAGTATTATGTAATGAGTAAAGAGTAATCTCCACCCGATTAACCCGGATGGACAAAAAGGTGCTAACAAGTATGGTGTATTGTGTATGTATTGCTTATGTATTGTATATGTATTGTGTACTTCGGGAAAGGTAAGTAAGTATCGGTTGGCTTGTATGGTTTACCTTGTATGTATTGATGTGTATGCATGTATTCCTTGTGTAAAGTATTGTGGTATTATGTATGAAAGCATGTATGTATGAATAAAATGAATTGCATGTATTCGACCAAGTGGTTGGCGTACCCTCGCTAGTATGCGGGGTATGCGGTTATCATATTCAGCGTAAGCTGAGCCCCTTGGGGCACCATTTTTAGTGTGCAGGTACCCGAAGCGGATATGATCACAGTAAGAGACCTACAACTATATTTGGATGGCTAGGAGTGAAATGAGATAGTAGTGAATCGTACAAGGCTTGTAACCTTTGTTGTAGTAGTGTACCAAGGGGTACACCATAGGTATTGGAAGTTAGTAGTTGTGAGGAATAGGTAGATCTATTCTCTTAATGAGTAGGTATGAACTTGGAAGAAGTGTTGTAATTGTATAAGGATCTTAGTAAACTCGGTGTATTATATTTTATTGAACTTATGGAGCATTGTATGAAATGGAACATTGTAGTATTTGTGGGTAATTGAAGTATGTATTGTAATTGTGTAGTACTCGGATATTCCGGTCCATCAGACCGATGCTGTATGTAGTAGTAAGCCTTGTTGGTCACGTGGGTGGCTAACCATAATGTATCACCCACCGTTGTGTAAGTATGTATCCACTGCGTGAATCTGGAAGTACGAGGAGTTTGGACGGTAATGACAGTATTAGCGGTAGGGGTGTTACAAAAGTTGTATCTGATGACTGGAAATACCGAGATTAGGAAATACCGAGTTAGGAATTAGAAGCTTAGGGCTAAGGGATGAGTGATAGCATTAGAGATATGCTAGTTAGGAACCACCGGTGAGTACCGGATACCTACGATACCAGTCCCGCCCACCGCATCCCCATTGTATAACTTGTGAAAGAATGCCAGAGAGAAGGAAAGTCCTCTCATACTCGGGAAAACCCGATCTGGCAGTTGTGAAGCAATCACACAGTAAACAAGAACCGGCATATGGTAGATTCCAAGAATTGGAAGTCCTGGAGATGGATTCCGGTTGAACAACAATACCCGCACTTAATAGCGGTAGAACGAGGACTCCAACCATAAGGAGTCTACAACTTACAACAGCATGGGCAACCTGCTTAGCAGTCGCAAGGACCTGGCTAGTCAACCAGCGGCAGGAAAAGAAGCACTAAGCGTGCAACAGAGCGGAAAAGGAACAGTAATGGAACCCAAGACACAAGTCTATGGAACAGTAATAGCTAGATAATACTACCAACGGTATGCTAGCTGACTAAGGACATAGTCGGGAGTGGTTAACCCCAAAAACTACAACACCAAAAAGGTTAAAACACCTGGCCGACATAGCTTAGACAGCTACAAGGACATATACGGGATATAATCCGACATAACTACAAAAGTAGTGCCTAAACAAGCTGAAGGCTCAGTAACCACAACAAATGTGTGGGAACGAGCAACAAGGGAAAACACAGAACAAATAATTAGGGATCTCCAAGGATTGGAGAAGTACCCTGATCAATGACAACCATGTCAAACTTACTGAGAAGTCACTCAGAAGATTAATTAACCTAATTAAATGATCATTGGATCAATGGAGAAGTCTACAAGACTGTCAAATACCAGTGGAAACCATACCGTGACCGGTATAGGTCTACCCAAAAACCACCAGTACCACGCACTTGCCGTGTACCACGCACTTGCCATGGCAAGTGCAGTAAGAACAGAAACATGTAGAGGAACCCTAACACACCACAAGTACATAGTAATGTACTTTGGCCGTAATGGAACAACTACAGGATTATAAATCCTGAACACTGGAAGAAGGAAACCTTGGAAGGGCCTGACGGCCTGACCATTGTATTAAGAACACACCAGTCAACGGGAAGCTGGATTTGGTCAAGACCTCAAACATGGCTATGCCATGAAGAACTTCTTTTAACACCGAACCATTGCTTCAAAACCAAAATTTTCTTTCAAAACCACAACCTTTCTTTTAAACCTTGGATTTTAAAACCAGACCAACAGAATTACGGTGAGTATCATACCATGATACAAGAGGAGTTGACAATATAATACTTCACCTAGGCGTGTGACGAGCACTACGAGAGTACCCAAATACGGGATGTGGGACAACCGCACTCCGAAGGACCTTGCGGGCCTGACAGATAGTCAAGTAAGTGGTAACGTATCAACAAGGTACCCCGCACATGTATACATGTTGTGTACGAAACACGGGAAGTAGTCAACTCTGTTCTACGGACCATGAGTAAGTTCAAAGTAGAACAGCTGGACACCTCAGACGATCAAGGAGAAAGAACTCATCTAAGAAGTAAGGATAAAGAACTCAGAGACTCCATCTGAAGATAAGGAATAAGGATTATGAAGTGCAAAGTGCACAGATTAGCAAGCATCGACATTGGATATGTCTCAGATAATTCAAGCAATTACCTGACAGCTGGAAAGGATACCCAGCCTGAACACGGTAAGGCAAGAGTCTAATGTGAACACAACAATGCTCAATGAACGGGACAGAGCTCCCAAGAGCAATCATAAAATTACCACAAAATATAATCCATCATGGAAGAGGATTTTGAACCCAGTCAAGAACACTGGGAGAAAGTATAAATAGTCTATCCAAGAACGGGAGACGTTATAACCCAAAAGGGAATAGCTTAAGATACAATACCACAAGGCGGTATAGTGGACACAACATATCATAAGCATTAGCCGGATGTAACTGCATAACCAATAGCACCCAGGAGCAATCCTTGAAGGGTGTCTAAATTAACAAGAGTCGAACAAGGCGTCATGATGAGAGCACGGAAGCTAGAACGAACACTCGGTTAGGACACCGAAGAGATTTCACTTAACAGGAAATACCCTAAATTACTAGAAGGCACAGACTGACACCAGATTGCCTAAAGGGTCTCCTATGAACGGAAGCGTGATACCACGACTTGCCATGGAGCCCAATAATACCTCCAACTTATGGGGTATACACGGAGTGGAAACACATGTATAAGCAGCTTGCAAAGAGCATAGCTCGCATCAATTTAGCTTCAAAGCCATGAACTAACTACGTGATGTAAATTTAAACGGTTGCAAAACCCACACCATTTAATAACAAGACTCGCAAAAGATATTGCTTCAGACGAGAAATAAATCGACAACTGAACCACCCAATTTAAACTCAACATCATGAGTGGCTTGAAGTAATGGCTACCTCAGTGTCACTGTCACTAGAGCATCAGTCTATATACAGTTGACGAAGCTTCTAATTACCTTCATGCCTTCTGTAGAAATGGTAACACAGAGGCATAGGAATCGTGATAATGCCAACATTGGCCTAGTCCACACTTGGACACTACGAGAAACCCGAGGGAAGGTACCCCTCGTTAACCAAGGATCACCAATGCGGTGAAGATGTGAACCCTCATAAAAGGCTTCCATCTACCATACCAACAAGCTTGTGCAGGTAGTTATTGCCAAGAGACAATCGAACAAGAAAATGAGATTTCCAAACCACTACGCCTACAAGAGGCTTTGGACTTAAAAGCACAACGCTTAAAGAGCATAGAGACTCGAAGGAGTAAGTATACTCTATACGCAACCAAGCATATGGCGAACCATTGTATAAATACTAACAGAGTAAACCTTGTCAACAAGAACCTTCACTTACCAATGATGAAATACCCTCCAATTGGGAATGGGACCAGAAAACCCTTGAAGTTTCTTGGGATGTCCCGGTGGTGTACATACAAAAATAAAACTACATAGCTAGAGCCTGTAACCAATGCTCAGCACTAAAAGACAGTAAGTGTCAAAAACAATCAATGTGAATGCACATTGGACACCACGAATGACTAACGCTCAAGAGAGCTTGTGACCCGATGAATTATCTCGTCCTTGGTCAACCAGGATACCTGGTAAATTATATCATAGATGATGAAGCAATGTGAGGTAAGCTAACCTACACATGGAACCTAATTGGAAACAGAACATCTCCACAATGGGAAGATGATAACGTTGCGGTATGCTACTACAACCGTCACACACACGAACACATGAAACCTCCAGGGTATTCATACCATAAGGAAATGGTGCCAACGACAGTGGCAATGAGTAAAGATAAGCTACCACAGTAACAGAGACCATAAAAACGATGTTGTATAATGAGTAAGAATACGGTGCGCAACAAGCGACCGCTATGAGGAAGTAGTTAGACAATGATACTGCATAGTAAGATGACAGGCAGAAATATTCATTCATATCACATAAGTGATTTACTGTCAAGCGTTTACGCCTCTGCACTCTGTATGACTGAGTGTTTTGGTATTGCACTTTTGCAGCTAATGATCTAATGAGATAGCTAGGAATATGGAGAATGTAAATCGTAGTAGACCCTTCTTTTCACCAACGAACATGGCATAAGCCAGTTAAGCAAGCTTAGCAACAAACCGTGCGGCCTAAGGCCAAAGAAGCACGAAGAGTGTAAACACACTAACAATCACAAGATGTGAATTCCAGTGGAATAAAAAGGTGAAAGGAGACTTAAGAAAGTCACTAGGACCGACGCATAGAAAATGCAAGGTCATACAAGTAAAGAACACTTGTACTGAACGAGAAGAACTGGTATGATTCAAAAGTAATTGACAACAGAGGAAGCACTACAACTAAGTAGTGACTTAACCTCGCCCGACAATAAGTCGGAGGAACTTAGTGAATAATCGTGGGAGTACGAATAGTATGTATGATAGATAACCAGAGAGCTGGTTACAATCTAAAACTCATTGAGTTCAAGCACGGTAAAAGCATACCACACTTGTTAGTAAACCTTGTTTCCACAATAGAGGGATAGAAGGTGTTACACCCCAACCCGAAACTCCACAACCTGTACGATGATAGCTCCCAAAGACAACTGGAAATGCAGCGGAACAAATACATAAAACGGGTGGTGCTACAACGCCGTTAGTCACCCATGTGACTAACAAGGCTAACTCCAATACAACTTACAAAAGATGCAGTCTGAGCACTGAATACAAACCGCTTAAAATAACAAAAGCTAATAGAAAAAGACAGTACTGTAAAACAATACAAGTAGTAATAATCCCCTGTCTTAATTCTACTCCACCTACACTCGGTCGGGTGAACTCTTCTTTCTTCAGGTACCTGAAAAACATAGCCATCGAAATGGCTCAGCAAATAATGCTGGTATGAACCCGTGCAGCCCATAAGCTAGCGGGTCACGCACAACTACTTTGTCGTAAGCATGCAACTCATTTTTATCAAACATTGAAAACATACATCATATATAAATCACACAAGCAACCATACAAGGTCAGCAACTTCACAACGAGAAACATGACAACAAAGGTCAAGTTAGAAATTCATTTTTGGATTGGGTATGTGTAACACCCCCAAATAACAATCAACAATTAACGATGCACCTAACAGTAACACAAGATGTCTACGCAGCGGTATAAACTCCATCCGGGTGTCACAGACGCCAACCACCCACGTGGTTGACACAACCATACTACCAACACCAAGTTACGGTCTGCATGACTGGAAACAACCCTCAACCAAAACCCGAATACAATACAAGATACAATTCCGAATACCGAGTGTCTATAACAATATTATCAAATCGTAACTGAAAATTACATCCCGGGTGTAGCGACAACCCATACATCAAGCACACTACTAAAACTCAAGAATTATGCCCTGATGGACTACCCCCATGGTAGCCATCCCGCCTACGCTCCGTTATCGTCCGGCTCAATACCTGTAAAAATTGGGTTGTAAAGGACTCAGCAAACTATGCTGAGTATGAACGTGTGTAGCCCGTATGTTGCCGGGCCACACGACTACTTGGTCGAATATTATTAAGTCAATTTTTATATGCTCTAATAAAGCAGTAAAGCACATCATAATACATCATAGTTTCATACACACTTAAAGGTAGCAAAGCATTTACAACACGCAACCAAGCATAACATGCTGGCAACATAGCAATATCAAACACGCAACCGAGCACAACAGGCTGCTAATATAGCAACAGCAATCATGTAAGTCATCAGACGTGTGCATAGGTATGTTTACCAATGATCCTCACTAAGGGATCATTCAAGCGTTGTGTGTTTTCATTTCTTTTCTCTTGTTCCCACGATGTGTATTTTCTTTCTCTTTCCTTGCACCAGGTCTGGGGATATAGTTGAGATCCCGTGACCATAACATATAGGTGCCAATCTTTCCTTGTTTCTTAAAGAATCGCATTTGTGAATTTTCTTATTTGCTTGGTCTCATTACCCATGTTTTCCTCTATTCTCTGGCACCGAGTCAGGGGATATAGATTAGATCCCGAGACTTTATTATGTAGGTGCTAATCATTCCTTGTTTCTTTAAGGGTTGTTTGTGAATTCTTTTATCACCGCACGTTGGAGGACGTCTCCTCCATAGCTAGTCCCCCATTCCCGACACCCAGGGTCGAGAAAGCGGAGTCACCTCTAGACTCCAGGATAAGCTCCACCATTTTGTCACTCCTCCATTCCCGACACCCAGGGTCGAGAAAGCGGAGTCACCTCTAGACTCCAGGATGTGCTCCACATAGAAGGGCGAAGGATCTGATGCAGATACCAACTCCCGAGTATTCCATACCGCGCGGCCTGAGATGTTGTCTTCCCGGGTTATCCTCATGTTCCTCCAAATGAGCTTTTCTCTTCATTATCATTCATGAATAGACACCATAGTGGGTGTCGTGGTATATCCTCCATGGTTAGAGAGGAGTTCCCCTTTTATAGAATTTTCTTTGTTTTCGCATTTCACATTGTTTCATCTCAAATTCCATAAACGCGAAGGGACTACACTACTGTGTGCGCGTAAGCAATATGCACAATAATAGCAAGCAGGTAAGCAAGGAAAATAATCAATCATTCACATGCCTTACACAAGCTCACAACAGACAAATAAGCACGATAAAACAAACATCCGTTTTCATGCATTAGTCTTGTGGTCATAAACAAACAAGGCACACAGCACACAAGCCGTGTAACACGGCAACATACGAACCACACATGTCCATACCTGACTTAGAAGCAAGAGTTGTCCCACACACACACGGATCCCGGTTGGCGTTCGTTATGGCCCTAAAGTTAATTAAACAACTTGTCAGTTTTACGATTTCATGCACAACCTTGTGACTTTTTCCCTAGCTTATCCTACGTTTACATGTGCAATTCTCTAGGTGAGTCCTTAAGTGCCTAGTTTATATTAACCATTAAACCCCCCCCCCCCCCCCAAGTATTAATCCTAGGCTTATATTACCCCTAGGACATTCACATTGCCAACTCACACGTTAACTAAGTCATTTCCTCTAGCTAACGTTTTAGAGTATACTAAGCGCTAATCATGTAGCAAGTTTATATGAGATATATTTAACTTGTCTAAAGTGTGTTCCCTTCTTAGCTAAACAGCTATGGTTTAATCTCATTAATTACACAATAACACTCCTCAATTATTTCTAGAACTCCTTTATACTGAGGCCTAAGTGTTTCAAAACTGAAACAAGGTTCTTGCACCTAACCTTATATTATAACACTTTTAATGTATCTAAGGGTGTCTAAACTTCCCAAGATGTCCCATAAGTTTAGCTAGATGCATTAGGAGGGTCTTGGGTTGGTTATCAATCTATTATCACCCTCATAACACCCATGAACATCAGTTATACAGAAGCTACAGCTTGACCGAAACTGAAACCATAATCTACATATTACTTCTTGGTCCTTGTCTCTAGTTAGTTCAGCCGATGTTCACTTCTTTCCCACAGTACATACTCAGTTAGCTATGGGTGTTAGCAATGTCCTAAACTCGAGACTACCCTAATACAACACTCACATAGCTTCTGTGATCAGTTACCCAGAAACACATACAAAAGATATTCATAACCCAAACCAGACTGATGCATTACCTTTTCTTCTGTTTTCCTTTCTGTTCTTTAATCTGGCTTCTAATTTGCCCAATGTATACACCACTTACCAAGGTACGTTAGGGGTGTTTTAGATTCCTTGGCAACTCAATACAACACTCTCCAAATCATTCTGTACAGAGTTATTCAGAAGAAAAAGTTTCAGAAACCGTAAAAACTGAAACATTCAATTTAGTTATTTCCTTTCTGTTATTCCCTAGCTATCTTTAAATTTTCCCCACTAGCTATAGGTGTGTTCAGGTTCAGTTATTCCTCAATCCAATCCTTATAAACCCCTGTAATCGGCTACACAGAGGATAAAATTTTTAGGAAACTGAAACTCAAAAACTCAGGATCTGTTATCTACTTCCTTTTTTCTGTTTCTGAACTCGATTATTTTCTCTCTATTTCCCCCAACTTAGTTACACTGATTAGTTACATGTTTGTTCGAGATCTTAGCTTCAAGGATAGACCCAAGGTAATAAGTGAAAGTCACTGGAACCAAATCGTTATACAGAACAGTAAAGCTGAGAACCTGAAAACCCAAAAACTGAAACTGAAACTGAAATATTCTTGTCTTGTTTTCTCCCTGCCCTTCGATCTGATTTTCATATCTTTTTCCCCGAACGGCTTACCCAATTAGTTAGGTGTTTAATCTGGGTTCTATCTCCAAGACAAGCTCACATCAACTTGCACAACACCTCTGAGGACCCTCTATACAGATCTGGGAAAATCTCAAAAGCTGAAACAACAATCTGATATGTTTCTATTCCATCTTTCATTTCTGTTGTTTTTTTGTTTCTATCATCTAATCTATCTTCTAGTTTCCCCCCCTGTTGAGTTTCTTCGTTATGTGTTTCAATTAATCTTTAACTTCAAAAACCACCCAAGGAATAAGGACAACGCATCTGAAATCTGTTACACAGAATTTAAAGAAGAAACTGAAATCACAACTGATATATATTCTCTTATTTTGTTCTTAAATCTGGTTTCCAACTTTTCCTTAATTATCTAGTTATTTAGTTAAACGTCTTAGTTTAGTTTTAACCCTCAAAACAGGCCTAAAACAGCCTGTTAAAGCTACTGAAATGTGCTTAGACAGAAACCAGGAAAATAAATCTGAAGTTGGAATCAAGTTTAGCATTCTCCTACTCCTATTGCTTTTCTAATGGTTTAATGGCTTCTCTAGCATCCCCCCTGCTTCTCTATACCTAGTCTAAGGTGTTAGCAAGGTTTGAAGCCCATCATTAGGTCGACACCATCCTCAAATTACTCCTGGAAAAATTAGTTTACAGAGACACAGAAACTTCAGAACTAAAAACTAGCACCTGCACATTCTGGTTTCCAATTCTCTTCTTAAGTTGCAGACTGTTTTTTTTCTTTAGTACCCCCAGTTTATTTACAGTTAGTCTAACCAGTTAGCTAACTTCTAGATTGGGCATTAAGCCAATACGACTTCCAGGTTACTTCTGAAACATTAGTGTACAGAGCACTCGAAGATAGCAGAAACTGAAACATGTTCCTGCACACTATTTTTTTTCTTTCTAATGTGTTTTCTGGGTCCTGTAACATCCAGGCTTATTTACACTTAGCCCAACTTGTGAACAAGTTTTTGAGCTTATCATTCAGTCAATTCCACCTTAAAATTGTTCCTGGAACTCGTTTGCATAGAGGTATAAGCTACAGAGTTTGCACCTCATTTCTATACCAGTTTCTTTAGTTGTTTGCACAAGTTTTTTTCTTTTTTTTGACCAATCTTACTGGTTACTCAATGCTACTGAACCTACCAGCTGCTATCCTCAAGCAGTTCCATAGGTACTCCACGTTGGGAACACAGAAACTTAAATCCAAATACCATGGTCTCTTTGCTGTTACTGAAACCAAAGATTTCAAAAACTAAAATCCACTCTTGCCCACTCCTGTTGCTAATCTCCCTTTAACACGTTATCTGCTACCTCTAACATTCCCAACCTACTTACACCAAGTATAATGTGTGAGAAGGTTTTCTTAAGCTCACCACTTGACCAACACAACCTTTAAAATGCTTCATGAGTTGATTATACAGAGGTATAGATTGCAGAGTTTAGGTTTATTTCTGTACAAGTTTCATTAGTTGATGCATTCAGGATTTTCCTGCGCTATTTTCACTTGTTGTTCAACTCTTATATAGTAGGCATGTTTGTTATATCGTGGAACAGGATTGCTAGCTCCCAACAAAACCCTTCATTACCACTCTGTCTCAAACATCACGCATGAACTGAACTTATTAGAACTGTATTTCGAAACTATGAAGAACATTTAGTTAGCTTATTACCTTTAGTTCTTTTTCTTTTTTGTTTTGAGCTGGCTCTCCCTTGTTCGTCTTAGGCACACTACCAGAGTCCCAAGGTACTTGATCACTGAGGAAGAGATGCTTACTTGTCAGGCCAAATCGTATCTAGGAGGAGGAGATGACAAGAGTTACAGCTTTACCTTGTCTCGATAACTGCTTCTAGATTTCTTCAAGGATCCAGCTAACCAGATTGGATCATGCATGCTGCACCTGTCCATGTGATGGGTGTCTTGGCTCAAAGATTTTCCAACATTTCCCCCATTGAGGTTGCAGGTAGCTCATGTACTGAGGATCAGAAGAAGTGGAGTGGTTTGAGTGAGAGTTTTCGAATAAAGGAATTACCCAGAGGTAAACGGCACAGGGTCTGTTCTTCTTTGTTTCAACTAGCTGCCGTCTGAAACAATCTACTTCGAATATTTTAGAACTTGCGTGAGCAAATAGAGGAGGCTGAGGAGAGTTTTATGAGTTTGCAACAATGTGCACATGTAGGAGGTTCTAGAATGAAATGGTTGGTTACTGACTAAGGGGAATGAACAATCGTTGTTGTAAGTACCAAAGGGAAATTGAGAACATCCAGGGTGCTCAAGTTACGAGAGGTTATGGGTGTTGGAAAAATATAACGACCCTGTCGCCTGATAGTTGGGACATGGAGGTGAGTGGATTCTCCCTGTTTTCTGTTTTGTTTGTACGATCAATTACTGTATCGAGGAAGGAGAGGGAGAAACCGATACTACTACAGAGTGTTTGATTCTTTTTTTTTCTTGTTACCTAACTAACCTCACTACTAGTTTGGATTCGTTGGTATTTGTTATTGAATTTGAGCACAGCTCATCCGGTTAAAGCGTTCAAGGGGTATACGAGAGGTACGGGGTTTGAACCTCAGCGGGAGCGTATTTGCTCCTTTCTTTCTTCTCCTTCTTTTTTCGTATAAGCTATACACATGTCTATTTATATTTATATGTAAGACTATATATATCGTGTTATTTTTTTGTACGAAGTTACGCGACATTATTATTACTTATTACAACGTTACAATATCGTAACTTTACGTACATGTATAAGTACGTGACTATATTAATATGTAACGTCGTCACCCTTCCGGACACGTATACACTAAATTTAATTGTTCATACATTGTTTTATGTCCGACTTATACTACGTGTTATTTTCGGATAATCCCGTCGCGTTTATGATTTTATGTGATTTATTGTTCAGGGGTGTTTCAACTTACCCCCCTTAAAAGAGACTTCGTCCCGGAGTCTTACTTCCTTAACTTGTATTTTCCACTCCTTGTTAATCCTAGGGATCAAGTCCCAAATTTCATAATTCTCACTACCCAGGTGTGTTCATAAGCGCTATGCCACATTAATGGCTTCTCACAAGTTTTCACAGTGGTCCACGGTATTAGCAATGTACAAATAACCATCTGAGGTGTAACCCACAGTACACACATTCGTTCATAACCGAGCGTACATACACACACATAACAATCTCATACACACAATCTCATACACACAACCAACATGTGGAGGTAGGAACACACACAATGCAAAGATTAAGTCCTGAATACGTCTCTCTAACTAAGGGATCATGTCCCGCAAATTCCACAGTTCTATTTCACCATTTGTGCTTATAAGCACCACGCCACATCTGTGGCTCAATAATACTGCAATGTACCAATAATATTTATGTATTGCACTCATAGCAACCAGATGAACAAGTCATTCATTTATGAGTACCATGCATTCAAACCAATCCACACACTGTTCACACATAGCATTCACAACAACACCACGAACTAGCCATAACACCGAGAAAACGCAACGTGCCTACCCCCCTTAAAAATGGATTACACCCATGTAATCCCTTTAAATTATCCGTGAATCTTGGTTCAAGATGCTTAATTCTCATGGGCATTTTAGTTTCTATGCAATTTAGTTCAACTTATAATCCAATTGAATGTCTTGACCATGTCAATGGCTTAGTTTCTGTCTGAACGATTCTTATCGGTTGCCATACCGATCTATTACGGATTTAGGTTTAGCTTTTTGGGTATAAGGTATTGGCAAAGAAATCACTAGTTATCCAACAGGAAAATGGGTGTTACGGTCCACCAGCTTCTGCTGTGCGACTCTGAATACCTTCGGGTTTAGTTTTCTCTTTCTATGCTTTCTAAGGTGGTGCACGGCTTAGTGAAAGGCCTCTTGACTGCCGTGGGATATTTTCCTTGTGCATGGTCTCGATGACTTGGAATTGTCTATCCATTTTTTTTGGAGGTCGGATATTCATTCTTTTCATGCGCTTTTAAACGTCTGAGTTATTCTGCCCCTTTAAATTTATATTCATATATGCTTTGTAGTAATGCCCCAGTGTCTTCCAATGTTCCAAGCGTGTCGTTGTTACGACAACATGTTTGGTTGATATTACCGATCATAATTATATGTAGTTAGCTAGTTTACTTTCCTAGCATTGTTACCTATTTTCTCCCTTGATGTGTACAACCCAAATTAGGCTTTTATTTTCTTTCCCAATTATGGTCTTGATACTGCTGGTTGACCTCCTTTAGTTTAAGTCTAAAGGTTGCCGGATCGTATATGTTTTAAGTCTCTATGATTGTAAATTGTTTAACATGGGATATCTAGTTTTCTTATCATTATCATTGTTCTTATGATTGTATCGAGCAGCAGCTTGTCGATTAGCTCCGCTTAGTCGCAAGGTCCAGTGTCTTGCATTTGGTTTCTGCAGTACAGGTTTTCATGTATTATCTATTTGGTTATTAGTAACATCACACCATTCCTCCTACAATTTCAAGTCTTAACATCTTTGCATGTGTTTGCTTTCTAGGTCTCGAACCATGTGTCCATGTGTTTTATGTGATTTTATTATCTAATAGCAACAACGCTTTCTTCGCACTTTAGCAACCAAATTCATACAATTTTCCACCTATTTGTAGTTCGTGTGTCCACTGGTAGGAGGTTTCGGGAATCATCCAACATCGACGTGATCAGCGTAAGTGTTGGACTACCCCTTCACCCCAATTTGTGCTCCGTGTCACTTGACCTGGCCAGGGTCGAGTTCAACTTTGCACGTCCGGTTTACACGATCAAACAATTATTCACATTTGAATTCTTATCCCATTCGTTTCTAGTCTTCTGGCAATCAATTCATTGACTAGTGTCACCATCTAAGCCTTTAGATTAATCGTTCAAATCCTCTAACTGTACAGACCTCTAGGTGTGTACATATGTATATTGGTTCATCCATGTATATATATTTACCCAAGTGCTATAGTCCTCTTGATTTATATTTATCCACATATGATTGTTCCCATAGGTTTATGATACTCTATTACATATATTTATATCCTCCTTTAATTGAATTTCATTTACTCCTTGGGGGTTTTTTTTTTCTGATATCAAGTCTTCTCTGATGTGTGTGTATATCCTTGGATGATCAGTCTGCTAAATCACATTTAGAGTTCCCCGTGTTTATTTATTTACGTTTCCCTCGGTGAAGTTTGCTTTTGATTGAAAGTCCATTAGCCCTACTTATCCAAGGTAGCCTTGTTTTTAAACATTGACCATCCTTGTCTAGGTTATATTTACCAAGTTATCAATCTCATTAGATGCTCTTTCTTGGCCTATTTGTCATTATTATTGCTATCATAACCTCTTCAGAATTAATGGGGTCGTTCTCCACAATTTATTTTAAAATTTTGGTCATTCAAATGTGATGTGTTTGATAAGTGCAAAATACATCTATTTTTAGGGCTTTAATTCTTCCTATTTTAATAACAATTCATGTCATATTTTACACTTATCAAATGCTTTTTCTAAGATTTGTGTTTAGAAGGGAGCTGACATATTTTATGTGTTAAATGCAAGAAAATTACAATACACTAACTATATATATAATATATGTACCACATGCACAACATGCACCATTGATTTCAACATATCAATACGCATCACACTTTGATTATTTCATTATTATCCACATTCACGTGATACATCAGATTAACAATTTTTTCATATTATCAAAGTTCTGCATATGAAGAAATGGGAAATATAGTAATTATTCCCCACTTACGTTTTGTTCATCACGTTCACATGTTACCCATTCTTTATATGCGATTCCACATCAGCATCATCTTCACAATATTACCGATTCACATCTTCACAGAGGGACACCATCACCTTCGCCCCGCCTCACTCACGCCTCCATTCACAACTCTTCACACCACACCATCTCACCCATACACCACCGCCTCACTCACCTTCTTCACCATCGACCTCACGTCTCACGACCACCATCACCATCGTCGCCAACATTCTCACCACCGTCACCGATATACACCCGCATCATATTCACACCGGTCGTCATCGCCACGGCATCATCTTCACCATCACCCGACACCACACCGTCATCTTCGATTCACGCCCACTCATCAACACCGAAGCCAAAGCCCATATACACGCCATCTTCATCCTCGCTTCACGCCTCATTCCACCGTCGCAACCCATCTTTGTAAAGCCATCGACTACGCCAACACCATTCCCATCGGACGATATCCGCACCTTCACAACACCACACACCACTGTTGTCGCCTCCATTCACCACGCACCACTATCGTCGCCTCGTACCATCGACGCATCACCGCGAAGTTTATCATCGCCAACGTCTTCACATCTCGAACTGGATTCATCACCATCGACGCCAATCATCGTCATTTTCAACACCACCGACGTCGCCACTCACCCACCATCATCTCACATCGGGTTGTCACTTCCATTCATCTCGCCTCACTCAATCTTCATCTTCGCCTAACTCATCACCGCCGACACATACTACCATCAACACTATTTTCATCACTTTCATTCACCAATTCAACTAGGGGCGGCGAAACCGTTAGACATTAACATACCAAGAACGGAGAAGTTGACAGGGGAGATCCATGCGCGTTTCACGATTCATCGTCACTACCGGCGGTGAGAAAGGCAGAGGAATAACCGAGGCGAGAGGAGAATTCCAGAACGTCGGTGTGGAGCAGAGCAGGGCGTGAAACGACAAAAACAGGAACCGACCTTGAATACCGGTTCGGACAAGAGGAAAATAAATGAACCGGTCTGGTTCAACAATTAATATAAGGGTTTACTTAGTTAAGTTTATAATTGTTACATTCCATTTGTTCTTATTGCATTTTTGTTATTACATAACTTTCGATATTGGTTTTAAACGTTTACCTTTATTGAATTTATATTTTTACTGGTTTTAATTAACATATAGATTGTTACAATTAATGAGCTTCCCTGCAATAATTCTGATCGTTTAATTGCATTATCTTTCTAAATCTATTTTGACCCGATCCAGTGAAAAATAGATAGGTTCGATTAATTCGTAAATTTGTGGAAAACTTGTTTTCATTGGACAAGTTAATACTTCATCTGCATAAATATTATCTCTCAAACTTATTTTGTTTACATGTTTTGCTGGTCTAAAATCAAGTCATAGCATGTTCTGGTAAACAAATTCGTTAGAGTTATTATTTTTTCCAATCTATAAACCGGGAGAAATAACATAATTAACCAAACTGCAATAACCGGAATCCGGAGTCCCACTCACTCATATCATCCATCGTTTTAATTTATCTGTTATTTTATTTATCTGTATTTTATCAGTTTCATTTATAATTCAGTAAAACCCCCATTTTGTGACATGCTTAGGAATTAGACATTTTCGTTTAAGTCCCACGGTTCGATTGCCCAGTTGCTTCAATTTCACTATACTACTGCGACCGGGATTGTTTGCAGCCTGATAGATATTTTGATCTAAGCTTATTTATTATTTTTAACAGGTCGAAAATCTTATCTGCAAAATGGCGTCGTTGCCGGGGACTTGACTTTGTCTAGTCCCTAAGCCCTGGATAATTCACTTGTTATTTTAATATTTTGTTTCTTTAATATTTTGTTTTTATTTTTTATTTTTATTTTTTGTTTTATTTTGTTTCTAACATTCTGTTTGCTATTCTGTTTTAGTTTGTTTCTAACATTCTGTTTGCTATTCTGTTTTATTTTGTTTCTAACATTCTGTTTGCTAATCTGTTTTATTTTGTTTCTAACAATCTGTTTTATTTTGTTTCTAACATTCTGTGTGTTAATCTGTTTTATTTTATTTCTAACATTTTGCTATTTTTGATTTCTGTTTCATAATTCATTTACTTTCATTTTTTTTTGTTATTTTCTTTTGTTGTTTATATTATTATTATTATTGTTTCTGTTATTTAATTATTCTAACAATTTGCTTACCGTGTTATTTACAGTTATTTAATATTCCAGTTAATTATTTTATTGCTATTTTAATTCTGTCATTTAAATTCCGCCATTTAAATTCCAGTAATCTGGTCCTTTTCAGTCATTTTTACATTCCAGTAATCTGGTCCTTTTCAGTCATTTTTAAATTCCAGTAATCTGGTCCTTTTCAGTCATTTTTAAATTCCAGTAATCTGGTCCTTTTCACTTATTTTTTTCATTCCAGTAATCTGGTCCTCTTACTGTCATTTAAATTCCAGTCATTTATTTTATTATCATTTAAATTACAGTCATTTAATTTATGTCATTTAAATTCCAGTCATTTAAATTTCCAGTCATTTAAATTATTGTCATTTAATTTACTTGTCATTTAAATTTCAGTAATTAATTTCTATCATTTAATTTTATAGTTATTTATTTTCCGTCATTTAAATTTTCTGTCATTTAAATTCCATTTCTTTATTTAATTATCATTTGCATTCCAGTTACTTATTTACCGTCATTTAAATTCTAGTTATTTATTTCCAGTAATTTATTTTTCGTCATTTCAATATCTGTCATTTAAATTCCTGATATTTATTTTTTCCCTTACTTTTTATTTTATTTTATAGTCAGCATTTTCTATTTACTACTTAATTATTTTCTAATAGTTATTTTTCAGTTGTTTAATTTATTTTGTTATTTATTTGCTTTTCTTTTTATTCTTTATTTATTTGTTTTTTTAAAAAAAGGGGGCAATGGATTTTGTTGTCAATTATTATTATTTTGTTTTTATTAATCCATTTTGTTCTTAGTTTTTATTATTTCTAACTAATAATGGCAAGTGAGGAGCAATTCGTATGGGAATCCTTTTATTCCCAAGATATATATTGCTCGTATTGTAGGGGACCTCATGAGTTCAATTTTTGTCCCAAAGTTGAAGAAATGTGGCAGAATCGAATCCAACAGCAAATTGAAGTGGAGTTCGATCGAGAATCATGCTACTCACAAGACATATATTGCTCGGTATGTGGGGAGATCATGAGTTTGAGGAATGTCTCGTAGTACAAGAGCAACTATGGTTAGAGGATCAACCAGACTACCTGGAGCGAATTGGTGTTGCACAACACAATACGATCTTGAGCAATGTTTTCGAACAACCTGTTGGAGGAGACCATGAGAGTGCTCATGGTTCGACAATTATGCTCCATACATTAACTCAACAGGAGCAACAACTGGAGAATGAAATGATCCATGAGGTGGAGGAAGAAGACCTCGACATAAACCAACTACAGCTCTACACTACATTAGTAAAGATAAATGCAATGATGGAAGATCCACTTGCATCGCAACAACTGGAGAGCGAAATGGTTCATATATTGGATCACCTTACTGAGGACTTGAGTTGCTTGCTATCACCTCCCCCGTACGAACCCGAGCAAATAGTATCAAACCATCTGCCTGAGCTTGAAGACAAGCCATCAGAGGACAACTTCCACCTTGACTTCATGGAGCCACCTCCCTCTGAAGTCAACTACTGTTATTTCCCCTCCTTCTCCGTGCTCTATCCAGAAGATAATGATACTTATCACCTCAAATTAGAGAAGAAGGAACCGCCATCAACTCCCGCCAAGTCATCCAAACAAAACGCCACTATCATATTCAAGGAACCAATTTCCTCTGAAGTTGATTTCCATCAAGGCTCTTCCTATGAGCCTCTCCAAGAAAATGAGGATATTTACATCCTCCAATTTGAGGAGGAGGAGCCATCCAATTTTGATCTTCATCTGGAGGATCAAGGCCTTCCCCACCCGTGCACCATAGAAGTAGGGTGGAAACTCGAACTCCACTCACTAAGTGTGGAGACCGCCTGCCCTTTTGATCCGGGACCAGAGTTTGAAGATAAAGCCCGCCTCGGAGTTCCCCCTGCACCGCTCAATGACGATAAGGATATTTTCATCCTTGAATTCGAAGAGAGGTCTCCACCACCTTGCCAGTATCATAACCTTTTCGAGCCTCACCTAAAGAAGGAAGATGTTTACATCCTCCAATTCGAGGAAAAACAGCATTCAGCACCTGGTCTTCTGCTTGAAACCTGTTACCATCAATACCTCCTCAAGAACCAGGTTTTATGGAGCATTTCTATTCTTGTTTTATTTGTTGAGGTAACGCTATGTTTTGATCCAGGTGGTTTAATACTGATTACTGGCCACGTCGTATCCCCGTTGACACCATTATCAACTTTTATTTTTGATCCGGGATAACGAAGCAGAAGTCTAGCCAAAGACTATAAAGAAGGGCAGCTTACTGGGAGGCAACCCAGTGGTTAAATTTATGTTTAGTTTATGTTTTGTTTTTATTTTCTGGTTTATTTTTGTTTTTCTTTTATTTAGAAGTGGATATGGTGCATGTGCTTTAATGCAACGCTTTCAGCGTTTTTTGTGGAAGTTGTGAGTGTGTGCTGGTAAAACCTGTTGTGTTGATTGATGCTCTCCAAGGCTGGACACTTGCATGAACGCAAGTGTGAGGAAGGCTGCTACCCCATGCACGAGCTTAAGTGTGAGGAAGAGAACCTTACTCAATCTACGATTGTAACAAACCAACTACTACAACACACTTAATAACGAACTGCAGCGGAAAACATACATCATCACATTACTTAAATCGTTGGTGTTACACGCCGTTAACCACCCACGTGGCTAACAAGGCTAACATTTACACAATGTACCAGTCTGATGGACTAGATTCCCGAGCAACTATACATTACTAACTCTTCCCACTACCAACATTCATTATACAAAAAAAACCATTCTAACTGTACCGAGTATTCACAAACTAATGCCGACAACAATTTTGGTCTTACCACACCTATAACACATACTAAGTTTAAATAGCTAGCCATGTACAACAACTACCCCGTCCTACTCTCGAACGGCTTCCAGCTCCTTGTACCTGAAATAGGAAAGAGAAGAAGGGTGGCCCCTCAGGGCTCAGCACCTTTGCTGTATGGTAATCCCGCAGCCGCCATGCTACCGGGCCACGCACAACTATTTGCCGTCTTAGCATGTGGTTGATTACATTTAAATCATGCATGTAACTATAAGCACATAACACATTACATACCCACATCAATGGGGTTCAACAATTCAATCAACACAACAAAACTCGTTAGCTCACTCATTTTGTTCCTTAACCCTTGAGGGTTTCTCCTCTAATGGAGCTATTTCCTTAATAGACGACACTTACCCACTAGTTGGGTCATACACAAATTCGTCTTATAATAACCTGGATTCATATCCATGATCCGCATACTCCATGTTTTAACGTACATATAATATCACATCGCAATAAGAATTGCACTACAACAATAACACATAACATAACGGGAACGGTTCTCTTAGGAACCGCCCCAAACATAATTAGTTCACCTGTAAGCCTAGAGAATGATATCACCCTCATGTTAAGCTCGTTATACAACACTCATTACCGTCCTAATAGTCGGATGAGTAACTTAACTTAAGATGGATCGGATATAGTGACCCGAACACACCACACAAACACAAGTTTCCCCCTAGACCGATCATAAGTCAGAATAGGTAAGCTTTGGAGTTAGCTAGTGGGAGATCGTAACCCAAGGAGGGAAGCAACCATAACAGAGAGGAAGGTAAAGCAAGGATGGATACCCACTCCCAAACAACGCGCCGCCGGAACGATCGGATTCCTCACCCCCGTTAGTACATATATACTTATCAATAAACAGTTAGAGTTCCATTATGGAACCTATCACATCCACACGCCATAAGGTATTACAATCGGTTAAACACACAAGGGAGGTTCACACACTTGCACACAACAACAACACATAACTAACTCAAGCATAGCCGTGGTTAGAACGCTCCCATGGTATGGATCGTTAAATCCGAATACCGAACTCTCATGTGATCCTAGACTCAGTTAGCTAAGGTTTAACACCTTCGAGGTTAGACGGTATCGGAACTAGACACGCCACATATATGAATTACTGTAAACTCATTACATATTTTTATCTTATAACATGGCAAACATTCAGAAAAACACATTGGCATACAAGCCGGTGTAATCCGGTAGGACACAGGTTGCAAGAAAACCATACCTGTCACCAACGTCCCCTCTAACGTGTCCTCCTAAGTTCCTCGAACAATTCTCGAACAACTGGTAACATTACATTTACTTTTATTAACATCGGGGTAACATGATTGTGAAAAGTCTAATGCTCACAACTTACCCCCGTTAACTAGTTAAATAACTTGACATTATCAACTTGTTTTACTTTCACATTTTATTTCAACTTTTCACCCACTTAGTTGTCTTTATAACTCACCTAACATGTCCTAAACAACCTTATAACATCATCACCTATCAATCCCCATCATTTCACATCATTTTCAAACCTTAAATAACATTTTTAGAGTGGTTCGGGACTTGGTACTTACCTTAAGTCCCGGACCAGTACTTACAGAAACTCTCGGCTGGTTTTAATAGGGTGGTCCGGGACCTTGTACTCACCCCAAGTCCCGGACCAAGGCAGTCCTCTAACTCTCGGCTAGTTTTTGGTATGTGGTCCGGGACCTTAACCTGTAACGAAGTCCCGAACCAATGCTACAGAATTGCACATTATGCATCTTCAAGCCTTGTTCAACTTGTTCTGTTCACCCATTGTTTATCCAAACTTCACACATGAAGTTAGGCATATTCTAATACCAAAATATCACTTTGAACCTCCTTAAATCATTGTCCAAACTTGTTATTCAATTTCTTACAAAATCTCTTAACACTTAATATTTTTTTTAGGTTTTCTAGGTGGTAGTTTCATACCTATTGCTCCACTAACCAAAGTGTTGTCTCACAAACATTACCACTACTCCAAAAGCATTATTTCTCACAAACACCTCCATTACACAACTCCTTCTATTTTCCACTAGTTTACACTTAGATCTTCTCAAGGCATTATTTTTCCTTTGTTTACCAAAACATGAACAAGACTTAACACTCCACATATCATAACCTTGGTGTGCTTAAAACACCCACTTGATCTCTAAATCCTCCAAGACTATGCCCAAGGCACCATAACACTCAAGAACACCTTAATTCACTTTCTTAACACTTAGCCATTCCTAGTACCTCTAGGTCATAAAATCTCATTACCACACATAAACTCCTTTGTTTATCAACTAAATTTTGCTATAGCTTCTCTTGTATATTCCCACACCCAAACACTGAGGTTTTCACCTTTTTTTTACAACCAAGAACACTTGATCACTTAATACACATTCCTTACACACGAACATATTGTTTTTCATACTTTAACCATCCAAGGCATTCATCTTCTCAAGAATGCCCTTTACACACAAGTAAACCTTTAAACTACACTACATCACAATATAGTGCATAAACTTAAATTGCTTGGCACTTAGGCCCTTAAATTGCATAAACCATAGACACTTAATTTCCCACATTATATTTTGCCTTTGACCTGCAATTACACCCAACAATACATATGCCCTTAATAATCTCTTTGAGAGCTTTTACTAACTCTTTCACCATTGGCTCTTTAGGTATTTTATTAAGCACATCAAGCTCATTTTTCCTAAGGCATTTAAACCACATTAGGTTAACACATTTACCTCTTTTCTTTCAAGACTTCCCACTTGTTTTTCTTTGTTCTTCCTTGTAACACCCCTACCGCTAATACCGTCATTACTGTACAAATACTTACCTTCGCAGCGGATACTACTTACTCCACGGCGGGTGTACAATGCCGTTAGTCACCCACGTGACTAACAAGGCAAGTTACAATACTACATACTATCGGTCTGATGAATATGAACATACCGAGTACTCTAAACAATACAATACTTCCCATTGCATACTCATCCATAATCCAATTACAACTCCAATACATTACTATACCGAGTATACTACAATCCTTAAATTACCGATACAGTTTAAGCTTCCAAATTCGCATTACAATACAAGTACCAATCCCTACTATACAACTACCCATGCTTACGTAGCAGTCCCCATCCTACTCTCTCGAACGGTGATCAGCTTCGGGTACCTGCACACTAAAAACGGTCCCCCGAGGGGGTCAGCTTACGCTGCGCATGAAATTCGCATATACCGCGTGCTAACCGCAGTACGCCGACTACTTTGGGTCGATATACATGGAGTTCATTTTACATGCATACATACATACTATTACTACACAATACATTCATCAATACTTACATTCACATACAAGGTTCAATATCTACTAAGGAGGACAATTCGATAGTCGACCGTTCGTATTAGTTACTTACTCGTTACTACTTCGGGGTGGTTCGATATTCATTACTCTACTCGTACATGCTCCTTACTTGTTACTCATTACTTTACTCTTACATACTCGTCACTCCATGCTCATACCCTTACTCGTACACACTCCTTATTCCATACTCGTTACTACACTCGTACATACTCACTACTCAATGTTCCGTACTTACTCATACATACTCAATACTCAATACTCGGTACTTACTCATACATACTCATACTTGCGCAATACTCAATACTCATTTCTTTGGTCTCTGGGCGGAGTCATACACAAGACTCGCCACCGGGCCTACAATTCAAAGGCTATACACTTAGCTCCTCAAATATACGATTGTCCATTTCTACCGGACTACTCAAATTCCCAACACTCCTCTCATGGAGTATCTTACAATCTCATGGATTAGCCTAGAAGTATCTCTCTTGATAACCTCCACTAGCTTAGGGAATTACTATCGTCTAGTATTCTCAGGTTTAAGGGTTTCCCCAACGTATCGAATACTCTCATGTTCGGGACATTTCTTACATCAGTCGGGTCCTCTCATAGTGGGTCGACTAATTGCTAAGGGGTTTGGAGATCCCTCATCATTCTTTACTACTCTCATGGTTCATGTCTTGCACCAGGATTAATTCCTCTATTAGAGGTTACTTATATACTTCCACTACTTATTCTTTATGGATTATTCATTTCGGTTCTCCTACCGTTATCGGGAGGTTATTACTCCCGTACACTCTCTCACATTCTAGTGAGTTCATTGGTTTGCGTCAACGTTCGTTGGTTCGTTAGTTTAGTGCGTTTCTACATTCCCGTTAGTTCACTCCATGACTCTTACTACGAGTCACTACACAAGGAGACTCATCTATGAGTCGGTCTACGCACTAAGTGAGGCCACACAATCAATCAAGAAAGGTTAACTCATACAACATACAACAAGACATACAACGAAAGGCAATAAACCGTTTTCATGCTTTAGTCTTGATTAGCCGGCATACAGCACACAAATCAACGTAACTCGGTTAGCATACGGGGCATGAGAAAATCATACCTTTCACCGGGGTTAGCTTTACCGTGTGTTCCCTTGTTCCTTGGTTCACACTTGGTCCACTGATAATGTTTCCAACATTGTTATTAATACTAGGTTCATACAATACACAAGTAATTACTACTCCCGTACTTACCCCGTTATCCCGGTATACTTAGTTTCGCTAATGTCAAACTATGTCCTTACTTCCCATTCATTTCCTACACTTGTTTACACTTCTTAGGACCTTTAAATATCACCAAACAAGGCCTTAACAACTTTTAAAACCATTACCAATCAATTCCCCATGTTTAGAACCCTTAAAAACACTCTCTGCTGAATTCTGGGGGTGGTCCGGGACTTGGTCCGGACCCTAAGTCCCGGACCATTGCTTCTGCGTACTTTCGGCTGATTTTTAGACCTGGTCCTGGACTTGGTCCTGGACTTAAGTCCCGGACCAATTCCTGCATTCGCTCTCGGGCCTTTTTTTGAAGCGGTCCGGGACTTGGTACATATCCTAAGTCCCGGACCCTGCTAAAAACTGCTATTAAGGTCATTTTTCAACCCCAAATCAACCCTTAATCCACCCCTAATCATTCCATAAACTTTCCACAAGTTTCCTACATAATTAAACACCTCAAAACACTACTTAAACCACCTCAAATCCTTGGTCCAATCCATACTCAACTTCTTGCCCAATTTCTACAAATTTCCATTCTCATTTTGATAACTTGCACACTTGTGCATTTATACACTTCCTTTGCACTTTGCATCTTGTCCTAACTTCATTTTACCATACCAACTCATTCCTATACATATGCACTACCTATACCCAAGTCAAATCTCCATCTTCAAGATTACAAGCACTAACTCTTTCTCTTTTTTTTTCCAATGCATTTCACATGCTATTTGCTACAGATTTTACACCCATTTATTCTCATCTTACAACTACCATTCCAAGGTTACTAAACATCTCTACTAACTCCAATACACACCTTGGTTCTCCCATTCACCAAGTCATTCTTAAGGCACAATTCCTACTAAAATTTCGCCATAGTTCACCTACTTTCCTTACTTATCCACACATATCGTTTCTTATCCAAATCATTCCTATTCTAGCCACACCCATACAAGGGTCCTACCAGCACTCAAAACAAACTCAATACATCAATACTCCATCAATCAACAATCCCAATACTCATACACACATTATTTGGCTCTAAGGCCTACAATCCACATACTTGCTCCCAAATTCTCAAACTTCCACAACAACAATACTAATGTACATACTCCAATTACTTGGCTCTAAGGCCTTCATTACACACACATCTTACAAATCCCTTTCTAATTCATCCAAGTACATTTCTATTACAGTTTTGAGTTCATTCATTCCTTTACCCATTCCCAAAATTTAAATACATTAGATTAGTAGTTAAGATAGATTTCCTTACCTTGAGTATTCAACTCCTCTTTTAAATTCTCCTCCTCTCTTCTCCTCTTGATGCAAAATCGGTCAAGGCAATGTGGTTGCCCAACTCCAACAAAAAATTCAAGTAAAGGAATGAGCTTAAGTAAAACACTTAATCTCATTGACTAAGGATGCTTAATGAAATACCCCAAACTTAGATATGGTGTTTAAATGATAAAATAAGATATAAGGATGCTAAATAATGCCTTAGAAACATTAAGAAACATTTCTAATCAAAGAAAATATAAGGAAACACCAAAAGAGCAGTTTAAGCAAAAACGTGCTCTAAGCTTGGAGAGACTTGGGAGAGTACCCAAATATTGTTCTAAGACCTTAGTAATATCCTAATGGTCATTTTAAATCAATTACCAAAGAAAACCAAGCTTGAAAACAAGTTAAAACACAAAATGTGCTTTAAGGAGTCTTAAAGCACATTTTTGAAAAATTGTCTTGTAAATGAGTTTTGAATGGCTAAATGTCCATCATTACTCTTTAATTAACATGTGTACTATATAGTATCACATTTGGAAGTCTATATCAATGGGAAATCAAAAATTTCACAACAATGTGCCTTGTTTTGTGAATAGTAACTTAATTAAGCTAGTTTATAACATTAGTCAAAGTAAGTCAAATAAATGGTCAACAAAGACCACAACCTACCTTATTTGACCAAGGGGGCCGGTTTTTAAGTGTGACTCACCACACTTATCAAGCTAAGTAAAGAGAAAGCAAAAAGCAAATAAGTTAACTATTCACCTTTTACATAATATCTCACACTTTAGTGATTCTCTCTCCTCACCTCTTCATTCTCTTTTGTTTTCCCACGGTTTGAGCTGCTCTCCCTTCTCCATTAACGTGAAGAACAACTCCATGCTAGCTCCATCTAGCTTTGCCCACATCTTGCTCATTTTAGCTCCAAAACCAAAACAAATTACATATTCTTCTTAGTTAGCTCAAGCTCTTTCTTTCTATCGTTTCAAAACTTCAAGAGCTTCATTTTGGTGCCAAGCCAAACCGCCATTAGAGGAGGAAATTCAAGTTTGGAGACTCCATTGGCTTCTCCATTCTCTTAAGGTAAAGAAAGTGTAAGAAAATCTAGGTTCCCACCATTTTCTTCCTTGTCCGAAAATTTACACTCATGGGACTCCATGTTTATGCTTTGTTCTAGCTTGTTTTCTACTCTTCAAAGGATTGAGGAGGTCCTTCTTGCTTCATATCCAAGCTTGTCTTGAGAAACCAAGGTAAAACAATCACCTTAATACCTTAAAGCATATTTTTAACCTAGGGTTTGTTCCTTAGGGTTAATGTGTTATCTAGTACTCATTGGAGTCATTGGATATTGATTAGAACATTGGCAAGGAGATACACATTGGTGACCGAGATTGAACAAAGAAAAACCTAAGGAAGAAAGCTTTTTAAGCTTGTAAAAGAACAAGGTAAATTACTTACCTTAAGGTGTTTTATTGTTAAGGGAATGGAATATAGATATGTGATGAGTTTAGTAGAGAGTTTACATTAGAAAAGGGTTATATAAAACCTAGGAGAAACAATGAGCATATTTGTGAATTTGTGACTAATGAGCAAATGAGAAGAAGAGATAGTTAAAACAATGTTGAGGTGAATTACAAGAAGCATTTTATTTCAATGGGAGCCTTGTTGTGTGTATTCGCAGGTTGAAGGCAAATATATGGAAATTCAGTGGTTAAGATTATTGTCATTTAAGGGCCTAAGTGCCAAGCATTTTAAGTTTAAGCACTATATGATGATGTGGTGTGGTTTTGGTGTAAATTGTGTGTTAAGGTGTTGTGGTGAGAATTTGGGTGATGTTGGTTGTTTGATGGAGAAAAACCATGTGTTAGGATGTACTATATACTAGAGAACCCATGGCAAAAATTTAAAGGAGAACTTAAGTGTTTAAGATATTCTAAGGGAATTTAATTACTAAGGAAGTACTAGGATGTTCTATAGGTTGTCTTGATGAGAAAGGGTGAAGTTAAGGTGTCCTAATGACTCAAAATGACTTAGGTATCACCATGAAGGATTTAGGAATCAAGAGAGTGTATTTGAGTATTTAAGACTTAGGCAAGTGTTGGTAAACAACTAGGAAGGAAATATTGTATTGATGGATAGAAACTTAGGCTTATGAAGGAACTTTAAGTAAATGCATAAAAGAGTTTTAGATGGTGAAAGATGCTTGGGAGATGATGTTATAGTGGTGAGAAAAACATTTGGCATAGTGGTTACATTAGGTATGAACCACCACCTAGAATCTAGTGGAAAACATTACAAGTGTTAGCATTATTACAAGGAAAATGCATAATGACTAAGGTGGATCTTGGTGAATGATTTAATGTGTTTTGAGGAGGGCTTAAGGTGTATTTGAGGTGCCCAAATGAGGTTATAACATATTAGGATATATGAGGAGAAGTTTGGAATTGAAAGAGAATTTAGAAACAAGGTTCTGGAGCCGACCGACCTTAGGACCGGACCTGCAAGGTCGGTCGAGCTCAGTTTACACTACCGGAGAAAGTTTCTGGAATGGACCGACCTTGGGACCGGACTTGCAAGGTCGGTCGGGCATGTATTTTGTACGGTATTAAGTCTCTGGAATGGACCGACCTTGAGACCGGACTTGCAAGGTCGGTCGGGCATGTATTTTGTACGGTATTAAGTCTCTGGAATGGACCGACCTTGGGACCAGACTTGCAAGGTCGGTCGGGCATGTATTTGTACGGTAATAGGTCTCTGGAATGGACCGACCTTGGGGACCGGACTTGCAAGGTCGGTCGGGGTAGAATTTTCAAACGGTGAAGTGTTCTGGAATGGACCGACCTTAGGTGAGGTCGGTCGGAAGTTCGGTCGAGCCTAAAAATAAAAAAAAAAAGAAAATTTGAATTCTAAGGATGGTAAGGTAATAAGGTATACCTTTGGTAGGGTAGCAATGATTAGGACCTAAGAACTTAAGGAATTAAGTTAAGATTAAGTATAATTTTAATGTTTAAAGTTAAGTTTGTAAGTTAAGTGGCAAAGACTTGAGAGGTTATTGAATGGGAATCCTTAGGGACTAAGTGAGTTAAGTAAGGTGCAAATAACTAATGACCTAAAAATGAATGAATGTTTTAGGTTTGTGAATTGGGACCCCGAAGAAGGTTAAACAAACAACGATCGACGGTGAACGGTACAATCCTTCTTGTGACCTGCTTGCTAACGAGGTGTCCCTCGGCTTGTGTGCTATCTGTTTAATTGCTATGACTAAAACAAGATAAAGCATGCAACCGGTTATATTTACTCTCGTTGTGTTTGTGTTATCTTTACACTAACCCGCGAGACTTGAGATTGTTACTAACCAAGTTTAGTACTTACTGAGTTAAGAATAAGAGTTAAGTTTGGTGGTTGTTGGTTAATGCCCGTTAAGGCTTAGCTAGCACATGGTGATTAAGATGTCTACTAACTGGAACTTGAGTGAGGAAACCCGGGACCGATCTCCGGTCATGCATGCTAAGGAAAAAGGGGGACGGTATCTGAATCAGATCCGCCCTCCGCTTAAGGACTTGTCTTCGGACTTGTAGCCTAGGGCCGGTTGCCGGCTCAGCTACGCTGGACTCCCGTCCAGAGTAGGTGGCATTAAGATGGTGCGGTGGGATCACCTAAATCCCAGGTTCGAATTAAGCTACAACCAATCCCTTCCAGGAAAGGTTTGTATACTGAGATTAAGATTAAGATTAAGATTAAGGTAAGGTAAGGAAATGAGATAAAGGAAATGAGGACTAAGGAGGGGGTTACTAACCCACTTGATAAGGGAACGCTTGAGTCGTTCATTGTTTGTGAACTATATATGTTCATCTGTGGTTATTGTTATTGCACTTATTATGCTTGTGTATGTAATCAATTTCCATGCTATCGACAATTAGTCGTCGTAGCCCCGTTAGCTTGGGGGCCATGAGAGGGTGTACCAGCATTCGTGCTGACCCCCTCGGGGGCTATTTTTACACTTGCAGGTAAGAGACCCATGAGGACGCACTACGAGAGTAGGAGCGGTTAGACTTAGGGTGGGATGTTTATTTTGAGTTCGGGTTGCGCCTGTGCACCCGACTGTTTATATTTAAACTGATGTAAGGTTGAGATTATGTTAAGATACTTGTACTCGGTTGGTTGTGGTATTGTGATGGTGAGTTTTGAGTTGGATAAGTATTGTAAATGTTAAGGCCGGTATATTCTAACGATCAGACCGTGGCAAGGTCCAGGTGTTATTTATTTGCTGCGACGTATTCGATTAAGTGTTCAGTTTTGCGATAACCACGATATGGCTTTGGATGGGGTGTTACAAAAAGTGGTATCAGAGCGTAGTTACGCTCTGATCAAGAAATACCGGACATGAGTAACCACGAGTTAGGATATAAGTTAAGGAATAAGTGATGGGTTAAGGGTGTGAGAAGTTAGAGTGAGTAGAGTCAGATGACCACTAATAAGTGTGGATCGTCTTTATCGTCTACGGACGTTATAAATTGTTAACCGAAACAGTGGTGAATACAATCTAATGTGAGTTATGCTTGTTCAGATGGCAGGACGTCCTAGGGGAAGCCGAGGTCGCGGCCAGGGTGAGATACTTCAGGAATACCTGGAGGGCAGACGATCGCAGAGATCGTAGCTGCCGCATTAGGGCATATGGGCTACCAGCCTGGTGTGGGTGCACCACCTCCACCGCCACAACCTAGGGAACCAAACTGGGTGAAGAGTCTTGCAGATCTTGACCCGCGCACTTTAAGGGGGAGACCGATCCCGCCAAGCTTGAGGCGTACATCTCCGAGCTGGAGACCGCCTTCGAGACCCTTGATGTCCCTGCTGGGATCAAGGTGCGCTAGCTGCTTTCTATCTGAAGGGGGCGGCAGGCGATTGGTGGAAGCTGGTGAGGGCCGAGCATGTGGCCAATAGAGTTCGGCTGGGAGCAGTACACCGCCTTGCTACGAGCAAAGTACTACCCCGCCCATGTCCAGACGAAGAAGCGCTTGCAGTTGGATGCGCTTAGGCAGACGGACAAGATGACAGTGGACGAGTATTACTCGGAGTTCACGCCTTGCTCCGTCTTCTGCCAGGTCTGGTATTCTGACCAGATCCTGGTGGACCGCTTCTATGGCGGGCTTAGCCATCGACTCCGCTACGGCATGGGGCCGACGAGTTACACTACCTTGCAGGTAATAAGAATGATTGAGATTTGAGTAAGTAATGATAAGATTTAGATTATGAGAAATAAGTGTGACTAATACTATGGAAAAGCAGGAGTGCTATCATGCCGCTGCTAAGGTTGAGATAACCGTCCAGCTGAGGGACGAGGAGAATGCTAGAGGAAGAGTGCTGGTAAGAGCTCAGAAAGTCAAGGGCAAGGAGGGTACAAGAAACAAAAGTACCAGCCTCAGGCCCAGAAAAATCAGAACCCAAAGGGGAGGGAGGAAAAGGAGAAGGCTTCGGAAGAGCCATTGAAGTTGACATATGCTATGCAGCTACACCCCTGCGCTCTAGGCGCCAAAGGGTAAGGAATTGATATTGAATGAGTTAAGAAATAAATTAGTAACCGTTTGAGATATGAGAATTGACATTATGAATCATCAGGATCTGAGACTGAGAAGGGAGCGGTGGTGGCTACCAGCGAGCTTCATTGTAGGTGGTGTCACAAGGACCACCCCGGGCTCGATTGTAAAGGGAATAAGGTGGAGTGCAACTTTTGTGGAGTTATGGACACCGGGCATACGAGTGTTACCGGAACCCTGCTAGCAGAGCCTATAGGCCCGACACCAGGGGCAAGGGCAAGACCGATCAGGGAGCTGGATCTGACGGTCAGAGAAGGTGCAGCAGCCGGCGGACAAGAACCCACGGGTGACCCAGAAGTCGGGACCCACATTACACATGGTGGACCGGGACGATGAGCCTGAACCCTCATCGAGGCCAGGTACCACTATAACCATTTAGTAATAAAAACTACCTGCTTACCGCATTATCATGCACGCTTGGTGAATAAATGAGTTAAGTAAGAATAAGATGAGATTAGAACTTAAGTAAGATATAACCTACTACCACTTTAGGAAGATTCAACATCTGCTACCCAATACCATCTACACCTAACCCGGAGCACACCGACATCGAAACCATAGACTTTCCAACCGAACAATGTCAGGTTATCCGCCCAGGTATGATTTTATTAAGGGGATACCTGACACCCGAAGCACAAATAGCCATCATCAGAAGATGCAATCTACTAGGAATGGGACCGGGAGGTTTTTACACACCGGAGTACCCAGGGGGAGCAAGGATGAAATTAAAATGATGAGCTTAGGCAAGGATTGGAATCCGTATGCCAAGAATTACCAAACCATGAGGGAGCAAGATGGAGTCTCACCACCGGGAATACCCGAAGAGTTCCATCCAGTTATTACACAAGTCGTGGAAATCGCTCAGCAGTTGGAAGCTGAACCGATTCCAGACATCCAGGCAGACATTTACATTGTAAACTTCTACGAGAAAGATGGGAGACTGGGACTACACCAGGATAAGGACGAGACAACGGAGTCTCTCGAAAGAGGGATACCCGTAGTGTCTTGGTCCATTGGGGATGATGCAGAATTTTTATACGGCGAGCAGAAGCGTGCGGACCGTGCAGATAAGTTAGTACTTAAGTCAGGTGATGTGTTAATTATGGGAGGAGAATCAAGGATGTTATACCATGGGATTAAGAGAATCAAGCTGAATACAGCACCATCAGCAGTAATCAATGCGACGCATATGAGACCAGGAAGATTAAACCTAACCTTTAGACAATATTAGCCATGTAATGTTAGAATGAGATGAGGAATGAGATGTAAGATTGAAGCACATGTTGTAAACAGGATGGTCATGAATAAAATAACAGTGTTGTTCATATAAATTGTTACGACTCTTGTTATACCATCAATACTCATGAAGCTTGTGAACACAATTAGGTTATGGACTCGGTACGGAAGGTGCTAAGCATACTTACAGAGGCACAGGCCGACGCCAGCGGTACTATCCTCACCGGCACCTTTCCGATTAATGGGATTGAGGCATCAGTTCTCTTCGACTCAGGGGCCTCGCATACCTTTGTCTCGGCATCATTCGCGAGCAGGTTGGGGCTAGACGCTGATGAGCTACCCGACTTCACGGTTACGCTCCCGTCTAAGGAGAAGGTTCGTTGCACTCGTTACTACCGAGGAGCCACATCAGAATTAAGGGAGAAGACTTTCCAGTCAGTTTCATTGAGTTCAGTAAGCTAGGATTTGATGTTATCTTCGGGATGAACTGGTTGGAGCGGCACAAGGGACGTATCCTCTGCGCCGAGCATAGATTGCTGCTCAGGAGTCCGTCTGGGGTAACAATATCATACCGCCAGAGGCCCAGAGAGCCTTCGACTAAGATCATCACCGCCATGGCAATGTAAAGAAAGGAGAAAGGAAGAAGTATACCTCTGCTATGTACAGGACATAGAGAGAGACCCTGAGTTCGACCCCGACTTACCGGTAGTGTCGGAGTTCCCCGACTTATTTCCACGGGAACTGCCCGGCATGCCACCCACTCGGGAGGTAGAGTTCACCATCGAGCTGCTACCTGGTACCGGACCGATAGCCAAAGCACCATACCGTATGGCTCCGGCAGAAATGACTGAGTTAAAAGAACAAGAAAGATTTGTTGAATAAGGGATTCATTAGACCGAGTGTGTCACCATGGGGGCGCCAGTCCTCTTCGTGAAGAAGAAGGATGGTAGTCTCCGCCTCTGCATCGACTACAGAGAGCTGAATGTTGTGACAAAGAATAAGTACCCACTACCCCGCATTGACGATCTGTTCGATCAGTTGAAGGAGCATCTGTGTTTTCCAGATTGATCTCAGATCGGGGTATCATCAGATAGCCATTAAGGATGGAGACATTGAGAAGACGGCATTCTGGACACGGTACGGCCACTATGAGTTTACAGTGATGCCGTTCGGTTTGTCGAACGCACCGGCGAAGTTTATGGATCTGAAGAACCACTTGTTCCGGGAGCAGCTGGACAAGTCGGTTGTGGTTTTTTTGATGACATTTTGATATATTCGAAGTCTAAGGTTGAGCATGAGGAACATCTGAGGAGGGTATTGGAGATATTGAGGGAGAACCAGCTATATGCTAAGTTCTCCAAGTGTGAGTTTTGGCTTGACCAGGTCTCTTTCCTAGGTCATGTCATCTTAGATGCTGGGATCGCGGTGGATCCAGCAAAGATTGATGCCGTACGTACTTGGCCAAGGCCGAAGACTGTTACCGACATCCGGAGCTTTCTCGGTCTGGCAGGTTACTACAGGAGGTTTGTTAGAGATTTCAGCAAGGTCGCGAAACCGATGATCAGTCTGATGAAGAAGGATGCACCATTCTTGTGGACAGTTGACTGTGAGAGATCATTTCAGCGCTTGAAGGACTCACTGACCACTGCACCGGTTCTGACCATTCCAGACGGTACAAGGGCTTTGAGGTTTATTGCGATGCATCCGGCAGAGGGCTTGTTGCGTGCTCATGCAACATGGCAAGGTGGTGGCATATGCCTCACGCCAGTTGAAGAAACATGAGGAGAACTACCCCACACATGATTTAGAGCTGGGAGCTGTAGTCTTCGCTTTGAAGATATGGCGCCACTACTTATACGGGGTTAGTGTCACGATCTACACCGATCACAAGAGTTTGAGATACATATTCACTCAGAAGGAGTTAAATCTTCGACAGAGGAGATGGTTAGAGTTTCTGAAAGACTATGACATTGACCTCCAATACAAAGAGGGGAAGGCCAATGTTGTAGCAGATGCCCTGAGCCGTCGAGCACACTCACTCCATTCTCTAGTTTCTTTCTCCAGCTTGGTTGATGAGGTGCGAGAGGCTCAGAGGACAGATGAGTACATGAGAGAGGTCAGACAGAAGCTGACAGATGGTACCTTTGAGAGTCAGAAATACGACTTCAGACTTCATGATGATGATCTGATCAGACTTAAGGGCCGGTTATGCATACCACGAGGCAACACGGATCTGAAAGACCGTATACTTAGAGAATCACACTGTTCTTCAGTTTCCATCCATCCGGGAGCCTCTAAAATGTATAAAGACATGAAGAGATACTTCTGGTGGTCGGGGATGAAGACAAATGTTACCGAGTTCGTCTTGAGGTGTCTTACATGCCAGAAGGTGAAATTCGAGCACCGACGACCGGGCGGAATGGTACAGTCGATGCCAGTTCCGGAGTGGAAGTTCCATGATATCTCCATGGACTTCGTAGTTGGGCTTCCATCTGCTAGGGGAGGTCTCAACATGATATGGGGTGGTGGATCGCCTTACCAAAGTAGCCCGATTCATACCGATGAAGGATACTTGGAAGGTGACCAAATTAGCTGAGTTATTTGAGAAAGAAATCATGAGACATCACGGCATACCAAAGACCATAGTGTCAGATAGAGATACCAGATTCCTTTCGAGGTACTGGAGAGCTACCCGAGAAGCGTTGGGTACAGAACTCAAGCTGAGTACCGTGTTCCATCCTCAGATAGATGGTCAGACTGAGCGTACTATTCAGACACTCGAGGACATGCTGAGAGCATGTGCCTTAGACTTCCAGGGCAGTTGGATTGACAGACTACATCTGATCGAGTTTTCATACAACAACAGCTATCACGCTTCGATCAAGATGGCACCTTTTCAAGCGCTGTACGGTAGACCATGTCGTACACCGCTCTGCTGGGATGAGTCGAGTGAGACGGTCATTATAGGACTAGAGTACTTAGAACAAGTTAAGGCTGAAGTTCAGCAAATCAGGGAGAACATGAAAGCTGCTCAAGATAGGCAGAAGTCGTATGCTGATGTTCGACGACGGGACCTGGAGTTCGCAGTGGGCGACCAGGTATTTCTGCGAGTTTCACACGATGAAGGGTGTATTCAGGTTTGGCCAGAAGGGCAAATTAAGCCCGAAATTTGTTGGTTCTTATGAGATTACGGAGCGGGTGGGCCCGGTTGCTTACAGGTTGAATTTACCTGCTGAGCTGGGTAAAGTGCATGATGTTTTTCATGTTTCACAGCTAAAGAAATACATGCACCACCCCTCCCATGTGTTAGAACCTGAGAGGTTGACTTTAGAACCAAATATGAGATCCGTGGAGACTCCTCAAAGAATCTTGGACAGTAAGACTGGGGACACTCGCCACAAGTCAGTGCGACTGGTGAAGGTTCTCTGGTCTAACCAGGATGTCGAAGAGGCCACGTGGGAATTAGAGGATAAGATGAGGGCGAAGTACCCTTCTTTGTTTACTGACTAGATCGTCTGTATAGGGTACGGGGCGTACCCCTTTTTAAGGGGGGTAGAGTTTCCTCGCTTTTGAGTTAGGGAACGATCATGTTTGTCGTTTGTTGGTTGTTTAAGATGTGAATTTGTGTAAGTTGCTACACTTCGGTGTAAGTTTGAGTTATGTATAATACTTATGTATTGTATTTGAGATTGACCTTTGAGTCTTGAGATGTGTGAATGTGAATATAAGATGTGGTGTTAAGATTAAGGAAATTGAGTACCGTGAATGATTAAGCACATATGTGAACTTTGAGGACAAAGTTCTTTTAAGGGGGGTAGATTGAAATACCCCAAACTTAGATATGGTGTTTAAATGATAAACTAAGATATAAGGAGGCTAAATAATGCCTTAGAAACATTAAGAAACATTTCTAATCAAAGAAAATATAAGGAAACACCAAATAGCAGTTTAAGCAAAAACGTGCTCTAAGCTTGGAGAGACTTGGGAGAGTACCCAAATATTGTTCTAAGACCTTATTAATATCCTAATGGTCATTTTAAATCAATTACCAAAGAAAACCAAGCTTGAAAACAAGTTAAAACACAAAATGTGCTTTAAGGAGTCTTAAAGCACGTTTTTGAAAAATTGTCTTGTAAATGAGTTTTGAATGGCTAAATGTCCATCATTACTCTTTAATTAACATGTGTACTATATAGTATCACATTTGGAAGTCTATATCAATGGGAAATAAAAAATTTCACAACAATGTGCCTTGTTTTGTGAATAGTAACTTAATTAAGCTAGTTTATAACATTAGTCAAAGTAAGTCAAATAAATGGTCAACAAAGACCACAACCTACCTTATTTGACCAAGGGGGCCGGTTTTTAAGTGTGACTCACCACACTTATCAAGCTAAGTAAAGAGAAAGCAAAAAGCAAATAAGTTAACTATTCACCTTTTACATAATATCTCACACTTTAGTGATTCTCTCTCCTCACCTCTTCATTCTCTTCTGTTTTCCCACGGTTTGAGCTGCTCTCCCCTTCTCCATTAACGTGAGAACAACTCCATGCTAGCTCCATCTAGCTTTGCCCACATCTTGCTCATTTTAGCTCCAAAACCAAACCAAAACAAATTACATATTCTTCTTAGTTAGCTCAAGCTCTTTCTTTCTATCGTTTCAAAACTTGAAGAGCTTCATTTTGGTGCCAAGCCAAACCGCCATTAGAGGAGGAAATTCAAGTTTGGAGACTCCATTGGCTTCTCCATTCTCTTAAGGTAAAGAAAGTGTAAGAAAATCTAGGTTCCCACCATTTTTTCCTTGTCCGAAAATTTACACTCATGGGACTCCATGTTTATGCTTTGTTCTAGCTTGTTTTCTACTCTTCAAAGGATTGAGGAGGTCCTTCTTGCTTCATATCCAAGCTTGTCTTGAGAAACCAAGGTAAAACAATCACCTTAATACCTTAGAGCATATTTTTAACCTAGGGTTTGTTCCTTAGGGTTAATGTGTTATCTAGTACTCATTGGAGTCATTGGATTGGTTAGAACATTGGCAAGGAGATACACATTGGTGACCTAGATTGAACAAAGAAAAACCTAAGGAAGAAAGCTTTTTAAGCTTGTAAAAGAACAAGGTAAATTACTTACCTTAAGGTGTTTTATTGTTTAAGGGAATGGGATTTAGATATGTGATGAGTTTAGTCGAGAGTTTACATTAGAAAAGGGTTATATAAAACCTAGGAGAAACAATGAGCATATTTGTGAATTTGTGACTAATGAGCAAATGAGAAGAAGAGATAGTTAAAACAATGTTGAAGTGAATTACAAGAAGCATTTTATTTCAATGGGAGCCTTGTTTGTGTGTATTTGCAGGTTGAAGGCAAATATATGTGGAAATTCAGTGGTTAAGATTATTGTCATTTAAGGGCCTAAGTGCCAAGCATTTTAAGTTTAAGCACTATATGATGATGTGGTGTGGTTTTGGTGTAAATTGTGTGTTAAGGTGTTGTGGTGAGAATTTGGGTGATGTTGGTTGTTTGATGGAGAAAAACCATGTATTAGGATGTACTATATACTAGAGAACCCATGGCAAAATTTAAAGGAGAACTTAAGTGTTTAAGATATTCTAAGGGAATTTAATGACTAAGGAAGTACTAGGATGTTCTATAGGTTCTCTTGATGAAAAATGGTGAAGTTAAGGTGTTCTAATGACTCAAAATGACTTAGGTATCACCATGAAGGATTTAGGAATCAAGAGAGTGTATTGAGTATTTAAGACTTAGGCAAGTGTTGGTAAACAACTAGGAAGGAAATATTGTATTGATGGATAGAAACTTAGGCTTGTGAAGGAACTTTAAGTAAATGCATAAAAGAGTTTAGATGGTGAAAGATGCTTGGTTGATGATGTTATAGTGGTGAGAAAAACATTTGGCATAGTGGTTACATTAGGTATGAACCACCACCTAGAATATAGTGGAAAACATTACAAGTGTTAGCATTATTACAAGGAAAATGCATAATGACTAAGGTGGATCTTGGTGAATGATTTAATGTGTTTTGAGGAGGGCTTAAGGTGTATTTGAGGTGCCCAAATGAGGTTATAACATATTAGGATATATGAGGAGAAGTTTGGAATTGAAAGAGAATTTAGAAACAAGGTTCTGGAGCCGACCGACCTTAGGACCGGACCTGCAAGGTCGGTCGAGCTCAGTTTACACTACCGGAGAAAGTTTCTGGAATGGACCGACCTTGGGACCGGACTTGCAAGGTCGGTCGGGCATGTATTTTGTACGGTATTAAGTCTCTGGAATGGACTGACCTTGGGACCGGACTTGCAAGGTCGGTCGGGCATGTATTTTGTACGGTATTAAGTCTCTGGAATGGACCGACCTTGGGACCGGACTTGCAAGGTCGGTCGGGCATGTATTTTACGGTAATAGGTCTCTGGAATGGACCGACCTTGGGGACCGGACTTGCAAGGTCGGTCGGGGTAGAATTTTCAAACGGTGAAGTGTTCTGGAATGGACCGACCTTAGGTGAGGTCGGTCGGAAGTTTGGTCGAGCCTAAAAATAAAAAAAAAGAAACTTTGGAATTCTAAGGATGGTAATAGGTAATAAGGTATACCTTTGGTAGGGTAGCAATGATTAGGACCCTAAGAACTTAAGGAATTAAGTTAAGATTAAGTATAAGTTTTAATGTTTAAAGTTAAGTTTGTAAGTTAAGTGGCAAAGACTTGAGAGGTTATTGAATGGTAATCCTTATGGACTAAGTGAGTTAAGTAAGGTGCAAATAACTAATGACCTAAAAATGAATGAATGTTTTAGGTTTGTGAATTGGGACCCCGAAGAAGGTTAAACAAACAACGATCGACGGTGAACGGTACAATCCTTCTTGTGACCTGCTTGCTAACGAGGTGTCCCTCGGCTTGTGTGCTATCTGTTTAATTGCTATGACTAAAACAAGATAAAGCATACAACCGGTTATATTTACTCTCGTTGTGTTTGTGTTATCTTTACACTAACCCGCGAGACTTGAAATTGCTACTAACCAAGTTTAGTACTTACTGAGTTAAGAATAAGAGTTAAGTTTGGTGGTTGTTGGTTAATGCCCGTTAAGGCTTAGCTAGCATATGGTGATTAAGATGACTACTAACTGGAACTTGAGTGAGGAAACCCGGGACCGATCTCCGGTCATGCATGCTAAGGAAAAAGGGGGACGGTATCTGAATCAGATCCGCCCTCCGCTTAAGGACTTGTCTTCGGACTTGTAGCCTAGGGCCGGTTGCCGGCTCAGCTACGCTGGACTCCCGTCCAGAGTAGGTGGCATTAAGATGGTGCGGTGGGATCACCTAAATCCCAGGTTCGAATTAAGCTACAACCAATCCCTTCCAGGAAAGGTTTTATACTGAGATTAAGATTAAGATTAAGATTAAGGTAAGGTAAGGAACTGAGATTAAGGAAATGAGGATTAAGGAGGGGTTACTAACCCACTTGATAAGGGACGCTTGAGTCGTTCATTGTTTGTGAACTATATATGTTCATCTGTGGTTATTGTTATTGCACTCCTTATTATGCTTGTGTATGTAATCAATTTCCATGCTATCGACAATTAGTCGTCGTAGCCCCGTTAGCTTGGGGGCCATGAGAGGGTGTACCAGCATTCGTGCTGACCCCCTCGGGGGCTATTTTTACACTTGCAGGTAAGAGACCCATGAGGACGCACTACGAGAGTAGGAGCGGTTAGACTTAGGGTGGGATGTTTATTTGAGTTCGGGTTGCGCCTGTGCACCCGGCTGTTTATATTTAAACTGATGTAAGGTTGAGATTATGTTAAGATACTTGTACTCGGTTGGTTGTGGTATTGTGAATGGTGAAGTTTTGAGTTGGTTAAGTATTGTAAACGTTAAGGCCGGTATATTCTAACGATCAGACCGTGGCAAGGTCCAGGTGTTATTTATTTCTGCTGCGACGTATTCGATTAAGCGTTCAGTTTTGCGACAACCACGATAGGCTTTGGATGGGGTGTTACACTTAAGGCACTAATTAAGAGATTACCTTGTGAAACCCTAGAGTTGGTTTCTTGCCATAAATCAAAGAGGGCTCTAATCCACCATTGGAGGCTTGGAAGGATGCTCAAAACAAGAAAAGAACAAGGCATTAAAGATGCCAAATCGGCCAAGGCATGGAAATGGAGAAAATAAGTTTTTCTCTTGAATCTTTTTACCTTAAGTGGAAGAGGAGACTCCAAGCTTCAAGAATATGTAATTTACTCTTCAAATGCCCAAAACCCATGGAGATGAAACTCATCCTTTTCGAATTTGAAAAGAGGGAATGATAGAGGAGGATGAGGGGAGTTCAAATATGTAATTATTTTTGTGATTGGAGCATGAATGAGCTTGTACAAGGAGAGGAAGTGGGGCTGCCATGGAGGAGCTTCAAAATCGCCATACTTGGCTGGAGGAAGAAGGAGAGTTCAGATGGGGGGAAGAAAAACGTGAGTGAGAGAATAGGAATGGGAGAGAGACTAGTTTTTTTTTACTTTTGTACTTGTTTTACTTTATTGGTTGTCATTTAGTGAATTAGAAAAAGTAAAGAGAGTGAGAGGGGGAGCAAATCGACAGCCTCACACACCCACCTTACTTTTCTGATTTTTATTTCTAAATGGGACACATTAGTTTAGTTTATTTACACTTACACCCCACAACTTCCCGTTTTTGACAGTTTCACTAACCGGAACCCGTTTTCGGAATTTTCTCGTTCCTTTATTTTTATTGTTTATTAAGCTTCCGTTAATGCTTAATAATAGTTATTTAATGATGTATAATTTTTACGGGTTCATTTGACCACTTAAAATCACGTTTTCGGGTTTCCTCGAAAAACGTGCGCTAAAGCTCTATTAGCGTTTTAATACTTTATTTGGATCCGTTTTCTTCGGGAGTTGTTCCCATATTTATTTGGGTCTTATTAAGCCCTAGGAATCCACATAATACGCTAACCGAGGTCTCGTACCTCCTATGGTTATTTAACGCTCCTTTAGCATTTTTCGCTTTTTAAAGCGTTTCTTTATTTCTTTTGGATTTATTTTCTTTACCAAAAATTACTTAGGCACTGTTAGGCCCTTAAATACGATATAAAAATAATTTAATCACCATTTTTAAGTTCGGGGTATTTCAATCTACCCCCCTTAAAGAACTTTGCCCTCAAAGTTGGTGAATCCAATATTGTTACTTGTATAAATACTCTATGCTAAGGTTATAACCTCATATACTTGTCAAACTCCAAATGTCTGACATGATGTATACTACACATCCACACAGCATGTCACTGCATGCATAGCAATCAAAAATATCCGTTTTACTTCTCTCCAAGGGGGTCCATCCGCAGACAATTAGGTACAATCCTCCCCCAATGGCGAGTGATCCCTCAGGTACCGGTCACGTTTGAACACTTACGCTTTCTGGTTCACGGCCGTCATGACTTGAGCACTTACGCTTTCTGGCTCTACGGTCCTTTGGTTCTGATCAAATTCATTTGCACATATAGAGATCCTCAGCACTTACTCATACTTTTACTCATACTTACTCATACTTACTCGGGACTACGCCGCCCCAGTGCCTTTGGAAAAATACAAAACACACACTGTCACCATACAAACGGTGTAGTGGTTTCAAACTACTCTACACTTCCACAGACTCAAAACTAGCTTCACCTCCTATGGTTTCGACCGGATACCCGTGCCTAGGCATGGAAGATCCACTAGCGCCCGTGGGAGCGGTTTCAAAACCGATCCTCATTCTCAAGTTTGAAGAAACATTGTACCAAATTAGTTTTGGAAATTCATTTTGAAAACTTGTATACATCTCCCAAATTCCATTTATGATGATTATTCATATTACTAGTGTTATTACTGTGGCCACTTAAGGGAGCTTCTAGAGTCCTTCAACCCCAATGTGATCAGCATTGATGTTGAATTATCCTTCCACACCAATTTGTGTTCGGCTTCCCTTGACTAGCAAATCAAGTTCCACTTCCCACCTCAATTCAAACAGACAGCTCGTCAAACAGTACTTCATTTTCTATCTTGTTAATCTTGCTACTCATAATCATACACATACATTTTCCAATTTATATGATTCCCTTACTTACTTACTAATCATCTCATCCAATGTTACTACATCATCTCCAACTACTATACTTAAGAAATTCATGGGTAATATCCCATTAATTTACAATACTCCAATTTATACTCATAAAATACATCGGTTTCATACCGATTTGTACTCATTACATACATCGGTTCCATACCGATTTATACTCCTCAAGTCTCCCATACATACTCATTCCTCATGCTATTACCAATCGGGGTTCTCATTCCCCTGGAGTTTCTCTACTCCTTTTCCTATACTTACTTCTCAAATAATCACCATTACACGATGAGTGGATACAAATGTTTATGTAACATAAGCATCAATCATCAAACAAGTTCTTTTGCGCTATGCGCATTGTAGTTCACGCACCTATCACGTAAAACATACATTTCGCGGTTTTCGCTCTACCCCCCTTAAAAGGGATTACGCCCACGTAATCTATCATGTGTCATCTTTGGACATTGGTCGAAGGCATTCAGCCGTCATGGAGTGGTTCAACTTCCATGCGGTCTATTATACAATGTTCCTTGATCAATGGGTGTTAACCGTATTACCGGTTAGTCCCTACATCAAGAAATTCCATCGGAGTTTATTTAACTCTGAACCGGGTTCGGTTCTAGCCTAAGTGGCTTCGAGGCATTGATGATTAACCTTTTATTCATTAGGTGTTTTCACTTAGAATTCTGGGCCCACTAGCTTCTGCTGCGTGACCCTGATAACTTGGGTTATTCACCCTTCTTGTTATCCTTAACGTGCTACACATCACCTTTTTATCCCTCTTTTATGGGAATGAGGTTTATTCCATCAAGTGTGGTATTCTTTTACCATGCACGAACTCAATGAGTTTTAGATTTATAACCAGCTCTCTGGCAATCTATCTACATACTGTTGTGTTTGTAGTGATCATTCACTTGGTTTCTCCGACTTATTGTCGGGTGAGGTTAAGTCACTACTTAGTTGTAGTGCTTCCTCTATTGTTAGTAGCTTCTGGATTATACCAGTTTCTCTGGTTCAGTACAAGTGTTCTTTACTTGTATGACCCTGCATTTCCTATGCGTCGGTCCTACTGACGTTTCTTAAGTCTCCTTTCACCTTTTATTCCCATGGAATTCACATCTTGTGATTGTAGGTGTGTTTCACACTCTTCGTGCTTCTTTGGCCTTAGGCCGCACGGTTTGTTTCTAAGCTTTTGCTTATCTGGCTTATGCCATATTTGTTGGTGAAAGGAAGGATTTACCATGATTTACATTTTCCATCTTCCTAGTTATCCCACTTGATCATTAACTGCACAAGTGCAATACCAAAACACTAGTCCTACAGAGTGCCAGCAGAGCGTAAACTCTTCGGCAGAACTCTCTTATGAGATCGCAATAGAGAATGATTGTACTACCTTCAGGTGGTGTTTCATCATTTGGTGCCAGACTTGGCTGTGGTTGCCCGGTCTGTCACTAAATCATATTAACAATTCCATAGCATTGTGATTACTCATATACATTGGTCGCCTGCTGCACCATGTTCTTACGGATTCCACAGTATTGGTTACATGGCATCCACTGTTGCTAGCTTCAGCTCATACATTTCCACCATTTATATCATGGTTTGGTGTTTATACTCCTGAGTCCTTGAGCATCATTTACTTATACTTTACATTCCCACATAGCGTGTTCTCTCTGAACTGATTACTCCTTGGTTGTCAACAATTGTTGTTGATGCTATCCTACATTGCTGGCCGTATTTTTGTATGCTCAAGCTTCACTACGTTAGTAGTTCTGAAAGGAATATATTTTTAGACATTTATTGATGGTATCCCATTCTTGGGATCATGTGTTCACCGCTCTCGCGCGGTCTCAATTTTCGAGGGGTCCTTGCTCGTCGGTTATTAACCTTTCATTGGTGTCGTCCTTGACCACTTCCCATATGGTTTACAATGGGTTTTGCAAACCGTTGGTTTGTATATGGTAATAGTTTCATGGCATACTAGTCATATTGCCCAGAGCTCTGCTCATTTTAGGCTATTCCCAAGTGGTTACTTCTCCGTATGCCATCAGGGTTGGAGGATGATACTGGGCTCCAGGATAGGATTATTGCATCACGCTTTCGTCCGTTGGATGCCCTTTTGAGTACCTTAGTATTGATTGGTATCATTATTAATTTAGGGTGTCCCCTGCCAAGTGGGATCCCTCGGTGTTCTAACCGAGTGTTCATTCCAATTTGGTGTTCTTATCAGACGTTTCGTTCAACTGTGTTGACTTGATACCCTTTATGGATTGCTTCTGGGTATTACTGATTATACGGTAGTATCTGGTTGACATTTATGAGTATGTCCAGTTTGTTATCTCACCTTGCGGTTCTGGATCTGAGTTACCTCGTTAAGGTTTATAAAGTCTCCCGTTCTTAAGGTAGACCATTGGTTTCTCCTTATGCTTTTACCGGTTTGGTATTTCCTCTGGTGGTGAATGGTATCCTTCGGTACCTTATATGATCACCCTGTGTGTTTGTGGTAGTTGTCTTGGGAATTCCATCCCGTTCATTGAACACTGGTGTGTTGTTAATATTAGGCGTTGGCCTTACAGTGTTTAGACTGGGTATTTCCAGTTATCCTGCTTTACTTCAATATCTTCTAGACGTAACAATGCCTTGTTCCGTCGTTAGTGCTTCTTGCACTTTTAACCCTTAATGGTTCTCCTGGAGTGAGTTTCTGACTTCTTAGCTTGTAAGCTTATCTGAGTTCCCTTTGATCGTTCAAGGTATCCAACTGTTCTGGTTTGAATTTTATGGTCCGTAGAGCAGAGTTGACCACTTCCCGTGTTTCGTACACTACATGTATACATACGTGTGGGTACCTTGTTGGCACGTTACCACTTACCTAACTATCTGTCAGGCCCACAAGCTCCTTCGGAGTGCGGTCGTCCCACATCCCGTATTGGGTACACTAGTAGTGTTCGTCACACGCCTAGGTGAAGTATTCTATTGTCACTCCTCTTGTATCATTCTATGCTACTCACCGTAATTCCGTCTGTTTGGTTTTAAAAATCCAAGGTTTAAAAGAAAAGTTGTGACTTTGAAGAAAATTGGGTTTGAAATAATAGTTCGGTGTGAAAAGAAGTTCTTCATGGCGCTGCCATGTCTGAGGTCTTGACCAAGTACAGCTTCTCGCTGACTGGTATGTTCTTAATACAATGGTCGGGCCGTTAGGCCTTTCCAAGGCTTCATTGTTTCAATCTCTTAGGATTGGTGATCTTATATTTGCTCCATTCGTCATAGGGTACTTTAGTAAGTATTTGGGGTTGTTAAAAGTCTTCCAAACCGTCTTGTAGTTGCTGCACTTGCCCTGGGCAAGTGCGCGGGTAGGTTGTTTTTCGGTTAACGTATACCGATTGCGGTATTGTTCCATCCATAATTGGTGGTTTTGTCGGATCTTCCTTTGATCTTTTGATCTTGGTGATCCATCTCCTATGTCGTTTCTCAAGGTACTTGGCATGGTTGTCATCCATCCGGGTGTCTCACACCTTCAGTGTGGTTAATGAGACTTGACTCATCCTTAGGAACCATATTGTGGTCCTATAGGTGTATGTTTTATGAATACTTTCATTGTCCTCTGAACTATGTTGTTCGGTTATTACAGTGTCTTGGCGTGTAGGTTTAGTGTTAATCTAACCTCGACTAATTCCTTAGTCGGTTTGTATACCGTTATTGGTATTATCAAACATTACAGTCCGTAGACTCTTCTGTCTCGGGCTTGTTACTCCATCTTCCTTGCTTCGTTGTGCGGTTGTGCTTCTCTCCTTGCTGGCTACTCATGGTTCTCGCGACTGCGAAGCATGTCGCCCCATGGTGCCATAAATTCTACTATCCTTTATTTATGATCTTCAATCCTTCACCATTAGGTACGGTCATCATCATCCAACGTGAACCGTCTTCGGGACTTCCAGTTCTTGGACTCTACCGTATGACAGGTTCTTTTCTAATAAGGTTTACTTGCAACTGCCAGATCGGGTGTTACCCGAGTGTGAGAGGTCTTTCCATCTCTCTGGCGTTCTCGTCCCAACTTATAACGGGGGACGCGGAGGGCGGGTATGGTTACTGTAGGTATCCAGGTCACACTGGAAATTCCTATCTAGCGTCCTCACACACTAGCACTCAACCCATAGCCCTAAGTCTCTACTTCCTAACTCGGTACTTTCCTAAACTCGGTATTTCATCCATCAGAGCGATACTTCGCTCTGATACCACTTTTTGTAACACCCCTACCGCTAATACCGTCATTACTGTACAAATACTTACCTTCGCAGCGGATACTCCTTACACACGGCGGGTGTACAATACCGTTACTCACCCACGTGACTAACAAGGCGAGTTACAATACTACATACTATCGGTCTGATGAATATGAACATACCGAGTACTCTAAACAATACAATACTTCCCATTGCATACTCATCCATAATCCAATTACAACTCCAATACATTACTATACCGAGTATACTAAAATCCTTAAATTACCGATACAGTTTAAGCTTCCAAATTCGCATTACAATACAAGTACCAATCCCTACTATACAACTACCCATGCTTACGTAGCAGTCCCCGTCCTACTCTCTCGAACGGTGATCAGCTTCGGGTACCTGCACACTAAAAACGGTCCCCCGAGGGGGTCAGCTTACGCTGCGCATGAAATTCGCGGTACGCCGACTACTTTGGGTCGGATATACATGGAGTTCATTTTACATGCATACATACATACTATTACTACACAATACATTCATCAATACTTACATTCACATACAAGGTTCAATATCTACTAAGGAGGACAATTCGATAGTCGACCGTTTGTATTAGTTACTTACTCGTTACTACTTCGGGGTGGTTCGATATTCATTACTCTACTCGTACATGCTCCTTACTTGTTACTCATTACTTTACTCTTACATACTCGTCACTCCATGCTCATACCCTTACTCGTACACACTCCTTATTCCATACTCGTTACTACACTCGTACATACTCACTACTCAATGTTTCGTACTTACTCATACATACTCAATACTCGGTACTTACTCATACATACTCATACTTGCGCAATACTCAATACTCATTACTTTGGTCTCTGGGCGGAGTCATATACAAGACTCGCCACCGGGCCTACAATTCAAAGGCTATACACTTAGCTCCTCAAATATACGATTGTCCATTTCTACCGGACTACTCAAATTCCCAACACTCCTCTCATGGAGTATCTTACAATCTCATGGATTAGCCTAGAAGTATCTCTTTGATAACCTCCACTAGCTTAGGGAATTACTATCGTCTAGTATTCTCAGGTTTAAGGGTTTCCCCAATGTATCGAATACTCTCATGTTCGGGACATTTCTTACATCAGTCGGGTCCTCTCATAGTGGGTCGGCTAATTGCTAAGGGGTTTGAGATCCCTTCATTCTTTACTACTCTCATGGTTCATGTCTTGCCACCAGATTAATTCCTCTATTAGAGGTTACTTATATACTTCCCTACTATATCTTTGTGGATTATTCATTTCGGTTCTCCTACCGTTATCGGGAGGTTTATTACTCCCGTACACTCTCTCACATTCTAGTGAGTTCATTGGTTTGCGTCAACGTTCGGTGTGTTAGTTAGTTAGTGCGTTTTCTACATTCCCGTTAGTTCACTCCATGACTCTTACTACGAGTCACTACACAAGGAGACTCATCTATGAGTCGGTCTACGCACTAAGTGAGGCCACACAATCAATCAAGAAAGGTTAGCTCATACAACAAGACATACAACGAAAGGCAATAAACCGGTTTTCATGCTTTAGTCTTGATTAGCCGGCATACAGCACACAATCACGTAACTCGGTTAGCATACGGGGCATGAGAAAATCATACCTTTCACCGGGGTTAGCTTTACCGTGTGTTCCCTTGTTCCTTGGTTCACACTTGGTCCACTGATAATGTTTCCAACATTGTTATTAATACTAGGTTCATACAATAAACAAGTAATTACTACTCCCATACTTACCCCGTTATCCCGGTATACTTAGTTTCACTAATGTCAAACTATGTCCTTACTTCCCATCATTTCCTACACTTGTTTACACTTCTTAGGACCTTTAAATATCACCAAACAAGGCCTTAACAACTTCTAAAACCATTACCAATCAATTCCCCATGTTTAGAACCTTAAAAACACTCTCTCTGAATTCTGGGGGTGGACCGGGACTTGGTCCGGACCCTAAGTCCCGGACCAATGCTTCTGCGTACTTTCGGCTGCTTTTTAGACCTGGTCCTGGACTTGGTCCTGGACTTAAGTCCCGGACCAATTCTTGCATTCGCTCTCGGGCCTTTTTTGAAGCGGTCCGGGACTTGGTACATATCCTAAGTCTCGGACCCTGCTAAAAACTGCTATTAAGGTCATTTTTCAACCCCAAATTAACCCTTAATCCACCCCTAATCATTCCATAAACTTTCCACAAGTTTCCTACATAATTAAACACCTCAAAACACTACTTAAACCACCTCAAATCCTTGGTCCAATCCATACTCACTTCTTGCCCAATTTCTACAAATTTCCATTCTCATTTTGATAACTTGCACACTTGTGCATTTATACACTTTCCTTTGCACTTTGCATCTTGTCCTAACTTCATTTTACCATACCAACTCATTCCTATACATATGCACTACCTATACCCAAGTCAAATCTCCATCTTCAAGATTACAAGCACTAACTCTTTCTCTTGTTTTTCCAATGCATTTCACATGCTGTTTGCTACAGATTTTACACCCATTTTCTCATCTTACAACTACCATTCCAAGGTTACTAAACATCTCTACTAACTCCAATACACACCTTGGTTCTCCCATTCACCAAGTCATTCTTAAGGCACAATTCCTACTAAAATTTCGCCATAGTTCACCTACTTTCCTTACTTATCCACACATATCGTTTCTTATCCAAATCATTCCTATTCTAGCCACACCCATACAAGGGTCCTACCAGCACTCAAAACAAACTCAATACATCAATACTCCATCAATCAACAATCCCAATACTCATACACACATTATTTGGCTCTAAGGCCTACAATCCACATACTTGCTCCCAAATTCTCAAACTTCCACAACAACAATACTAATGTACATACTCCAATTACTTGGATCTAAGGCCTTCATTACATACACATCTTACAAATCCCTTTCTAATTCATCCAAGTACATTTCTATTACAGTTTTGAGTTCATTCATTCCTTTAACCCATTCCCAAAATTCAAATACATTAGATTAGTAGTTAAGGTAGATTTCCTTACCTTGAGTATTCAACTCCTCTTTTAAATTCTCCTCCTCTCTCCTCTTGATGCAAAATCGGTCAAGGCAATATGGTTGCCCAACTCCAACCAAAAATTCAAGTAAAGGAATGAGCTTAAGTAAAACACTTAATCTCATTGACTAAGGATGCTTAAGGCGCTAATTAAGAGATTACCTTGTGAAACCCTAGAGTTGGTTTCTTGCCATAAATCAAAAGAGGGCTCTAATCCACCATTGGAGGCTTGGAAGGATGCTCAAAACAAGAAAAGAACAAGGCATTAAAAGATGCCAAATCGGCCAAGGCATGGAAATGGAGAAAATAAGTTTTTCTCTTGAATCTTTTACCTTAAGTGGAAGAGGAGACTCCAAGCTTCAAGAATATGTAATTTACTCTTCAAATGCCCAAAACCCATGGAGATGAAACTCATCCTTTTCGAATTTTGAAAAGAGGGAATGATAGAGGAGGATGAGGGGAGTTCAAATATGTAATTTTTTTGTGATTGGAGCATGAATGGAGCTTGTACAAGGAGAGGAAGTGGGGCTGCCATGGAGGAGCTTCAAAATCGCCATACTTGGCTGGAGGAAGAAGGAGAGTTCAGATGGGGGGAAAGAAAAACGTGAGTGAGAGAATAGGAATGGGAGAGAGACTAGTTTTTTTTACTTTTGTGCTTGTTTTACTTTATTGGTTGTCATTTAGTGAATTAGAAAAAGTAAAGAGAGTGAGAGGGGGAGCAAATCGACAGCCTCACACACCCACCTTACTTTTCTGATTTTTATTTCTAAATGGGACACATTAGTTTAGTTTATTTACACTTACACCCCACAACTTCCCGTTTTTGACAGTTTCAATAACCGGAACCCATTTTCCGGAATTTTCTCGTTCCTTATTTTATTGTTTATTAAGCTTCTGTTAATTCTTAATAATAGTTATTTAATGATGTATAATTTTACGGGTTCATTTGACCACTTAAAATCACGTTTTCGGGTTTCCTCGAAAAACGTGCGCTAAAGCTCTATTAGCGTTTTAATACTTTATTTGGATCCGTTTTCTTCGGGAGTTGTTCCCATATATTATTTGGGTCTTATTAAGCCCTAGGAATCCACATAATACGCTAACCGAGGTCTCGTACCTCCTATGGTTATTTAACGCTCCTTTAGCGTTTTTTCGCTTTTTAAAGCATTTCTTTATTTCTTTTGGATTTATTTCTTTACCAAAAATTACTTAGGCACTGTTAGCCCTTAAATACGATATAAAAAAATAATTATTCACCATTTTTAAGTTCGGGGTATTTCATTCCTTGATAGAAATCGCAAGGGCTTTTATCACTTGTCAATCTCTACTCAATACAATAATATAAGGGTAACGAGCTTAAGAATTCACACTTAAACTCATATACAAACCCTAGTTTAACATAAGTGTTTTAATACACTAAAATGGAGTATACCTTAGAATTTGAAAGGGAATCTTGAACAAGTAGCAAGATAGGAATCCTCCTAGCCCTTTGAAGATTGAAATGGAGCTATGGAAGAACAAGAGAAGACACCATTAATGGTGAATTTTCGAACATGCACAAAAATGAGAGGAAACTTAGTTTTTCCTTGACTTTCCTTACCTTGAAGCAAGGGAGAATGACAAGGCATGAAAATATGAGCTCAAGCTCCTTCAATGGTGAATCTCCATGGCACCGAAATGGGGCTTTTGAAGATTTGAAAAGATAGGAATGAAGAGCTTGCTCTAACTAAGACAACGGTACTCTCGGAATTAAATTCGGAGCATGGAATCATAAGTTACAAGTAAAAGGAGATGGAGAATGAAGGGTGCTGAAGGAGAACGAGATTGAGAAGGGAGGAGGAGGTTGGAGACGGTGGTATTCAAGAAGGAAAGAAGAGAAAGTGAGGAGAGAGGTTTAGTTGGAGATATTTATGTTATAAGGCATAAAGTGCTTTTACTTTTGTTTCCCCCTTTTATTTACTTGGCTGTCAATGGTGATGACTCACCATGTGTAAAAACGTCCCCCTCCTTTAGATAACACATATTAGGCCTTGTTTGACCATTTAACTACTTAAGGTTCACTACTACAAAAATGCTTTACACAACTGTTAAAAAGGCTTTAGAGAACTGTTTAAACAGTTCTAGTTGTTGGAGTTCTCTATAGTAGGCTCTCCTTTAGACTACTGTGATTAACAGTTCTCTATAGTTACTTATAACTATTGTTAATGTCATAATACACAACTGTTATTAACAGTTATAAAATATCTTATCAGACTACCATTATTACAGTTGTCTATTCCATTTTTAGAATTTGTTTTTACTATGATTTAAGAACTGTTCGTAACAGTTGTATATGGTCATATTCTATATACATATATCAATGCTATTTGACAACTGTTATAAATAGTTGTTTTTACTGGTATTTTGAACCCTGCTTTCATAGTTGAATTTCATACTCAATGCACAACATTAATGAATCAAAAGTAACAATGTAATTCTTTAATTAGATAACTAAAGTGCATAATCCAACATGGTATATTTTCTTACAAGCACAACTCCCATATTCATGGTCATCATTCTGATTGAATGATGGTTCAGTAGTAAAGAAATATATACGACTATAACACCATCTTCATTGTTATTTTTTAAGTACTCCCCATTGTGCCTCACAAAGTCACTTCTTCCACTGTAACCACCACCTCAGGTGTCCACCACTGGCAAAATTCCCACGGCCAGTCCTGGACCCATTGTTGTTCCGGTATCTACCTCAGGTGTCACCAGCCATGCTGAAACAATTTTGAAACAGATATTGAGATCAGTGAGCTATGGAGGCAAGACATTGACATCAGAGTAGAGAACGCAAACTAAGAGGCATAAACACAAAAGAATAGCAAACCAGCAACTTTTGCGGTAACTATGTGACATTTCACTTCCAGAACATAAAGATACATTCCTGACAACACTATATAGCAGGGTTGCCATGCAGCAACAGAGTTTCTGATTCCCTGAGCCAAACAATTATTTAAAATTTTTTCCAAAAAAATCACATTTAAGGGACTTAACCAGAGAGATCAATACTAATTGGTACTATTACGATATAAAGATAGATCACCCATACATCGTCTGCGACACCCTTTCACTTACATTACAAACAAAAAAGTAATCATTCCTTTTCAAAAAAAAAAGGAATCATTCTTGTATTACAAACAAAAGAGTGATCATTCTTGAATCTCCATCTGTAAACTCAAGATAATCTTTGATAGTTGCACTCTAGTCCATAACAACACATTTATAAATCAAACAAGAAGTTGGAGCATACATCTTACCAGAGGATTGTTTTTTTTTTCATAAGAACATCTACATGAACACATCCATAGAGAACATACCAAGAGCTGCATTCCTGCATATTAGATAGCAAACATACAAATCACAATATTTCTGAGTAGTAGAGAGTGACAATGCTGAGATAAAAGTACGAAACAAACTCTAGAGACTGATATTGAAAATTTAAGTAGCCCTAAATTACTATGTACCAGAACAGCATATGAATTGAGCTTGAGCCTCTTTTCAACAAATTTCAAATAGCCTACAGGCAGACAAAGAAGATCAGACCAAGAAAGAAGAGAATTCGTCAATATAAAGCTATCAGTTAGTTTCCTAGTAAGAAACAACAAACATATTGATATATATCCACATTCTTCACCTACATACCTGTACACATTATACCATATCAAGCTTCAAATATTTGATCATACCAGCCACTTGCTAACCATAACTCAAAGCAAAGTGTAGAGTCATATCAACCTATACGAGCTTACATGTAGTCTCTGTCATAGATGACGGACAAAGTAGTTATATTTGACTTCCATTGCAAGTTAGAAGCAAGGAATCTGAGCTCAAGATCCATACCATGGTTATGGTTTCTTGCATAGACAAAATCAGAGACATAAAACAGAGTACAGAAGAGGTGGGCATAGTGGAAACATATCAGCTGGTGAATCAAATAAAAAGAACTATATAATAGTAAAGAATCTTAACTTGCACACCGTTATCCATTGACATCCCTAGAGGGAATAATTGATTTTACAAAAACTGACAAGTGGAACATGAAAATAAAAACAAACACAAGATTTAGCAGTAGAGATTGGCATATATATATGTCATGTATTTATATCAAGTAAAACATAAAAAATGGCTACAAGAAAGATAAAAAATTCTCTCTTTAATTGGACATTATCTTATGAGAAACAGGAGTATAAAACAAACAATTCTTAGGACGTGATTAATAATAATAATAATAAATAATAATAATAATAATAATATAATAATAATAATAATAATAATAATAATAATAATAATAATAATAATAAGAAGAAGAAGAAGAAGAAGGGTCAACATTGTAGCATGTGACTGGAGTTTGTAATCTAGCAAAAAGTGATACCTTTGCATGTTGCTATATAGGGGTGGCAATTCGGGTTAATGGGTCGGGTTGAAGCTCACCCATACCCGACCCGATTAAAATTGTATTGACCCATACCCGACCCAATAATATTCGGGTTACAAATTATCAACCCATACCCAACCCATATAAAATGATTAAACCCATACCCGACCCGTTTAACCCACATAATAGGCTATGTAAAATTTAAAAGACCTGGAATTAAATTTTTCATATGATTGCTCAAACGGAGTTAAAAATGAATGAAATCATACATTCAATATGGTAGATATTCCAGAGTTTTCATTATCCTCCGTCTTTTTTCTTTTTCCACATACATGTCGTACTTAGTGGCACTTAACAGAAGAAGGTGATGTGTACGCGTCTGGGCCAAATATAACTGTATTTTCTCCTTCAGAATATAGAATCAAAACATAGACAAAAATCTTCAGAGTACAGAAGAGATAGGTTCACAATGGGAGCTGTGGAGGAGAGAGCAGCACACTGTCTTTTGACAATCCACATAACGAATACTCTTGTTTTTGCTTTATAAAGAAATACAACAAAGTAGTATTATCAAATAAACTATCTTTCATAAAAAAGATACTACAAAATTTGTATTATACTAATAGTAGGTTAGCACTTACTTAGTAATATATTTATATTTTTATCTAATTATTTATTTATTATTTTTTTTAATAAAATAAAATAAACGGGTCGGGTTGACTACGGGTTAGGACTTTAAACCCATACCCAACCCACAAATTTAACAGGCAACCCATACCCGACCCAATAATTAAATGGGTCAATAATTGTGACCCAAACCCGCTATTTTCGGGTTGGGTATGGGTCGGGTTATCGGGTTGGGCAAAAATTGCCACCCCTATTGCTATAGATGTAGACTATGTGAAAATGATGAAAACTTGTTGGAAGTTCTTCAAGTAACAACACTGGCGATTAGAAGTGGTTGGACATATCTGATCAATGAGAAAAGTTAGAATTCTCAACATAAATAGATCCTATCATTCGTAGTGGCTGTCCACATATAGCTGCGAGATATCAATGTCTGAAATAGTGAGGAGTCTAACAGGTAATGATAAAAGTAGTATTAACAAGATTAACAAAAGCTGATTATCACCTCATTCATGTATGTCATCTGATGAGTAGTTCAGAAGCTCATGATTAGCAATTAAATATGCAGCGGTCATCACTAACCTCAAGTCATTTAACAAATAAGAAACTACCTAGAAAGCAATCCATAATCATCGCACATAAAAAACCTTAAAGCAAGAGAACACAAAACAACAACAATTGAAATAACAACCTATACAAATACATAAGAGAATCAATGTCATTGACATAGCTAAGAGCTTATAAACGATAAAATGAAAGAAATTCAGAAACCTTTCAGTACTGAAACAAGATTGACTGAGCATTTAAATATGTTGCTGAGATGTCAAAGGAGCACACGCACATGAGACGTACATGATGAAATAGGGATCTACAGTCTAGGCAGATGATTTTACTGATTTGGAAGAAGATACGATGCTCAAGCATTGTTCCGGGATTCATTAATGAAGAAAACATAGAACCAGTACTGAAACACGATTGACTGAGCATTTAAACATGTTGAACAATCAAATTCTACCAAAGGAGAGAAAACAATCAATCGATTGATTAATAGAAAGCAAAAAAAGGAAATAAATTCGAAGATAGTGATAAAGGAAAAAGAACATTTGTTATTTGAATGAAAAATCAAGACTAAAAAATTCAAGAGAAGATGCTAGGGTAGCAAAAGAGGTGCAAATAGGGAAGTAGCAAGGCGGTGCTGCTTCTGGCATAATAAAACACTCATGTATATTTTAACGATTTTGACGGGGGACTCTATTTTTTCTACAATGCTTCATTTATGCGCCTAACTATTACTATATTACTACGTAATTAACTTCCCGTCGAAATCAACTGTTACATTTTATATGCAATAACATGCTACTCCAAATTTATCATGTAAAAAATTAATTGTATTTTTGTAGTGAGAAGAACTGAAAGAACACATAAGGCATACCTAATCAGATCAGACATGTCAGCGCCCATGTTTTCATATTTTTGAGCAATTGATGTGGCAAGTCAAACATTGCTCATAGCCAGCTTTTCTCTTGCTAAAGAGTAATTGATCAGTTTGGACTGCAATGCAATACGAGTCATGCCCAAGGATCTTGCAAGTTGTTCATCTGTAGGCTCACACCCCAACCGTTCCCTTAACAAGTAATTATAAATTTCAATAGTGTCATATTTATTTGCTTACTCTTGCTTGTTAAGAAGAAAAAATTTCAAACACTTCTCACTTTATCTTCTATAACTCAAGTAGATCAGCGACCATTGTTTTCCTAAAAATAACCAGTATCCATCACTGTGAACCTAATGATAGATTATAACAGGCGAGCTCACTTCTAACATGATGTAATATAATCACATGAAGATGCACAAACTTTTAATTAATAAAGGTAGGTGTATATATACAGATTGGAAATCAACAACAGTGATAAAATCAGACAAAACAATCTCAGATGATACCCAGTTTAACAAAATGTAGTGAATAGTGTAATTGAACCTCATAATCCATAGTAGACAAGACCCTAAATTTTTTTTGTCTACCTTTGAGCTAGGATTCACCTCTGTGAATCTCTATGGAAGCAATCTTGTCAATCGCAAATACAATAGAAGAATGAGCAAGACATTGTAGGCAAATCAAGCAACAAACATCCATTTTTTAGAGCATCTGAAAACGCAAGTTAGATTAGAAAATATATACAATGGTAGTTAAGGACCTTGTGCTAGAAAGGAACATAAAATAAGTCTCACCATTTGAAAATGTATGGAAAAAGAATAGGTACAATGATATGCCAAGATTTTAGTCGAATCACAAACCTATCACATTTCAGTCGCATGAACTAAAAGATTAGAAGATTTCCCTCTTTTTTCATTCTCTTTGAATTAATGAACAAATTAGCCCTGAGTATACTTAAACTTAATCAAAGCAGTGATATCAGTTTAGAGACAAACACAAATACCGATTGAATTCTATATTCACTTCTCCATTTTTTTATGATACCATTTGCTCGGCCTCTGGAGAGAACTCGTTATGTTTTTGCATGCTCATCTTTTGATTGGACTCAACAATTCTCAAAGATCTTGACGCAATGGTGCGAAGATGATGACGTAGAATCAAGTAATCATCTTTTAATTTTAATAATATAAAGCAACTATATCCGTGAATTAGCTCTTCTATTGTTAGTGTCGCTGCCTGTTGGATGCAGCCATATGGTCATAAGAGCCCACAAAAGTGGATTGGAAAGTAACAATGGACACTTACAATTAATCCAGACCTCCAGCCACTCGTTGCTTTCATTCTGGCCAGAGCTTCTTCGCTGATGTTGTTTTGAGACATGAACTCTTGCTCCACCTTTTCCAGATGAGAATTAACATGATATGCTTCATGGTAACGGTATCTCTGCAGGTAGAATACAACTTAATCCAGCAAGTAAATGCACAAATAGAAAGTAGAAAGCAGAGATGGATACAGGACAGATAAGCAATGGAATAGCCAAGGCGGCAAGACGCCACTTAACAAGAAGAACCGAGTGCGCGCAACTCACCCAATTGGAAGGAATGATGAAGAGAGAAGAAGAAGGCGTAGAGCGATTGAAGGAGAAAGAGGAGGCGTGAAGTTGCTCCGCAATTCAACCGGGTGGCATGGCGAAGAAGAGAGAAGGTGGAGCAGGTGTGGAGTTGCTCTGCGCATTTCAAGTGGCCTGGTAGCGTGGAGCGATGAAGGGAGAAAGGAGGAGGCGACCAGTGTGGGTTACGGGATTTTCATTTTAGGGATTTTGGTGAGCGGGAGAACTCCCCGCCTAAGTATAGCACGGTACCAATTTTTTCAAACAGGGACATTGATGGTATATGCTAGAATGATAAGGGTATTGAAGCCATTTGGATATAAAATCATTTAAGTCTCTCCGGCCTAGAATTCTAATTTTTAACAGTTCTCTTAAACTACTCTAAGACCACTAATATTATAACAGTTGTAGTATCTAATGTTTTAGTAACTTAATTTGTAGAAATTCATCAAAGACTACTCCAATTTTATAACAGTTCTCTTTTACACAGTACTTAAAAACCAAATTTGTAGTAGTGGTTGACTAAAGTCAAAACTAGCACTATTTGAGCACTATTCACAAACTAAGGCACATAATTGTGAAATTTTTGATTTCCCACTGATTTAGACTTCCCAATGTGATACTAAGTAGTACACATGTTAATTAAAGAGTAATGATGGACATTTAGCCACTCAAAACCCATTTACAAGACAATTTTTCAAAAAATGTGCTTTAAGGCTCCTTAAAGCACATTTTGTGTTTTAACTTGTTTTCAAGCTTGGTTTTCTTTGGTAACTAATTTAATATGTTCATTAACATGTAAATAAGGTCATGGTAGGCTCTTAGAGTCTAAACCAAGGTTATCCCAAGCTTAGAGCACATTTTTGCCCTTATTGACTTTAAGGTAATTAATTGTGTTTTCTATGGTTTAAATTGTTCACTAATGTTTCTAAGGCACTTTTTAGCCTTATATTACCATAGTTTAACGTTTAAACAACATAAAAAGGTTTGGGGTATTTCAATCTACCCTCCTTAAAAAAAACTTTGTCCCCAAAGTTCACATTTCCCACATATCATTGGATTAGAATACGGGAATTACTTACAAAATACCACTTCCGTAACCAAACATATTTTACTTCACAACCCCGGACTTAACTGTCCGAGTAACATATCCACATCCATACATAACATAACACACTTACATGGTAACCTCGGACTTAATGGTCCGGGTACCTTAACAACATTTACACATACATAATAACCCTTAGACTCTTGGGTCTGGGTAACATAACAACATTTAGACCCATAGGTCTTGATAACATACACTTTTGGAACTCACCCACGTTAGGACTCAAGGTCAAAATAATATTTATTACACATACCATACAACAGTCTTAGCATGTATAGCAACCAAAAATACCCTTTTTATATATTGTGATCCCGCAGAACCCTGTCGTGATGGACACCTTCTGGTCCCCGTTCCTTTGGGAGATAAAAACATTCACTTAATTTTTAACACATGTACTTCTCATGTCACCGGTCCGAAGACAAGGGCTCATATGTCCTCAGCTCGTGAGCAAGTAGTACAAAAATATTCTTTACTCGGTTAAGTATAAGAGAATCCTTTATTCAAAATATTAATTGACTGTTTTGGAAATACCAATTGAAAATCCTTTTTGAAAACGCAACACAACTCCAAGCCCAATTTATGCTCTTTGGATCTTTCTTAGAGTGGTTATTTGTGACCACTTATAGGAGCTTCAAGAGTCATCCAACCCTGATGTGATCAGCATCGGTGTTGAACTATCCTTTCACCCCAATTTGTGTTCGGCTTCCCTTGATCTCATGAAAATCAAGTTTCACCTACCACCTCAATTTCAAGCATCAAATATTACACTCATTTCCAATTTTCTATCTTTTAGTCTTTCTAGTCATAATCATTACATCTCCAAGGGATAGAACTCCGTCTATCAATTATCTCCATTCACTTTTAATCAAGTTACCTAGGAAATCTTATTCTCACTAGGTTCTATGTCGGTTTCATTCCTCTTCATAATCACCATATTGTATATATACATATATTTTATCAAAATACAACACACAGTTTTACATTTAGTATCACATGAACATACACTGTCGGGGTTTTAGTTCCCCGGGAGTTTCTTTACTACCCACACTTGTACTCCCACACACAACTGTTAACAAAATAAACACACTTATCACAATGATATTCGCATCTTCTGTGCGTAATTATCATAATTAAACCATGAATGAATGCGTATGTTTATGTAACACACACACCCATCATCAAAACAAATCATTTTGTGCTATGCACACCATGGTTCACGTACACTTGTACGGTAATACACACTAAGTGGTTTTGCGCTCTACCCCCCTTAAAAGGGATTACGCCCACGTAATCAATCACTGAATCACTGTTTTAAAACGTTCTACCGTCGTGAAGTGTTTTATCTCCACGCGGTTTGTTATACAATGTGTTCTGGTTAGTGGATCTTAACCATATTGGCGGTTTAGTCTCTAAACCAAGAATTCTCATTGGAGTTTGCTTTAACTCTTAACTGGTTTCGGTTCTGGCCTGTGAGGCTTCAAGGCATTAATAATTAGCCATTCACTCATGTTCACTATGCACATTCATCACTTGAATCGCTGGCTCACTAGTTTCTGCTGCGCAACTCTGATAACTGTAGAGCTTAGTTTGCCCCACTCGTTATTCTTACTGTATTGTACTTCTCCGACTATCACCTTTGTCTTAGTAATACGGTTCCTCAACCGACTCATGGTATCTCTCACCATTAGCGAACTCGGTGAGTTACAAACTTCCTATTCACTTCCATGATAATTTACTGTATTCCACAACGATTAACTTGGTTTCTTCCGACTTACTGTCGGTTGAGTTTGAGCTACTACCTAATGTGTAGTGTTCTCTCGGTTATTTCCCACACTCGAGGTATATTCCATACCGATGTTTGGTATTTAGTGCTTCTGTAGTCACTAGTTGTTAATCATGCCTCCACATTTGGTTTTGTATGTGTATTCTATCCGCGGTACGACCCTGCATTTCCTATGCATCGGTCTTTATCGCGTTATAATACTCTTTGTACTCCTTCTACTACAATTAACATTTTCCCAAATTCCCACCTATCTCACTCGATCATTACTGCGCAAGCGTAATACCAAAACACTCAGTCATACCGAGTGCAGAGGCGTAAACTCTTGACAGTAAATCTCTTATGCGATTGCAACGGGAATTCCCACTGAGTTCCTTATCACATAGTATCGACTACTGGCTTATTTCCCAGTCCGTGTATCATCACTTACCTTGCATCTCCACTGAGTCTAACTCATAACTATGCTTGTTTGCCATATTATCATTTGACAATACTTATGCAGCGGTCGCTTACTGCGTGCCGTGCTTTCGTTCATTGTATAACATCCACTTATATTGCATCCGCTATTATATTAGTTTCCGCTTTTACACTGTATTTTGGCACTTATTTGGCTGATTGCTGAATACTCTAGTTTTCGAGTCTTTATGCTCCTTGAGCGTTGTTCCCTCCACATTTAGCATCATACACCTGTGGTGGTTGCTATTAGACTTATTACCCTTCCGGTCTCCACAACTGGTACAAACACTTCTTTTCGTAAGACGACTACTCAAATCATTCTTGGGTAATAACAATATGGTCAACCCTTAACATATTCCTTGAACTTAGTTCACATAACTACCGCTGTTGCGGTCTCACAATATCAAGAGGTATCCTCACTCTCTTAGCAGTGGTTCGTTATCCGCTTTATTTACTTAGATAACATAAACTTTTACAATCGATTAAATTTATATAACACATTTTGTTTGTGGCTTATAAGCCTCACTGCCACGAGCTCTGCTCATTGTAGGCTGTTCACACACATTTACTTCTCCGTACAACATTACATCGTTTAGAGGTGGTGTTGGGCTCCATGACAAGGCCGTTACTTCACGGTTCCTTTCATGGGATTCCCCCTTCAAGGATGTCAGACTTCCTCCTAACGACTTATGCTTAAACTGGGTGTTAGTTTCAACCCTTGTGTTTCTGTCACGTTATTTCATTTGACAATTGTTGATCCAAATACCCTTCAAGGATTGCTCCTGGGTATTGCTAAGTTATTCCATCGTATCTGGCTTGCACTTACTGGTGTGTTTAGTCAACTACCCATTCTACGTTCTTAGCTGGGTTTACTATCCTCTTCTGTGTAGATCGATATTCCCTGGTAGTCCAGGTAATCATTCCGGGAGTTTCTTCCCGTTCGTTGCACATTAATGTGTCCACATTAGGCATCTGCCTTGTCATGTATAGGCTGGGTCACCATTCCAGCTATCATGTTTATCCCGCGGGATTCTTAAGACATATGCGATGTCTTTGCATAACAGTCAGTGCACTTCGCACTTCCTGACTCTTAAAACATTTCCTTAAAATAAACTCACTAATTCCTTTAGTCTTCTTAACTTAACTGGGTTCCTTTACTTCAACCGTTTGATGGTAAACCGTTGCTCTTGTTTGACTTTTACTTCTGACCGTAGTATGGAGTCGACTACTTCCCGTGTTTCCGACTCTACTCGTATACATATGTGGGGTATCCTACTGATACATTGCTACTTACCCGACTAACCCATAAGTAGGTCTGTCTGGCCCACAAGCTCCTATCGGAGTGCGGTCGTCCCACATTACAGTTGGTACACTCGTAGTGTACGTCACATGCCTAGGTGAAGTATTCTGTTGTCAACTCCCTTATATTATCCTATGATAATATGCATTTTGCGTTTACCGGTTTCCTTCGGGTTATTCAAAAGTGAACTGGGTGTAACTTACCTACCATGTGGCACTAAGGCCGGTGTAGGTCTTCTGGTTTGGTTTAAAAGAAGGTTAGAAATAAGTATTGGTTTGAAGAAAGTTTTGGTTTTGAAAGAAAAAGGGTTTGAAATAAATCTGAGTTTGAAAGAAAAATTCTCACGGTTTCACAACGTCTTCTTGCCTTAACCAAGTCTAGCTTCCTGCTGACTGGTGTATTTCCAATTACAGAGGTTAGGCTATCAAGCCCTTCCACGGTTTTCGTATGATCGCCTTTAACTTCATTACTTTACTAAGTACGTTATATTTGCTAAAAAAAAATTTCCCGACAACCCTATTATAGCAGCACTTGCCATGGCAAGTGCGCCATGCTAACTGCTGTCGGTTAAACCACACAACCGGTGCGTGTTATTGTTCTTACCCGTCGCTGTCATCAGTGGCCTTGGGGCCTTACTAGAATCTTACGTCTTGACAATAATTCTCTAGCACACTTCTCACTGTCTTCAACATGGTAATCATTAATAGGGTGTTTCCCATTCTGGGAGACCCCTTTTTACTTAGTACTGTATCTTCCTCGTAGCCCGTTCCACTCATTGTCGTGGTTACTGAGACTTGTCTCTTGTGTTTGGGTTCTACGGTTGTAGTTCCTTAGTCGGTTTGGTATACCGTTAGCGTATTATTTAACTTGTAGTCCCGTAAGACACTCGTCTCGGGTTGTCATTACGTCACTTCTTGCCTATCGCACAGTTGGTGCGTTGCAAGCTGGGGGTTGTTTCTCGACTGCTCAGCATGTCGACACCAGGTTGCCGGAAATTTTATTCTCCTAACATAGAGATTCTTCATTCTTCGCGTATTAAATGCGGTTATATTGTTCAGATGGGAACCGTCTCCGGAGTTCCAGTTTTTCAGAATCTATTGTATGACAGGTTCTCCGTTCTCATAGAGTACCTAATAACAGCCAGATCAGTTATTCCCGAGTAAGAGAGAACTTTCATCTCGCTGGCGTTCTTTCCCGAGCCTATAAAACAGGGGTTGTGGAGGGCGGGAAGATATTGTAGGTTTCCAGTACACACTGGCAATTCCTAACTAGGTAGTCTCTCACGCTATCACTCAACCCTTAGCTCAAAGTACTAAAATCCTAACTCGGTACTTCCTAAGCTCGGTAATTCAGTCATCAGAGCGATACTTCACTCTGATACCACTTTTTGTAACACCCCAACTACTACAACACACTTAATAACAAACTGCAGCGGAAAACATACATCATCACATTACTTAAATCGTTGGTGTTACACGCCGTTAACCACCCACGTGGCTAACAAGGCTAACATTTACACAATGTACCGGTCTGATGGACTAGATTCCCGAGCAACTATACATTACTAACTCTTCCCACTACCAACATTCATTATACAAAAAAAACCATTCTAACTGTACCGAGTATTCACAAACTAATGCCGACAACAATTTTGGTCTTACTACACCTATAACACATACTAAGTTTAAATAGCTAGCCATGTACAACAACTACCCCGTCCTACTCTCGAACGGCTTCCAGCTCCTTGTACCTGAAATAGGAAAGAGAAGAAAGGGTGGCCCCCCAGGGGGCTCAGCACCTTTGCTGGTATGGTAATCCCGCAGCCCGCATGCTACCGGGCCACGCACAACTATTTGCCGTCTTAGCATGTGGTTGATTACATTTAAATCATGCATGTAACTATAAGCACATAACACATTACATACCCACATCAATGGGGTTCAACAATTCAATCAACACAACAAACTCGTTAGCTCACTCATTTTGTTCTTTAACCCTTGAGGGTTTCTCCTCTAATGGAGCTATTTCCTTAATAGACGACACTTACCCACTAGTCGGGTTATACACAAATTCATCTTATAATAACCTGGATTCATATCCATGATCCGCATACTCCATGTTTTAACGTACATATAATATCACATCGCAATAAGATTGCAGTACAACACATAACATAACGGGAACAGTTCTCTTAGGAACCGCCCCAAACATAATTAGTTCACCTGTAAGCCTAGAGAATGATATCACCCTCATGTTAAGCTTGTTATACAACACTCATTACCGTCCTAATAGTCGGACGAGTAACTTAACTTAAGATGGATCGGATATAGTGACCCGAACACACCACACAAACACATGTTTCCCACTAGACCGATCATAAGTCAGAATAGGTAAGCTTTGGAGTAAGCTAGTGGGAGATCGTAACCCAAGGAGGAAGCAACCATAACAGAGAGGAAGGTAAAGCAAGGATGGATACCCACTCCCAAACAACGCGCGACCGGAACAACCGGATTCCTCACCCCCCGTTAGTACATATATACTTATCAATAAACAGTTAGAGTTCCATTATGGAACCTATCACATCCACACACGCTATAAGGTATTACAATCGGTTAAACACAAGGGAGGTTCACACACTTGCACACAACAACAACACATAACTAACTCAAGCATAGCCGTGGTTAGAACGCTCCCATGGTATGGATCGTTAAATCCGAATACCGAACTCTCATGTGATCCTAGACTCAGTTAGCTAAGGTTTAACACCTTCGAGGTTAGACGGTATCGGAACTAGACACGCCACATATATTACTTACTGTAAACTCATTACATATTTTTATCTTATAACGTGGCAAACATTCAGAAAAACACATTGGCATACAAGCCGGTGTAATCTGGTAGGACACAGGTTGCAAGAAAACCATACCTGTCACCAACGTCCCCTCTAACGTGTCCTCCTAAGTTCCTCGAACAATTCTCGAACAACTGGTAACATTACATTTACTTTTATTAACATCGGGGTAACATGATTGTGAAAAGTCTAATGCTCACAACTTACCCCCGTTAACTAGTTAAATAACTTGACATTATCAACTTGTTTTACTTTCACATTTTATTTCAACTTTTCACCCACTTAGTTGTCTTTATAACTCACCTAACATGTCCTAAACAACCTTATAACATCATCACCTATCAATCCCCATCATTTCACATCATTTTCAAACCTTAAATAACATTTTTAGAGTGGTCCGGGACTTGGTACTTACCTTAAGTCCCGGACCAGTACTTACAGAAACTCTGGTTTTAATAGGGTGGTCCGGGACCTTGTACTCACCCCAAGTCCCGGACCAAGGCAGTCCTCTAACTCTCGGCTAGTTTTTGGTATGTGGTCCGGGACCTTAACCTGTAACGAAGTCCCGGACCAATGCTACAGAATTGCACATTATGCATCTTCAAGCCTTGTTCAACTTGTTCTCTTCACCCATTGTTTACCCAAACTTCACACATGAACTTAGGCATATTCTAATACCAAAATATCACTTTGAACCTCCTTAAATCATTGTCCAAACTTGTTACTCAATTTCTTACAAAATCTCTTAACACTTAATATTTTTCTTAGGTTTTTCTAGGTCGTAGTTTCATACCTATTGCTCCACTAACCAAAGTTTTGTCTCACAAATTACCACTACTCCAAAAGCATTATTTCTCACAAACACCTCCATTACACAACTCCTTCTATTTTCCACTAGTTTACACTTAGATCTTCTCAAGGCATTATTTTTCCTTTGTTTACCAAAACATGAACAAGACTTAACACTCCACATATCATAACCTTGGTGTGCTTAAAACACCCACTTGATCTCTAAATCCTCCAAGACTATGCCCAAGGCACCATAACACTCAAGAACACCTTAATTCACTTTCTTAACACTTAGCCATTCCTAGTACCTCTAGGTCATAAAATCTCATTACCACACATAAACTCCTTTGTTTATCAACTAAATTTTGCTATAGCTTCTCTTGTATATTCTTACACCCAAACACTCAGGTTTTCACCTTTTTTTTTACAACCAAGAACACTTGATCACTTAATACACACTCCTTACACACAAACATATTGTTTTCATACTTTAACCATCCAAGGCATTCATCTTCTCAAGAATGCCCTTTACACACAAGTAAACCTTTAAACTACACTACATCACAATATAGTGCATAAACTTAAATTGCTTGGCACTTAGGCCCTTAAATTGCATAAACCATAAACACTGAATTTCCCACATTATATTTTGCCTTTGACCTGCAATTACACCCAAAACATATGCCCTTAATAATCTCTTTGAGAGCTTTTCCTAACTCATTCACCATTGGCTCTTTAGGTATTTTATTAAGCACATCAAGCTCATTTTTCCTAAGGTATTTAAACCACATTAGGTTAACACATTTACCTCTTTTCTTTCAAGACTTCCCACTTGTTTTTCTTTGTTCTTCCTTGATTGAAAATTGGCAAGGGCTTTTATCACTTGTCAATCTTCTAATCAATACACATATATAAGGGTAATGAGCTTAAGAATTCACACTTAAACTCATATACAAACCCTAGTTTAACATAAGTGTTTTAATACACTAAAATGGAGTTTACCTTCGAATTTGAAAGGGAATCTTGAACAAGTAGCAAGATAGGAATCCTCCTATCCCTTTGAAGATTGAAATGGAGCTATGGAAGAACAAGAGAAGACACCATTAATGGTGAATTTTCGAACATGCACAAAAATGAGAGGAAACTTAGTTTTTCCTTGACTTTCCTTACCTTGAAGCAAGGGAGAATGACAAGGCATGAAAATATGAGCTCAAGCTCCTTCAATGGTGAATCTCCATGGCACCGAAATGGGGCTTTTGAAGATTTATAAAGATAGGAATGAAGAGCTTGCTCTAACTAAGACAACGGTACTCTCGGAATTAAATTCGGAGCATGGAATCATAAGTTACAAGTAAAAGGAGATGGAGAATGAAGGGTGCTGAAGGAGAACGAGATTGAGAAGGGAGGAGGAGGTTGGAGACGGTGGTATTCAAGAAGGAAAGAATAGAAAGTGAGGAGAGAGGTTTAGTTTGGAGATATTTATGTTATAAGGCATAAAGTGCTTTTACTTTAGTTTCCCCCCTTTTATTTACTTGGCTATCAATGGTGATGACTCACCATGTGTAAAACTGTCCCCCCTCCTTTAGATAACACATATTATGCCTTGTTTGACCATTTAACTACTTAAGGTTGACTAAAGTCAAAACTAGCACTATTTGAGCACTATTCACAAACTAAGGCACATAATTGTGAAATTTTTGATTTCCCATTGATTTAGACTTCCCAATGTGATACTAAGTAGTACACATGTTAATTAAAGAGTAATGATGGACATTTAGCCACTCAAAACCCATTTACAAGACAATTTTTCAAAAAATGTGCTTTAAGGCTCCTTAAAGCACATTTTGTGTTTTAACTTGTTTTCAAGCTTGGGTTTCTTTGGTATCTGATTTAATATGTTCATTAACATGTAAATAAGGCCATGGTAGGCTCTTAGAGTCTAAACCAAGGTTATCCCAAGCTTAGAGCACATTTTTGCCCTTATTGACTTTAAGGTAATTAATTGTGTTTTCTATGGTTTAAATTGTTCACTAATGTTTCTAAGGCACTTTTTAGCCTTATATTACCATAGTTTAACGTTTAAACAACATAACAAGGTTTGGGGTATTTCAACGATATCAGGGGAGTTTTCATTTCCTTTATTTTTAATGTGTTTAGCCTACGATGATCTATCATGCTTAATGCTTATTCTATATCAGTCCATGATTGTCCTGAATGAAATTCTTCATGAGTCTGGCATATTTTGAAAGGTCTTCTCTTGATTTTATTTTTGAACAATGTGGACATTGCTCCTCTCAAGTGTGATGAAGTAGGACCTTTCCCTGAAAATATGCCAGTTGCACATAATGCCACATTTGTTTTTGTTTGTCCTCTTATTTTGAAAGAATTATCTCTTGTAAGTGGCCAAAAAAAAAAAAAATAATTTGGAAGTTTTGAAAACGAGCCTGATGGCCACCTCAAGAAACTTTCTGCTCTAGGTTGTTCGTTTGTTTAGTTTTATTCAAAATATATCTGTTTTCACTGAAATTTGGTGGATTAGCTGATTATAAAAATTGAATTGGTCTAGTTTGGGGTCTTAAGAATAAGTGGAAGTTTGGAATGAAAGGATAAGGCAAGGTACTCCGCTGATCTGAATTAAAAATTTCTGAACCAAAACAGGCCTCTTCATTCGGTTATTAAGTCCTTGGGGTGCCTTATTACCCATCTACCTAAGGTCTTGTGATCTGGGATAGAAGTCCCAAAGCCGCTACAAGGGTGAAGAGGAAAGTCTGAGGGGATGAATGAAATATGTGAATGGCAGAATGTTAAGGAAAATGAACTTTGAAATATTAAAAAAAATGTAATTCATCTTTGCTTATTCTGATCATGAGTATGTGGTGTTGAAAGGTATCACGGAATAAGGTGTTACTTCACACCCCTAGTCATCCAATGGTTAGAGGAAAGAAATGGTGGAGGATCCCAAATTATTCTGTTTCAGTTTCTATAATCTAACTTCTCCACGCTTTTTAACTTCATTCTTTTTCACTGTTTGCGAAAACCTACAGCTAGTAGCAGAACTTTGTTTTTGATTGTCATTTTGCTTGTTTTCCATCTGCAGTTGTTTGATCTTGAATTTCAATACTTCGGCCCTTAAGAGTAACCATATTCTGTATTTGCTTGAGGACAAGCAAAAGCTAAGTGTGAGGAAGTTTGATAAATGCAAAATACATCTATTTTTAGGGCTTTAATTCTTCCTATTTTAATAACAATTCATGTCATATTTTACACTTATCAATGCTTTTTCTAAGATTTGTGTTTAGATGGGAGCTGACATATTTTATGAGTTAAATGCAAGAAAATTACAATACACTGACTATATATATAATATATGTACCACATGCACAGCATGCACGATTGATTTCAACATATCAATACGCATCACACTTTGATTATTTCATTATTATCCACATTCACGTGATACATCAGATTAACAATTTTTTCATATTATCAAAGTTCTGCATATGAAGAAATGGGAAATATAGTAATTATTCCCCACTTACGTTTTGTTCATCACGTTCACATGTTACCCATTCTTTATATGCGATTCCACATCAGCATCATCTTCACAATATTACAGATTCACATCTTCACAGAGGGACACCATCACCTTCGCCCCGCATCACCTTCGCCCCGCCTCACTCACGCCTCCATTCACAACGCTTCACGCCACACCATCTCACCCATACACCACCGCCTCACTCACCTTCTTCACCATCGACCTCACGTCTCACGACCACCATCACCATCGTCACCTCCATTCTCACCACCGTCACCGATATACACCCGCATCATATTCACACCGGTCGTCATCGCCACGGCATCATCTTCACCATCACCCGACACCACACCGTCATCTTCGATTCACGCCCGCTCATCAACACCGAAGCCAAAGCCCATATACACGCCATCTTCATCCTCGCTTCACGCCTCATTCCACCGTCGCAACCCATCTCCGTAACGCCATTGACTACGCCAACACCATTCCCATCGGACGATATCCACACCTTCACAACACCACGCACCACTGTTGTCGCCTCCATTCACCACGCACCACTGTCGTCGCCTCATACCATCGACGCATCACCGCGAAGTTTATCATCGCCAACGTCTTCACATCTCGAACTGGATTCATCACCATCGACGCCAATCATCGTCATTTTCAACACCACCGACGTCGCCACTCACCCACCATCATCTCACATCGGGTCGTCACTTCCATTCATCTCGCCTCACTCAATCTTCATCTTCGCCTAACTCATCACCGCCGACACATACTACCATCTTCATTATTTTCATCACTTTCATTCACCAATTCAACTAGGGGCGGCGAAACCGTTAGACATTAACATACCAAGAACGGAGAAGTTGACAGGGGAGATCCATGCGCATTTCACGATTCATCGTCACTACCGGCGGTGAGAAAGGCAGAGGAATAACCAAGGCGAGAGGAGAATTCCAGAACGTCAGTGTGGAGCAGAGCAGGGCGTGAAACGACAAAAATAGGAACCGACCTTGAATACCGGTTCGGACAAGAGGAAAATAAATGAACCGGTCTGGCTCAACAATTAATATAAGGGTTTACTTAGTTAAACTCTTTATAATTGTTACATTCCATTTGTTCTTATTGCATTTTTGGTTATTACATAACTTTCGATATTGGTTTTCAATGTTTACCTTTATTGAATTTATATTTTTACTGGTTTTAATTAACATATAGATTGTTACAATTAATGAGCTTCCCTACAATAATTCTGATCGTTTAATTGCATTATCTTTCTAAATCTATTCTGACCCGATCCAGTGAAAAATAGATAGGTTCGATTAATTCGTAAATTTGTGGAAAACTTGTTTTCATCGGACAAGTTAATACTTCATCTGCATAAATATTATCTCTCAAACTTATTTTGTTTACATGTGTTTTGCTGGTCTAAAATCAAGTCATAGCATGTTCTGGTAAACAAATTCGTCAGAGTTATTATTTTTGCCAATCTATAAACCAGGAGAAATAACATAATTAACCAAACTGCAATAACCGGAATCCGGAGTCCCACTCAATCATATCATCCATCGTTTTAATTTATCTGTTATTTTATTTATCTGTATTTTATCAATTTCATTTACAATTCAGTAAAACCCCCCTTTGTGACATGCTTAGGAATTAGACATTTTCGCTTAAGTCCCACGGTTCGATTACCCGGTTGCTTCAATTTCACTATACTACTGAGACCGGGATTGTTTGCAGCCCGATAGATATTTTGATCTAAGCTTTATTTATTATTTTTAACAGGTCGAAAATCTTATCTGCAGTGTTTTGGAAAGATTATACCATAACAGCAGCTTCGTAGATCATTGTTCAGACATTTACATAGGAGTCAAATTTATAGGGTGATGTTGGAGTGTACAACTATATAGCACGTTGTAGTAGCTGGTACACTGATTAAAATGTATGAAGTAAATATCTTATAGTTGGATAATCTGCTTGAGAAGTTTACAACCGGTTGAGGTTTTGAGGTATCTCTGCTAAGATTTGGTATGGATTTTAAGAATTTTATGCATTTGATAATTGCTACTTAAGCATGGTGTTTCCAAAATTTAACTTCCTTTTTGTCACGGTCTTATGCATGTCTGGGACGCTCAGTTAAAGCTTAGACAAATATGGATCCAAGCGTTCTTTGGTAGTCATGTCTTGTGAGTATACCGGTTATTGGAACTAGAGTTTTCAATTTCGTGTTTTCACTGTATTAATTAGTTACGCTTCGTATAGGTTCTCTCATAGTCATAGTGAATATAACCGACGATGTAAAGGGTTTATTTATTATAACCGAATTTTTTTTCAGCCATCGGTGACCTTGCTTGCTGGTATTCTAACAATTCCTCTTTTGGAAGGTGTTCGTCCCAGATTGACACTTAACTTTCTGTTGTACAATTCTTCTGCAGACTGTTATAATCTGAGTGGTTATATGGGTATAATTAACATAAAATAATAAAAGAAAAGAAATTAAAATCAAAATAAACATCGGGCTGCAAACAAAATCCCGGTCGTGGTAGTATAGTAAAAATGTAAGCGACCGGATATCAAACCGCGGGACTAATGTACATATTATAGTACCTAAGCGTGTCACTAAAAGGGGGGATTAATTGACTTGTTACATATAAATAAAAACAGTAATAAAATTAACTAAGTAAGCAAATAAACTAAACGGGATCCTGGTTCACATTAATATAATAACTGCTCTCTTATGCTAGGTCTACTGGTTTAATTATAATTATTTGGCAAAATTCCTCTTAATATCTTAAGGTTTAAATCATAAACTCAGAAGAACTCGATTACCATAAATAGCAAGGTTCAAATCATGGTTCAAGCAATTTATATGTAAACGGACGGTTTAAATATGAGGAATTATTTTTGCAACTGGAAGTATTAACTCATTAAATCATAATCAAGCTTTCTCCAGCTTTACGGCTTAATTAACCTGTCTATTTATCACCGGTCTGATCAAAATAGACTGGTAAAGCATTTTAATAAATTCATGAGGTTTATTAAAAAGATACGTGAAACCATTAAGCGCAACAAAATTTATTAAAATTAAAACCAGTAAAACATATTGCATAATTAATACAGAAACATAATAATTATTCCCAGAATATACGTAAACTAGCCTAACATATTTATTAGTGATCTGCTAAATAAATACGTGAGACTGGAGGTGAACTTAATGAGATGAAAAGAAAACAAATGAAGAAGCGGGAGATTAGAGATGAAGATGAACGAGTGAGTGAAAGTGAAGTGATATGAAGATGGAATGATATTGTGAATTGGAACTCCAGAGGAACCACGGACAGAACCTCTGGAAGGACACCGGATAAGGAAGAATGAAGCTCGTATTTATAGAGGAAGAAGAATAGAGCAGCAGCTCATCAGCTCACTGATTGAGCTCGTTGATTGCAGCTCCCCATTGATTGCAGCTATTGATTGCGCAGGGGACAGGGCTGAATCGCGTGCGTGATTTGTGGTAGGCGCCGGCTCAAGTTGAAGAGCGAGTTGGGTAGAAGATAACCCGTTAATTTCCTACACATTTACACGTGTCCACTAGATAAGTAGCGGTCTCCTCTATCGTGTCCGCACAATAACAAGCGGTACTCTCTATTCTTGTCCACCTCGCGGTTGCATTAGAGTTGTCCGCCTCTTAAGTGGCGGTACTCTCTATGTTGTCCGCCTGATAAGGAGGCGGTCGCCTCTTGTTTCTCCTCCTGTGTCTCGTCTGCCTTGTTATGTGGCGGTTCCCTCTGTCTTGACCGCCTCGCGGTCTTCTGTGTGTTGTCCGCCTCTTTGTAGGCGGTACTCTCTACTTACCAGGCGTGCACACGCCCTTGTCGCGTGACTCTTCCATCTCCCTCTTTTAATCCTTTATAATGTTTGTGTTTAATTGGTATTTTTCCTACATTTTAACACATATAATACATCAGTTAATATAACAACATAATTACAGGAAAAACCCTAGATAAGTGCGAAACATTACTAAAAATGCTGCAATTAATAAGGTGATTAAACCCTAAAAAGTCTATATGTTTTGCACTTATCATCTTCCCTTATTCGATCTTCGTGATCATGATACTCGTTAAATATTTGGGGGATCTGTTTATGATTCTTATACCAGCGTGTTTTTCTTGATTTCAGGAAATTGCAAATATTGTTTGGGGATAACTGTTGAGATATTGTACATACTTCCAGACTTAATTTACACTTTTATATTGTGAAACGGGTTGCTTGTTTAAAGGGTGTGATGGTATATTATCGTACAGCCGAAGAATGTCAAGCAACATTTTGTCCTTAGTGGGACAATTGCTGGGCTCCAAAGGGGTAAAACAACTCGAATGAGAAGAGAATGAAGGAGGCAGTGGTATGTATGTTCCTCGTTCGCCGGTGGCAAGAAGAAGGAGTGAATGACCAGTTATGGTCACCAATTTCAACTGTTTGAGACTGAGAGATTTAGACGAATAATTGAATATAAAAAGAAGGAAGAACGTGGTGGAGATGCATACCGCTCGCCCGTTGTGTCTTTCAGGTAATACAGGAAATGAAGAGAAACGTGAGATGGAGCAAGGAATTTATTGAATCCCGAAATATTATGTTTTAGAGTATAAAATGGTGTTGTGCTTCATTAAGCATTAAAGATTGTACCAATTTTTATGGTGTAATTTTCGTCTCAAACTATATTCTCTTATTTTTATGGTTTTACGAGAGGTTTTCTAAAATTAACCTCTCAAGTGTATGAACTGAATTTTATCTATCTCAATCTCATCCTTGGCTTGATTAATTGTTTAATTGAGCTTTATTTATTTCTTAAATTTTAGGGATATCTTGGTCCTTTTTTACTTGTCAAGTAGGGTCCTATCGACTGCTAAGCACCCAAGTTGCCGCTAAAATTGGTTCCTCTATGGGTATTGTTCCTTTGGCAACGTCTTTGGACTTCATGCCCCAGTCAGAGCTTCGAGTCTTAGGTCTATTGTATACTTTAGTTTTCCTTACCGGATTGATTATATGCCATTGTGTAAATGCCAGATCGGGTTTTCCCGAGTAAGAGGAGGCTTTTACCTCTCCGGCGTTTTTCCTATGAATTGAAATGGACCCTAGGGACGTGGAGGTTGGGTTTAGGTGTCTGTTAGGTATCCAGTAATTACTGGGGAAGAACCCTAACTAACGAGCCTCACATACTAACCCTTAACCCCGTTTCCCAAATTTAGGTTTTCCTATACTCGGTACTTCTCTGTTCCAGTCATCAGAGCGTAACTACGCTCTGATACCACTTTCTGTAACACCCCCAAATAACAATCAACAATTAACGATGCACCTAACGGTAACACAAGATGTCTACGCAGCGGTATAAACTTCATCCGGGTGTCACAGATGCCAACCACCCACGTGGTTGACACAACCATACTACCAACACCAAGTTACGGTCTGCATGACTGGAAACAGCCCTCAACCAAAACCCGAATATAATACAAGATACAATTCCGAATATCGAGTGTCTATAACAATATTATCAAATCGTAACTGAAAATTACATCCCGGGTGTAGTGACAACCCATACATCAAGCACACTACTACAACTCAAGAATTATGCCCTGATGGACTACCCCCATGGTAGCCATCCCGCCTACGCTCCGTTATTGTCCGGCTCAATACCTGTAAAAATTGGGTTGTAAAGGACTCAGCAAACTACGCTGAGTATGAACGTGTGTAGCCTGTATGTTGCTGGGCCACACGACTACTTGGTCGAATATTATTAAGTCAATTTACATGCTCTAATAAAGCAGTAAAGCACATCACAATACATCATAGTTTCATACACACTTAAAGGTAGCAAAGCATTTGCAACACGCAACCAAGCATAACATGCTGGCAACATAGCAATATCAAACACGCAACCGAGCACAATGAGCTGCTAATATAGCAACAGCAATCATGTAAGTCATCAGACGTGTGCATAGGTATGTTTACCAATGATCCTCACTATGGGATCGTTCGAGCGTTGTGTGTTTTCATTTCTTTTCTCTTGTTCCCACGATGTGTATTTTCTTTCTCTTTCCTTGCACCAGGTCTGGGGATATAGTTTAGATCCCGTGACCATAACATATAGGTGCCAATCTTTCCTTGTTTCTTAAAGAATCGCATTTGTGAATTTTCTTATTTGCTTGGTCTCATTACACATGTTTTCCTCTATTCTCTGGCACCGAGTCAGGGGATATAGATTAGATCCCGAGACTTTATTATGTAGGTGCTAATCATTCCTTGTTTCTTTAAGGGTTGTTTGTGAATTCTTTTATCACCGCACGTTGGAGGACGTCTCCTCCATAGCTAGTCCCCCATTCCCGACACCCAGGGTCGAGAAAGAGTCACCTCTAGACTCCAGGATAAGCTCCACCAATTTGTCACTCCCCATTCCCGACACCCAGGGTCGAGAAAGCAGAGTCACCTCTAGACTTCAGGATGTGCTCCACATAGAGGGCGAAGGATCTGATGCAGATACCAACTCCCGAGTATTCCATACCGCGCGGCCCGAGATGTGTCTTCCCGGGTTATCCTCATGTTCCTCCAAATGAGCTTTTCTCTTCATTATCATTCATGAATAGACACCATAGTGGGTGTCGTGGTATATCCTCCATGGTTAGAGAGGAGTTCCCCTTTTATAGAATTTTCTTTGTTTTCGCAGTTCACATTGTTTCATCTCAAATTCCATAAACGCGAAGGGACTACACTACTGTGTGCGCGCAAGCAATCTGCACAATAATAACAAGTAGGTAAGCAAGGAAAATAATCAATCCATTCACATGCCTTACACAAGCTCACAACAGACAAGTAAGCACGGTAAAACAAACATCCGTTTTCATGCATTAGTCTTGTGGTCATAAACAAACAAGGCACACAGCACACAAGCCGTGTAACACGGTAACATACGAACCACACATGTCCATACCTGACTTAGAAGCAAGAGTTGTCCCACACACACACGGGGTCCCGATTGGCGTTCGTTAAGGCCCTAAAGTTAATTAAAACAACTTGTCAGTTTTACGATTTCATGCACAACCGTTGTGACATTTTTCCCTAGCTTATCCTACGTTAACATGTGCAATTCTCTAGGTGAGTCCTTAAGTGCCTAGTTTTTATTAACCCTTAAAAACCCCCCCAAGTATTAATCCTAGGCTTATATTACCCCTAGGACATTCACATTGCCAACTCACACGTTAACTAAGTCCTTTCCTCTAGCTAACGTTTTAGAGTATACTAAGCGCTAATCATGTAGCAAGTTTTTAACTTGTCTAAAGTGTGTTCCCTCCTTAGCTAAACAGCTATAGTTTAAGCTCATTAATTACACAATAACACTCCTCAATTATTTCTAGAACTCCTTTATACTGAGGCCTAAGTGTTTCAAAACTGAAACAAGGTTCTTGCACCTAACCTTATATTATAACACTTTTAATGTATCTAAGGGTGTCTAAACTTCCCAAGATGTCCCATAAGTTTAGCTAGATGCATTAGGAGGGTCTTGGGTTGGTTATCAATCTATTATCACCCTCATAACACCCATGAACATCAGTTATACAGAAGCTACAGCTTGACCGAAACTTAAACCATAATCTACATATTACTTCTTGGTCCTTGTCTCTAGTTAGTTCAGCCGATGTTCACTTCTTTCCCACAGTACATACTCAGTTAGCTATGGGTGCTAGCAATGTCCTAAACTCGAGACTACCCTAATACAACACTCACATAGCTTCTGTGATCAGTTACCCAGAAACACATACAAAAGATATTCATAACCCAAACCAGACTGATGCATTACCTTTTCTTCTGTTTTCCTTTCTGTTCTTTAATCTAGCTTCTAATTTGCCCAATGTATACACCACTTACCAAGGTACGTTAGGGGTGTTTTAGATTCCTTGGCAACTCAATACAACACTCTCCAAATCATTCTGTACAGAGTTATTCAGAAGAAAAAGTTTCAGAAACCATAAAAACTGAAACATTCAATTCAGTTATCTTTTCCTTTCTGTTATTCCCTAGCTGTCTTTAAATTTTTTCCCACTAGCTATAGGTGTGTTCAGGTTCAGTTATTCCTCAATCCAATCCTTATAAACCCCCTGTAATCGGCTACACAGAGGATAAAAGTTTCAGGAAACTGAAACTCAAAAACTCAGGATCTGTTATCTACTTCCTTTTTTTCTGTTTCTGAACTCGATTATTTTCTCTCTATTTCCCCCAACTTAGTTACACTGATTAGTTACATGTTTGTTCGAGATCTTAGCTTCAAGGATAGACCCAAGGTAATAAGTGAAAGTCACTGGAACCAAATCGTTATACAGAACTCGAAAGCTGAGAACCTGAAAACCTAAAAACTGAAACTGAAACTGAAATATTCTTGTCTTGTTTTCTGCCCTTCGATCGATCTGATTTTCATTTCTTTTCCCTGAACGGCTTACCCAATTAGTTAGGTGTTTAATATGGGTTTTATCTCCAAAACAAGCTCACATCAACTTGCACAACACCTCTGGGGACCCTCTATACAGATCTGGGAAAATCTCAAAAACTGAAACAACAATTTGATATGTTTCTATTCCATCTTTCATTTCTGTTTTTTTTTTGTTTCTATCATCTAATCTATCTTCTGGTTTCCCCCGCTGTTGAGTTTCTTGGTTGTGTTTCAATTAATCTTTAACTTCAAAAACCACCCAAGGAATAAGGACCACGCATCTGAAATCTGTTACACAGAACTTAAAGAAGAAACTGAAATCACAACTGATATATATTCTCGTATTTTGTCCTTAAATCTGGCTTCCAACTTTTCCTTAATTATCTAGTTATTTAGTTAAACGTCTTAGTTTAGTTTTAACCCTCAAAACAGGCCCAAAACAGCCTGTTAAAGCTACTGAAATGTGCTTAGACAGAAACCGGGAAAAGAAATATGAAGTTGGAATCAAGTTTAGCATTCTCCTACTCCTTTTTCTTTTCTAATGGTTTAATGGCTTCTCTAGCATCCCCCCCTGCTTCTCTATACCTAGTCTAAGGTGTTAGCAAGGTTTGAAGCCCATCATTAGGTCGACACCATCCTCAAATTACTCCTGGAAAAATTAGTTTACAGAGACACAGAAATTTCAGAACTAAAAACTAGCACCTGCACATTCTGGTTTCCAATTCTCTTCTTAAGTTGCAGACTGTTTCTTTTTCTTTAGTACCCCCAGTTTATTTACAGTTAGTCTAACCAGTTAGCTAACTTCTAGATTGGGCCATTAAGCCAATACGACTTCCAGGTTACTTCTGAAACATTAGTGTACAGAGCACTCGAAGATAGCAGAAACTGAAACATGTTCCTGCACACTATATTTTTTTTTCTTTCTAATGTGTTTTCTGGGTTCTGTAGCATCCCAGGCTTATTTACGCTTAGCCCAACTTGTGAACAAGTTTTTGAGCTTATCATTCAGTCAATTCCACCTTAATATTGTTCCTGGAACTCGTTTGCACAGAGGTATAAGCTACAGAGTTTGCACCTCATTTCTATACCAGTTTCTTTAGTTGTTTGTACAGGTTTTTCTTTCTTTTTTTCTTCTTTTCTTTTTTGACCAATCTTACTGGCTACTCAATGCTACTGAACCTACCAGCTGCTATCCTCAAGCAGTTCCATAGGTACTCCACGTTGGGAACACAGAAACTTAAATCCAAATACCATGGTCTCTTTGCTGTTACTGAAACCAAAGATTTCAAAAACTGAAATCCACTCTTGCCCACTCCTGTTGCTAATCTCCCTTTAACACGTTATCTGCTACCTCTAACATTCCCAACCTACTTACACCAAGTATAATGTGTGAGAAGGTTTTCTTAAGCTCACCACTTGACCAACACAACCTTTAAAATGCTTCATGAGTTGATTATACAGAGGTATAGATTGCAGAGTTTAGGTTTATTTCTGTACAAGTTTCATTAGTTGATGCATTCAGGATTTTCCTGCGCTATTTTCATTTGTTGTTCAACTCTTATATAGTAGGCATGTTTGTTTTATCGTGGAACAGGATTTCTAGCTCCCAACAAAACCCTTCATTACCACTCTGTCTCAAACATCACGCATGAACTGAACTTATCAGAACTGTATTTCGAAACTGTGAAGAACATTTAGCTAGCTTATTACCTTTAGTTTTTTTTTCTTTTCTGTTTTGAGCTGGGCCTCCCTTGTTGGTCTTAGGCACACTACCAGAGTCCCAAGGTACTTGATCACTGAGGAAGAGATGCTTACTTGTCAGGCCAAATCGTATCTAGGAAGGAGATGACAAGAGTTACAGCTTTACCTTGTCCCGATAACAGCTTCTAGATTTCTTCAAGGCTCCAGCTAACCAGATTGGATCATGCATGCTGCACCTGTCCATGTGATGGGTGTCTTGGCTCAAAGATTTTCCAACATTTCCCCCATTGAGGTTGCAGGTAGCTCATGTACTGAGGATCAGAAGAAGTGGAGTGGTTTGAGTGAGAGTTTTCGAATAAAGGAATTACCCAGAGGTAAGCGGCACAGGGTCTGTTCTTCTTTGTTTCAACTAGCTGCCGTCTGAAACAATCTACTTCGGATATTTTAGAACTTGCGTGAGCAAATAGAGGAGGCTGAGGAGAGTTTTATGAGTTTGCAACAATGTGCACATGCAGGAGGTTCTAGAATGAAATGGTTGGTTACTGACTAAGGGGAATAAACAATCGTTGCTGTAAGTACCAAAGGGAAATTGAGAACATCCAGGGTGCTCAAGTTACGAGAGGTTATGGGTGTTGAAAAAATATAACGACCCTGTCGCCTGATAGTTGGAACATGGAGGTGAGTGGATTCTCCCTGTTTTCTGTTTTGTTTGTATGCTCAATTACTGTATCGAGGAAGGAGAGGGAGAAACCGATACTAGTACAGAGTGTTTGATTCTTTTTTTTTCTTGTTACCTAAATAGCCTCACTACTAGTTTGGATTCGTTGGTATTTGTTACTGAATTTGAGCACAGCTCATCCGGTTAAAGCGTTCAAGTGATATACGAGAGGTACGGGGTTCGAACCTCAGCGGGAGCGTATTTGCTCCTTTTCTTTCTTCTCCTTCTCTTTTTTGTATAAGCTATACACATGTCTATTTATATTTATATGTAAGACTATATATTATATCGTGTTATTTTTTTGTTACGAAGTTACGCGACGTTATTATTACTTATTACAACGTTACAATATCATAACGTTACGTACATGTATAAGTACGTGACCATATTAATATGTAACGTCGTCACCCTTCCGGACACGTATACACTAAATTTAATTGTTCATACATTGTTTTATGTCCGACTTATACTACGTGTTATTTTCGGATAATCCCGTCGCGTTTATGATTTTATGTGATTTATTGTTCAGGGGTGTTTCAGTATGATAAACCCTTCAGATGTGATAAGACTCTCGCGTCAATGGTCGGGTAATAAGTCCCGTAGTCAACTCCTGTACTTAAATATAGGTGTGGGTATCGTACCCTCGAGAGAATGAAATCCTTCTCTCAACTCCAAAATGTTCCGGTGCTAACCCGGTGAGTGGACAAAGTCTACACTCAAAACCACCGTCATGACGTATACTGTATTTGAGGACGACCTGCGACAGGTACAACCTCCATATTTGCATGCATGGCCAGATACAACTGGGCTCCTCGCTTCTCGTAGTATCGGATTTGTTAGACGTCACACAAGGATGTTAAACAAGCATACTGTTGTATATTGTCAGTTGTCACGCTTAAAGACAACGACTTGTTAATAAAGGAAGTTAGTGAGAAACTTGAGTACAAGTTCTCGGTATAATAATACGTAGGTGTTTAAACCACTGGTAATGTAGTGTTGTATGCGTGGCACATACACGTTATAGTCAGAAACGTTCACGCACATAAAATAACACAGCAGTGCATAGAATAATCACAACGATACACAAACGCAAGTGCAATATATTACATGCAATTATCTTGGTCGTTATTTCACACAACAGATAGCACACAAGCCGGTGTAATCCGTTAGCAAACAGGTTGCAAGAAGTCCATACCGTTCACCGAACATTGTACTTGATTAATTCCCGGTCAACGTCTGGTCGAACAAGGTCCTAGAATAGGATTAACTGGGAGTGTTAATTTATGTTACTCTCGTAATAATTTTATCGTATCATGAAATGTCCTCGTATTCGTTATTTCATGTGAGGTTTATTTCCAACGCTTAAATAATTTCTTTTAACCTCTTAACCTTATTTATGTTTAAGGTTTTCCTATCTAATTTAAACCATCGTAGTATTCCCTTTTAATTACCTCTAGCATCTTATATACCGCTTTAGTTATTTTCTCTTAACTTAAATAATTTCTTTGAATGTATTTTTGTATAAACAAGCATTATTCACATGTCATATTGTATTTGTCCAAACGACATAACAATTTACAAATTCGTCAATGACATTTATTGGTTATATGTACATTAATTCTCCTCTTAACTTTATATTTAATAAACTATAATTCCAAATATTATTTGATATTCACACATTAAATTCGTTATATTCATTTTCCTTTGATTTACTTGAAAGTCTTAAATGTATATATTTTATACCCATGTATTATTTATGATACATGATTATAATTGTCTAAATGACATAGTCACCTTAAAAATTCTCAAATTGCATTTACATGTCACGCATGGGCATATCTTTCCCATATCTTTTAGTAATTACAATTTAATCCCAAATAATATTATTCCTTTACAAATTAATTACTTATACCTTTATAACATATAGTTTTAATTTCATAAATCCTTAAATCATAATTTTTTTTCCTAAATCTTCTAAATATCCATATAGGACCTACAAATATTTTTAATCCCATAAATACACTATACTTTTCGGTTATTATATTATAACCTCATTTATTTCATAAACTTTACATTATACTCCAAAATACATTATAATACGTAGTTTTATTTTCATAATTAATTATTTCTCAAAACCACCACTATAAATTTGGTAATTAATATTTGAACACCTTAACTTTTATAAATCACCAATTAGCCACATTAATTTTCGGCTTAATCATATTTCTTTCTATAATTACATTTTAACCCCAAAAACTTTATATAAGTTATATATCCACTTATAAACTATAGTTTTAATATTGAATTTCCTTAAATACCAAATTGGCCCTTATACTTTTACAATTTATGCCCCCTATCAAATACGGTTTTGCATTTATTCTTCCATAAATTACATAATCACCCCAAAACTTTTATAAACTTATTATTTTATGTCATAAATCATTTTAACCCAAAGTTTTTGGTCAACACTTTGACCAAAGTCTAAATTCATACTTAATACATTAATATACCCTGAAATTCATACTTAATTTGGTTAAGCACCAAATTTTCCAGAAATTACAAAATAGCCCCAAAACTTTATAAATTGTTATTTTAACACTTAAGCACTTATTCAATTTAACCAAAAGTCCTAATATTAATTCTTATACTATAATATGTCATAATTATGCCAAGAACACATATAGTTCTCGGTTTTCATATACTTAACCCCAAACTTTCTAAATATTATATTTTTACCACATAACTTAATAAACTAGTCATTTAAACACTAGTAAATATTTTTACTCACCAAAACTCTTTATTTAAATTCGTAAGTATTTTTATTCCAACATTTTAAGGACTCTAAAATTACCAATTTACCCTTTTGACACCAGATTTTAATTCCTAAGCGTTTAATATTAAACCTTATCTTTTAAAGGTTTTTAATATACCAAAATACTCATAGAATTAGCTAAATCACTTAGACAAATTCTAAAATTATTTATACACTTATAATATACCAAAAATCTTCCAATATCACTTATAATTTTCGGTAATGACTATTATTTTCCATATAGTTTTATAAATTACATTTTCCACCCTTAAACCTTATAAACTCATCATTTCATGTACTTAAATATTTTATTAAACTACCTAAATGTTTCTAACACTCTTAATACTCATATTAGGCTTGAATTATACCAATTGAACTCTTTTATTTTCGGCCATCATATAAACACTTCATAATTAATTTTTTTTTACATAAAATTATACCTTAAGTTAATAACCTTAGCTTAAGAGTTATAATTATTTTTCTTGGTAAATGACCTCAATAATTTCGGCCTTAATTATTTGTAGAGATGTACATAATTTGTACAAAATTTATGAGCATAAACAAAGCTTAGAACATTAATAATTAGCTTAATAAACTTACTCTTAATCAAAGATGATTAAGTACTTGAACTCCTCTTGAATTTCCCAAGCTTCCTTCAATGGAGATTGTAGCTCCCAATTTCGGTATTAGCACGTACATGAGAAGGAAGGGGTTTAGGAGTTAGATCTTAACGAAGATCTTAAGTAGATTTATAAGATGTTTTCAAGAGATTTAGCTTAGGTATTTTTACCTTGAATTTTCGACCTTGATAGAATGGATGAAGATCCAACTTCTCTTCATGAAAATTGATGAAGAAAACATGTTTAAATGTGTTGAAATTTTTGGACATGTATAATCAAATTTCTTAAGGATTTTCATGTATGAAAAAAAATACCTTAAGTCAACCTTGAGTGCTCCTTGGTTTAGTTGTTGATTCAAGACACTTCTTGAGCATATATTGGTACCGAATTGATGTAGTGTTGCTAGGAATATTTTTGCTTCAAGTATTGATGAAGAAAGCTAAGAAATTGACATAGAAATGAAGTTAGACCTTAAGACTCCATTAATGGAGCTTGGAGCTTGAAAGGAAAAGAGGAGAGCAAGAGAGGAGAAGCTTACCAACCGGCCAAGTGAGGCAAGGGAATGAATGCCATGTTAGTTGATTGATATGTAGGAAATGAGCATAATTATTTTGTCAATTTTCTTAAGGTTTTCTTTAGTTAATCAATTTATTAATGTTAGCACTAAACCCCCTCTTTTGACTAATGAAATCGGCACCTTGATAAAAATTTAGTTAATTAATGTTAAGGTGGGAAACATGAGCATGTTAGGTGTATGTTAGATTAATTAACATAATGGAATCTTACCTTGCTTCCTCTCATGTGCTCACGCCACTAGCTGTCTTGGAGTTGATTATTGACTACAAAAGTCTCCCTTATGGCTTCATCTTTCGGCAATGGTGGAAGAGGATAGGCAAGTCAAGACAACATATGTAAGTAGATAATTAAGGCTAGATTTCTTTTGCTTATTCAATGACTAATGCTCCTTCTTTTCCCTTGTAGGTGTACGGCTCCATGGGTGGAATAGGGTTGGAGAATGTCGTGAGCCATGTGAAGGAAATGGAAGGAGTGATATTATCTTGACTTTTAAATGTTGAATTATTGCTCTTCTTCTTGTAGGTGTACGACAATGTGAGTTGGAATTAGGGGTGGCAATGGGTGACGGTGCCCGTTTCACCCGACCACCCGACCCCTAAAACGGTGAAAACCCTGAAAAAACGGGTGAAAACGTTGACGGGTGAAACGGTGCGGGTGATGGGTCGGGTCGGTGAACATTTTTCACCCGGTCACTCGACCCTTCACCCGACCCGTCACCTATTTTGTATTAATTAACTTAAAAAATGTGCTTATCCCATATTTTTGAGATAATTTGGAAATATTTTGGTTAATACTCTATGTTTTAAGTATGTTATTGACATTAGTTTATGTGGTATATTTGTTGAACAAATATGAGTGTATTTTTTTTGAAAAATTGAGCTTATATAAGGTGTTAAAAACAAAAAATACTTGCTGAAAAAAATATAAACGGGTGACGGGTTCACCCGCTTCACCCGTTTCACCCGCGGGTGGCGGGTGAAACTGGTGACGGTGATGCAATTGCGGGTGACGGGTCGGGTCGGGTGATGCGGTGGAAAACGGATGACGGGTCGGGTGGAGCGTCACCCGACCCGAACCCGACCCGTTGCCATCCCTAGTTGGAATGGGCCTGATTTAATTTACTTTTTTGTTGTCTAAACATAGTATATTAATACCCTAGGTCTAGATCTAGTTTGTAGCATTTATTCATGATTTATATATGCTAATCTTATCTCCCCTTTGGTGCAGTTTTTCAGTAACATGGGGCTAGTTTGGACTAGTATTATTTTGTCAATATATTCTATAACATGTGGAAGGATGACTCATAAAGTTTACATGTTAAATAAGACATTTAAATCATGTCCTAAGTTATATATATATACTTTGATCTGGTTGAGAAAGTTGAACGGAGGTATATGAAGGCAACCAATCGTAAATTGTCATGTTACAGCGTAACCTGTGACAATCTTTACGCCAATATTGCCTGAGGTTTTGTTGACATTCTGGAGATAAATCTGCGAACCATTTCTTTTGTGGCTCGTATACTGGTTCCGATTCTCGTTCAGAGATATATTCCGCTCTGAGCTCAAAATCCGCGTTATGGATAACGTTAATATTACCCATAAGATCTTCGGTGTTGATCGATTTGTTGTCTTCTGGGACGTATGTTGGTAAGGGTGCTTGAAAACCAACTGTAATTTCTGGTTGTGATGGTGGTTGGCTTCTAGGTGTAGAAGGTACTCCGGGAAAGGAAGACCTTGCATCCATGAAGCTTCTATTGGAAGAAGAACTTGGGCGTTCTCTAAAATAACTGAAGCGAAGGAGGATAGTTCCATCGTTTTGTTCGATTATATCATCTACCGTAGTACGGGAGATGTTTCTTGGAACTTGGGGGATAGAAATTTGAAAGTGATCTGGTATGGTGATTTCATCCCATCTTAAACTACGAGGGACAAAAATTGTTGGTCTTTCTGCATCAATTTGTAAAAGGACGGTCTCATCTCGAAGGGGAATCAAAGTCCTATTGAGCCTTGGGTTTAATTGAGAAGACATGAGTCTGTAATAGACTCGAAAGATAATGGCAAAATATTTTGAAAGTTCTTCAAATTCATCTCCTTGTAGATGAACATCAAGAACTAGGGAATCTTGAATCAGAGGATCTGAGAGATCCACTGAGAAATTGGGACAACAATTGAAGAATATTGGGCCATTACAGACGTTAGTCTGAATCATGGCTAAAAGAGAGGATTTGTAGCGTTTGAGACGTTTGTCTCGAAGCGCCATGAATATTGGGGCATCTATACCTTGTATGAATAATGGTTTTACTGCTACTTGAATCATTCCATAATGGGCATATCTATACCCTTGCTGCAAATATTTGAAAACTGACGATCTTGAAAGTAAAGGTATTGTTTGATATTGGTCTTGAATACTTAAAGTTTCCTCATGAGTCTTGACAGACATAGCTGTCTTGAAATCAAGAGGACCCATTTGGTATATCTGTTGAACATCTTGTGAAGGTATTGACCAGTTTGAATAATCAACTGGTTGAATACTTTCTTGTGATGTTACTATTGATTCTCTCCTAGATCTTGATCGATCTAGCCAACTTCGAAGTCTCGAAGCCATTATTGGTGCATATCAGGATAGACTATACTAATTAAGGATAGGTTAATTAAACGGGACCAACCCAAACGGGACCACGGACTTACGCTTCTTCCGCCGCTGACCAACGTTATCAGGGTCTGACCAACGCTTAATTAATTTTCACCCTAATTGTTATAGTTTTCACCCGGTATGAACCGTATTTGGCTCTGATACCAGAAGGGAGCAGGATCGGTGAGGATATTGAAGAGAATCGAAAATAACAAATATAAGGATAATAAAGAACATGTATTGAAGAACAAATACGGAATAACTTGAATTAAAGGTGCAGAAATTATATAAATAACTTGAATTTAAAGGAACATAAATGAATAAGATATTGAATCTTGAAACTCACTTAAGAGTTAATCTTGAATTGATATATGATACAACTTAGACTGGAATTTGAGAGAGGAATGAGAGAGAGAGAGAGCAAGAGCGTTTTCACATTCGAAACTGCCTCTGCCCCCCAGTTCTATCCTCGGTCTCCTTTTATAGAGAAGGAGCCCTTTTGTTCGTACATAAAAGAGACTGGACATTAGGCTGTTGGTTTTCTTCTGATGATGGATTGTCACGGTCATCAGCCCATACTGGGACATTAGGCTGTTGGTTTATAATATATTGGGAATATTGTAGTTGTAATTCTGGATTTTGGGCTAGAAACTTTTGAAATAAAGGTGAATCGGGAGTTTGCGCCTGCGGTGCTGGGCCTATGGTTAAAGGTGTTGGGCTTTGTTGTGTACTTGGGCCTGGTAGGGCTAATGGTTTTGATGGGCTCGGGAGAGCTTTTTGGAGTTTTGGAAGTCTTTGTAGGTTATTGTTTTTTGGCCTGTGGTGGTGTAGGCTTTGACATTTTCATAGGAGCAAAGTTTGCTCCAGTATTTAGGCCACCATTTAACCCGAAAATCTCGGACTAAACAGAGTGGATATGGATTTGGGAGATACTGCTGAATGGTATAGGTCCAGCAGAAAATCCAGGGGATACAGAATATTGCAAAGAATTGCAACTCTTTGATATATTGTTGCCCTGTTGAATGTTGGAGCCAATAGCATACGCTGGGTGGGCTTCTTTTGGTAGGATGTCTGAACATCCTCCAAAGTAACGCCACCAATGATAGAACCATATGGGGAATTCTTTGTCACAATATTCATGGAAATTGATAAACCATGAGTGTTGTCCTGGTCGTAAGAGTAGGAATCTGTACCAGGCATTTTGGTAGTCGGCATATGTGAAAGTTTGAGGAATGTGGGTTATGGTAAAAGATCGTGGTTGATGAATGAATCCCCATTCCTTTGGGGAGATGACCTTCTTGATGAAGCATTTTGAGTAGTCTGTCTGGGTGGAATTTGCGTTTGAATTGTGGGTAAGTTCAATTGATTTTGTGTCTATGAGGACGAGCTCGTAGAATTTGAGGGTTTTCATTGTATTGTCTGTGTGCCAATGGATTCCTGGAGGGAAAATTCTCTTAGCGATAGTGTCGGCTATTGCCTGTTCTGGTTTGTCAGTGTATCTGGTAAGGGCAATGTATTCTTGAAGGGGTTTTATATGGTAAGTACTGGCTGTTATTTGTTTTGAGGAGCTGGCCTTGGTTGGTGCTTTTACGGGGGTTTGAGCTGCTTGTAAGAAAGACGCAGGTGGGAAATTTCGTGAAAGTGGTGTGTAAGGATTTGGTGAGGTGATACTTTGAGAATTAACTACTTGAATGTTTTTGTATGAAGGATGTGGCTGGGAAGCCATCTGATAATCTTGTGATGTCTGGGATTTCTCCCTTTTGACTTGTTTGCCTTTACTCTTGTCACTCATTTTCCTGGGAAGAAGAAAGATCTTGATTAATCTTGATAATCTTGTTATTTCTTCCTTGCAAAAATTCGCGAGAAAGAAAATCTGGTAGGGAGTTATCTTCCCCTTTTATGAATTCGATTGTAAAATCGAAAACAGAGAGAATAGCTTGCCATCTGGCAAAAATTTGTTTTGAAACTAAATTTTTAACATCCTTTTGTAAAACATCTTTTGCGGATTTACAATCGATGCGGAGCAAAAAGGTCTTATTGTATAAATCATCTTGGAATTTTGAAATACAGAGGACGATGGAAAGAATTTCTTTCTTGATTGTGGAGTAATTGAGCTGTGGACCGATCCATATGCCGGAGTGGAATCGTACCAACTGCTCTTGGGTAAGACCTTGGGGTCTTTGTTTGAGAATTCCTCCATAGCCTATGTTGGATGCGTCAGTTTCGACTATCAGGAAGGCTTGGGGATGTGGAATGGTAAGGCATGGTAAAGAATAGGTGTATTGCTTCAGGATTGCACAACCTTGGTGTGCTCTGGAGTCCATGGTAAAGGATTCTTTTGTAATCTGGAATAAAGAAGCTTGCAATGTTGACGAAGCCTAGGAAAGAAATCTGAAAGATAATTCAACATCCTAAGAATCTTTGCAGCTGATTCTTTTCCTTGATTTCATCTGGAAATTTGGAAACAAATTCCAAGCTTTTGGATGGGAGTAATGGTGTTTTGAAGATGTTGTGTCCAAGGAAACGATGTTAACTTGAAACAACTTCATCTTGGGTTTGGAAACAACTAGTCCATTAGTCTTGATGACCGAATGGAATGTCTTGAGATGCTTGAAGTGTTGTTCTATGGAATCTGAAAAGACTAAGACATCATCAATAAACATGATAAAGTCGAATATGGTGTGAGGATGTCATTCATGACATTTGGAATTCTGATGGAGCATTTTTGAGGCCAAATGGCATTACGTTCCATTCGTAATGACCAAATGGGACACAAATGCGGTCTTATCGATCTGATTCTGAAATCTGAATTTGCCAGAATCCAGACTTCATGTCGAATTTGGAGAAGATCTTGGCCTTGTAAAGGCGCTAGAAGATCTCTTTTGTTAGGGATTGGATATCTAATCCATTGAGAACCTTGTTTAATGGTTTGTAGTTGATGACGAGTCGGAACTCCACGCTCCTTCTCTGCGGCATTCATGACGTAGAATGCACTGCAACTCCATGGTGATTTTGAGGTCGAATCAAACCTTTATCCAAAAGAGTTTGAATCTCTTTTTGCAGATCTCGAGATGCTCGCTATTCATTTGAATAGGTCGAGCCTTGGTTGGAATATTACGTTCATCAAAATCCTTTTCATAGGAAGATGAACTATATGGCGCTTTCTACTCCAAATGCATTGGGTAGATCTGCGTAAAACATCTCCAAAGGTTTCTCCATTTGAGAAAAACCTTTTGAATTCTGGGATCTTGGAGCTGCTAGCTGTTCGAACATGAGCGAGTTGGTCCTTAAACGAAACTGAAGCTGGCTTTTTCTGGTAATTGAATTGATCGCTGGTAAAGAGTATTGGATTGAAGAACATTAAGTTCCTTTTGGATGATGGGTTCGGTAAAAATAAAAGGAAGAATATTTTTCTTTATTAATCTTGACATGTAATCCCTATGATCAACAAAAAAGGGATACAACTGGATAATGAAAGGAGAACCAAGGATAATATCTTGGCTAATGTTCTTGATACTACAAATTGTAGTATTAACAAGGGATTTTGTTTTGGACAAAAAGTTTGGATGTTTTGGCAATGATTTTGAGTGGATCGTTTCCTGCACCTACTAATCGTTCTCGAGTTGGAGAACAATATTGGTGAGGAACTAATCCTTCGCGGATACAGTTTCTGTCTGCTCCTGAATCAATAAGAGCAACCATGTTTACCTTGAAGTCAGTACCTTCAGCAACTAGCGTGATGTTGGAATACCATTTTTGAAAGCGAAATCTTTCAATGATATTTATGGTCTGGGTTTCTGGATGATGGGCTTGGGATGGTAAGGAAATTATACCCAGGTTGGATAACAATTCATGTTTTGGAGAAGGATCCTCAAGTGTATCTTTTGATGTAGAAGCTTTTGCCGCTTCTAAGATAGAAATTCGTGCTTGCATTCCTAACTCATCGAATTTTATCTGATGGAGTTCGGCTTTTTAGCGCCTGAATTTCTTGCTTGAGAATCTTAATATCCTTTTGTAATTCCTGAGTTGGAAACCTTGCCAAACAGATTACTGCTTGATGCTTGGATATTTGTCACAGAGTTTTGGAGATACTAAATGGTTCAGGGAGAACTTTCTTGGAATCTTGCGAAGCAAGCAATTTGGCTAATTGCTGTAGATATTGCCTTTTCTCATCTGGATTGGAAATCTTGTTTATGAGTTCATATAAAAGTTCTGCTGAATCTATGTCATTGGTTATGACATTGATAAATCCGGCAAGAATCATCTGTAGATTCATAACTGGAATTGAAGCATCTTGATCTAGCTGGTGAATGTAATTCTCATCTTCTGGAGAACTGGGACTATCTTGTAGCAAAAGTTTGGAGAGCTTTTCTTGGAGATCTTTGTCGTCTGCGAAGATCTCATCTTCTGCTTAACACGACATTGATCTGCTTTGTGACCCTTGCGACCACATTTCCAACATGTGATCTGAGCCATTTTCTTGGAGGTAAATCTTGTAGGTTTAGGATTTGATCTATACTTTTGACGATAAGGTTTATAAGGTTTACGGTATTGTGGTTTGGATCGATAAGGTTGTTTGGATCTGGAGGAGAATCGCTTGGACATTTGTTTCTTGGATGGAGGAGTAATTTTCTCGATTCAGACATCTTGCAGAAAGAACCCATTTCTCTTCGTGCTTGGGCCTTTTCATTGCCATATTTGGACTGGATTTTGAGATCCTGGCATAGTTCAGGGCCTCCTTTTTGACAAAGGCAAAAAAGTTGTCCATAGGCTATTGATTCCCAAGGGATGGTCTCTTGACCAACTTCTTTTGAAGTTTGGTGATGATCCGTTGTGCGAACAATGTAGGCAATCCTGAAACGAATCGTTCCTTCCAGAATTTAGCCATACAATCTTCGCGTTTGTAGGACTTGTGTAAGGTACATGTCCTTGTACCATATGTAATAGATAATGTTGGACACGAAGATTGGTGAGAAGAATCTTATTGGAATTAATTCTTCTCTTGGATTTCCAAAAGTGGAGATTTATTGTGATAATCAGGTAATCACATGCATTATTGCATGGAAGATCTGTCTTCGCCATCAAAGACTTCAACTTGATGGTCCAGGATTTCTTGTTTATTTTCAAGGGTAAGGGCATGATCCCACCATTGCCTTAATTGACCTGTAAATCCTGAAACAATGGTAACAGCAGCGTGTTTTTCTGATACCTTTCGCATCTTGTAAGCATTCTTTGCCATTTCCCATTTCTTGTAGGGTGTTCAGAATTTCGTATTCTGATTCCCATCTATGTTCCATTCATAGACAGAAGCACGTCATATTGAGCTGAAGCAAACTTTGAGCGTTCTTCATATTGGATATTTGGAGGAGTAGGACGAGGATAATAATTTTTGGTGGTATGGAAGTAGGAATCCACGGGTTGTTCCTTTTGAAAGAACGTCTTGGATTTCTGGTAGTGATCCTGGAGATTGCATTGGGTTCTGGATCAGTAAATTGATTTTCAATATGGGATAAGTGTAAGGATGATGCGGAAGAATCATCATCACTGACTGGCACTGACAAGTGTCAAGGGTATTGACACCATTATGCTAGTTGGAGGTAGATTATTGTTTATGGAAGAAGAAGGTAATAATTGTAAGGTTTCTGATATGCGTGAAAGAAAATCAGTTTCTGGATGTACGAAATCGGTAATAGATGGTTGAAAATGAGGCCGGGAAATGTCAGAAGGAAATCTGACCTGTTTTCCTGCTGAGTGGAGGCTAATGGAGACGCGGTCTAATTGAGAAGTATTGTGGCTAAAGTTTGATTAGTCCAATTTTGTTACTGATGGACTTTTTGGAGATGTATCAGAGCCAAATACGGTTCGTACCGGGTGAAAACTATAACAATTAGGGTGAAAATTAATTAAGCGTTGGTCAGACCCTGATAACGTTGGTCAGCGCGGAAGAAGCGTAAGTCCGTGGTCCCGTTTGGGTTGGTCCCGTTTAATTAACCTATCCTTAATTAGTATAGTCTATCCTGATATGCACCAATAATGGCTTCGAGACTTCGAAGTTGGCTAGATCGATCGAGATCTAGGAGAGAGTCAATAGTAACATCACAAGAAAGTATTCAACCAGTTGATTATTCAAACTGGTCAATACCTTCACAAGATGTTCAACAGATATACCAAATGGGTCCTCTTGATTTCAAGACAGCTATGTCTGTCAAGACTCATGAGGAAACTTTAAGTATTCAAGAACAATATCAAACAATACCTTTACTTCAAGATCTTCAATATTCGTTTTGCAGCAAGGGTATAGATATGCCCACTATGGTATGATTCAAGTAGCAGTAAAACCATTATTCAGACAAGGTATAGACGCCCCAATATTCATGGCGCTTCGAGATAAACGTCTCAAACGCTACAAATCCTCTCTTTTAGCCATGATTCAGACTAACGTCTGTAATGGCCCAATATTCTTCAATTGTTGTCCCAATTTCTCAGTGGATCTCTCAGATCCTCTGATTCAAGATTCCCTAGTTCTTGATGTTCATCTACAAGGAGATGAATTTGAAGAACTTTCAAAAAATTTTGCCATTATCTTTCGAGTCTATTACAGACTCATGTCTTCTCAATTAAACCCAAGGCTCAATAGGACTTTGATTCCCCTTCGGGATGAGACCGTCCTTTTACAAATTGATGCAGAAAGACCAACAGTTTTTGTCCCTCGCAGTTTAAGATGGGATGAAATCACCATACCAGATCACTTTCAAATTTCTATCCCCAAGTTCCAAGAAAATCTCCCGTACTACGGTAGATGATATAATCGAACAAAACGATGGAACTATCCTCCTTCGCTTCAGTTCTTTTAGAGAACGACCAAGTTCTTCTTCCAATAGAAGCTTCATAGATGCAAGGTCTTCCTTTTCCGGAGTACCTTCTACACCTAGAAGCCAACCACCATCACAACCAGAAATTACAGTTGGTTTTCAAGCACCCTTACCAACATACGTCCCAGAAGACAATGAATCATCAACACCGAAGATCTTATGGGTAATATTAACGTTATCCATAACGCGGATTTTGAGCTCAGAGAATATATCTCTGAACGAGAATCAAACCAGAATACGAACCACAAAGGAAATGGTTCGCAGATTATCTCCAGATGTCACAAAACTCAGGCAATATTGGCGTAAAGATTGTCACAGGTTACGCATGTAACATGACAATTTACGATTGGTTGCCTTCATATACCGTTCAACTTTCTCAACCAGATCCCTTTGAAATCCCTTCAATTAATGTCCAAACAAGTCTATACAAGAAATGGACATTAGAAGCCAATGATGAGACAATAAGCTCAATTCATCCTCCATTCAACACCATCAAATTAGCCAGAGATGTTATAGCTACCTCTCAAGAAAGAGCAACACTAATGCTCCGGTGGTAGCTAGTGATCTCCAAAAGGTCCATCAGCAACAAAACTGGACTAATCAAACCTTAGCCACAATAGCTTCTCAATTAGATCGCGTCTCCATTAGCCTCCACTCAGCAGGAAAACAGGTCAGATTTCCTTCTGACATTTCCGGCCTCATTTTCAACCATATTACCGATTTCGTACATCCAGAAACTGATTTGCTTTCACGCATATCAGAAACCTTACAATTATTACCTTCTTCTTCCACAAACAATAATCTACCTCCAACCAGCAATAATGGTGTCAATACCCTTGACACTTGTCAGTGCCAGTCAAGTGATGATGATTCTTCCGCATCATCTTACACTTATCCCATATTGAAAATCAATTTACTGATCCAGAACCCAATGCAATCTCCAGGATCACTACCAGAAATCCAAGACGTTCTTTCAAAAGAACCAAACCCGTGGATTCTTACTTCCATACCACCAAAAATTATTCCTCGTCCTACCCCTCCAAATATCCAATATGAAGAACGCTCAAAGTTTGCTTCAGCTCAATATGACGGTGCTTCTGTCTATGAATGGAACATAGATGGGAAATCAGAATACGAAATTCTGAACACCTACAAGAAATGGGAATGGCAAAGAATGCTTACAAGATGCGAAAGGTATCAAAAACACGCTGCCGTTACCATTGTTTCAGGATTTACAGGCCAATTAAGGCAATGGTGGGATCATGCCTTACCCTGAAAATAAACAAGAAATCCTGGACCATCAAGTTGAAGTCTTTGATGGCGAAGATAGATCTTCCATGCAAGATGATGCATGTGATTACCTGATTATCACAATAAGTCTCCACTTTGTTGGAAATCCAAGAGAAGAATTAAATTCCAATAAGATTCTTCTCACCAATCTTCGATGTCCAACATTATCTGATTACAGATGGTACAAGGACATGTACCTTACACAAGTCCTACAACGCGAAGATTGTATGGCTAAATTCTGGAAGGAACGATTCGTTTCAGGATTGCCTACATTGTTCGCACAACGGATCATCACCAAACTTCAAGAAGAAGTTGGTCAAGAGACCATCCCTTGGGAATCAATAGCCTATGGTCAACTTTTTGCCTTTGTCAAAAAGGAGGCCCTGAACTTATGCCAGGATCTCAAAATCCAGTCCAAATATGGCAATGAAAAGGCCCAAGCACGAAGAGAAATGGGTTCTTTCTGCAAGATGTTTGGAATTGAGAAAATTACTCCTCCATCCAAGAAACAAATAGTCCACAAACGTTTCTCCTCCAGATCCAAACAACCTTATCGATCCAAACCATGATATCATAAACCTTATAAACCTTATCGTCAAAAGTATAGATCAAATCCTAAACCTACAAGATTTGCCTCCAAGAATATGCTCAGATCACATGTTGGAAATGTGGTCGCAAGGGTCACAAGCAGATCAATGTCGTGTTAAGCAGAAGATCAATGAAATCTTCGCAGACGACAAAGATCTACAAGAAAAGCTCTCCAAACTTTGCTACAAGATAGTCCCAGTTCTCCAGAAGATGAGAATTACATTCACCAGCTAGATCAAGATGCTTCAAGTTCCAGTTATGAATCTACAGATGATTCTTCCGGATCTATCAATGTCATAACCAATGACATAGATTCAGCAGAACTTGTATGAACTCATAAACAAGATTTCCAATCCAGATGAGAAAGGCAATATCTACAGCAATTAGCCAATTGCTTGCCTCTCAAGATTCCAAGAAAGCCCCTGAACCATTTAGTATCTCCAAAACTCTTGACAAATACCCAATAGCATCAAGCAATTATGTTTGGCAAGGTTCCAACTCAGGAATTACAAAAGGATATTAAGATCCTCAAGCAAGAATTCAGGCACTAAAAGCCGAACTCCATCAGAAAATTCGATGATTAGGTGCAAGCTCGAATTTCTATCTTAGAAGCGGCAAAAGCTTCTACATCAAAAGATACACTTGAGATCCTTCTCCAACATGAATTGCCATCCAACTGGGTATAATTTCCTTACCATCCCAAGCCCATCATCCAGAAACCCAGACCATAAATATCATTGAAAGATTTCGCTTTCAAAAATGGTATTCCAACATCACACTAGTTGTGAAGGTACCGACTTCAAGGTAACAATGGTTGCTCTTATTGATTCAGGAGCAGACGAAACTGTATCCGAGAAGGAATAGTTCCTCACCAATATTGTTCTCCTACTCGAGAACGATTAGTAGGTGCAGGAAACGATCCACTCAAAATCATTGCCAAAACCTCCAAACTTTCTGTCCAAAACAAGAATCTCTTGTTAAACTACAATTTGTAGTTATCAAGAACATTAGCCAAGATATTATCCTTGGTTCTCCTTTCATTATCCAGTTGTATCCCTTTTTGTTGATCATAAGGGATTACATGTCAAGATCAATAAGAAAAGTATTCTTTCTCTTTACCGAACCCATATCCAGAAAGAACTTAATGTTCTTCAATCCAATACTCTTTACCAGCAGATCAATTCAATTACCAGAAAGGAAAGCCAGCTTCAGTTTTCTAAAAACCAACTCGCTCATGTTCGACAGCTGAGCGACTCCAAGATCCCAGAATTCAAAAGGATGTTTCTCAAATGGAGAAAACCTTTGAAGATGTTTGCGCAGATCTACCCAATGCATTTTGGAGTAGAAAGCGCCATATAGTTCATCTTCCTTATGAAAAGGATTTTGATGAACGCAATATTCCAACCAAGGCTCGACCTATTCAAATGAATAGCGAGCATCTCGAGATCTGCAAGAAAGAGATTCAACTCTTTTGGATAAAGGTTTGATTCGACCATCAAAATCACCATGGAGTTGCAGTGCATTCTACGTCATGAATGCGCAAAAGGAGCGTGGAGTTCCACGACTGTCATCAACTACAAACCATTAAACAAGGTTCCAATGGATTAGATACCCAATCCCTAACAAAAGAGATCTTCTAGGCCGCCTTTTCAAGGCCAAGATCTTCTCCAAATTCGACATGAAGTCTGGATTCTGGCAAATTCAGATTTCAGAATCAGATCGATACAAGACGCATTTGTGTCCCGTTTGGTCATTACGAATGGAACGTAATGCCATTTGGTCTCAAAAATGCTCCATCAGAATTCAAAATGTCATGAATGACATCCTCACACCATATTCGACTTTATCATTGTTTATATGATGATGTCTTAGTCTTTTCAGATTCCATAGAACAACACTTCAAGCATCTCAAGACATTCCATTCGGTCATCAAGACTAATGGTCTAGTTGTTTCCAAACCCAAGATGAAGTTGTTTCAGGTAACATACGTTTCCTTGGACACAACATCTTTCAAAACACCATTACTCCCATCCAAAGAAGCTTGGAATTTGTTTCCAAATTTCCAGATGAAATCAAGGAAAAGAATCAGCTGCAAAGATTCTTAGGATGTTGAATTATCTTTCAGATTTCTTTCCTAGGCTTCGTCAACATTGCAAGCTTCTTTATTCCAGATTACAAAAGAATCCTTACCATGGACTCCAGAGCACACCAAGGTTGTGCAATCCCTGAAAATACACCTATTCTTTACCATGCCTTACCATTCCACATCCCCAAGCCTTCCTGATAGTCGAAACTGACGCATCCAAATAGGCTATGGAGGAATTCTCAAACAAAGACCCAAGGTCTTACCCAAGAGCAGTTGGTACGATTCCACTCCGGCATATGGATCGGTCCACAGCTCAATTACTCCACAATCAAAAGAAATTCTTTCCATCGTCCTCTGTATTTCAAAATTCCAAGATGATTTATACAATAAGACCTTTTTGCTCCGCATCGATTGTAAATCCGCAAAAGATGTTTTACAAAAGGATGTTAAAAATTTAGTTTCAAAACAAATTTTTGCCAGATGGCAAGCTATTCTCTCTGTTTTCGATTTTACAATCGAATTCATAAAAGGGGAAGATAACTCCCTACCAGATTTTCTTTCTCGCGAATTTTTGCAAGGAAGAAATAACAAGATTATCAAGATTAATCAAGATCTTTCTTCTTCCCAGGAAAATGAGTGACAAGAGTAAAGGCAAACAAGTCAAAAGGGAGAAATCCCAGACATCACAAGATTATCAGATGGCTTCCCAGCCACATCCTTCATACAAAAACATTCAAGTAGTTAATTCTCAAAGTATCACCTCACCAAATCCTTACACACCACTTTCACGAAATTTCCCACCTGCGTCTTTCTTACAAGCAGCTCAAACCCCCGTAAAAGCACCAACCAAGGCCAGCTCCTCAAAAAAATAACAGCCAGTACTTACCATATAAAACCCCTTCAAGAATACATTGCCCTTACCAGATACACTGACAAACCAGAACAGGCAATAGCCGACACTATCGCTAAGAGAATTTTCCCTCCAGGAATCCATTGGCACACAGACAATACAATGAAAACCCTCAAATTCTACGAGCTCGTCCTCATAGACACAAATCAATTGAACTTACCCACAATTCAAACGCAAATTCCACCCAGACAGACTACTCAAAATGCTTCATCAAGAAGGTCATCTCCCCAAAGGAATGGGGATTCATTCATCAACCACGATCTTTTACCATAACCCACATTCCTCAAACTTTCACATATGCCGACTACCAAAATGCCTGGTACAGATTCCTACTCTTACGACCAGGACAACACTCATGGTTTATCAATTTCCATGAATATTGCGACAAAGAATTCCCCATATGGTTCTATCATTGGTGGCGTTACTTTGGAGGATGTTCAGACATCCTACCAAAAGAAGCCCACCCAGCGTATGCTTATTGGCTCCAACATTCAACAGGGCAACAATATATCAAAGAGCTGCAATTCTTTGCAATATTCTGTATCCCCTGGATTTTCTGCTGGACCTATACCATTCAGCAGTATCTCCCAAATCCATATCCACTCTGTTTAGTCCGAGATTTTCGGGTTAAATGGTGGCCTAAATACTGGAGCAAACTTTGCTCCTATGAAAATGTCAAAGCCTACACCACCACAGGCCAAAAAACAATAACCTACAAAGACTTCCAAAACTCCAAAAAGCTCTCCGAGCCCATCAAAACCATTAGCCCTACCAGGCCCAAGTACACAACAAAGCCCAACACCTTTAACCATAGGCCCAGCACCGCAGGCGCAAACTCCCGATTCACCTTTATTTCAAAAGTTTCTAGCCCAAAATCCAGAATTACAACTACAATATTCCCAATATATTATAAACCAACAGCCTAATGTCCCAGTATGGGCTGATGACCGTGACGATCCATCATCAGAAGAATCCACCTCCTATGATCCAATGGGGGGACCTCTAGCTCAAGATCCTTACGAGGATTATATTAAAAAAAATAATAATAATAATAATAATATCAATAATTTTATTTGCAGGTATGACCATGGCTCCATCAACTCAACAACAACCACTTCCAAAATGGCAAAAGGCATTTGCCAAACTCAAGACCAAAATCCAAAAACAAAATCCAAACACCACCTTACTTCACAAAATACTCAAACACAATATGACCAAAGCAACATCTCAACACATCCCAACTGAGTTCAAGTTTCTTCCAAAGACCCCCAAACAAGGACCTCAATGGGTTTGCAGAGATCGCACCACAAAAAAGTCAAAACCCTCACCTATCCATTATGAGCCATGACGGTAGAAGGAATCAGACCTTTCTCTGCGTCCAACCATATGACCACTTATACTACTCAATCGACCGCCCCATATATCAAAAGTTACATGTTTGGTGTCCTTTGAAACACCTACAACAAAGCCTTCTCGTCGCCGGCGGAAAGGAACCACCAGAATTCAACACTAGAGAACAAATCATGCAACAAATGGTTGAGTTTCGTACTCGATCTTACCCCATAACCATTATTGACCCAGAGACACAATCACCCCGCCAAGTAGACTATGAATGGCACCAAAGAAAAATTGAAGTTGATCTAGGGGTGCAAGAATTAATCTAACATTCATTATGGACTCCATATCGAAGAAAATCAAGATCGGTTTGCAGATTTCGACAGCTACGAATGAAGCAGACTCAAGAACCTACAAAATATCTTCAAAAATAGCATTGTAGCTACAGCTACGAATAGTGACTTTTTACTGTAGCAATTTATTACTCGGCACGTGTAGCCGACAAAAAATTACTATTGGCCCTTTCGGCCACAGTTATTCCAGATTAGACTGTAGCTCCCAGTCTCTTTTATGTACGAACAAAAGGGCTCCTTCTCTATAAAAGGAGACCGAGGATAGAACTGGGGGGCAGAGGCAGTTTCGAATGTGAAAACGCTCTTGCTCTCTCTCTCTCTCTCTCTCATTCCTCTCTCAAATTCCAGTCTAAGTTGTATCAATATATCAATTCAAGATTAACTCTTAAGTGAGTTTCAAGATTCAATATCTTATTCATTTATGTTCCTTTAAATTCAAGTTATTATATAATTTCTGCACCTTTAATTCAAGTTATTCCGTATTTGTTCTTCAATACCTGTTCTTTATTATCCTTATATTTGTTATTTTCGATTCTCTTCAATATCTAGACCGATCCTGCTCCCTTCAATATATATATATAACCGGTTTTTCATTGCAAAAGCTGTAGATTTTCTTGCTAATTTCTATTATCAGCACGTTAGTAGAATAGTTAATATAGGATAATTAGTATAGGTTGATAGCATGTTAGTCTAGCACATTAGTATAGGAGTTAGTATAGTAATATGGTGGAATCATGCTGTGCTCTTATTTTTTTGTTGGTTAGCGTAAGTGCAACCGGCAATGATTGTTACAATTTTTTTTTGTCTTTGATTGTAGGTAGTGGACTACCGTATAACATATGTGCACTGCTACAGTTTTTTTCTTTGTTAATGTTGGGCTCCATTACCGTTGAATTCTACTAGTTTAGTTGGTCATATGTGTATAGTTGTTTAGTGCTAATTAAAGCCTAGCCTATTACCGTTTTTTTGTTGCCTAATAATGAACTAGAGTACTACCGCTAATTCACGTGGGAATTGCTACAAATTTTTAGTTGGGTTTGAATGCATGCATGATGGTAACATGGGTATGTGCTGTACGGTATTTTTTTTGTTGTTGTGTTGATAGTACCACATATTATACCGTGAATGTGTGTCTATATCGCATACTTTTTTTTCTAAGCACATAAGTACTACCGTAATGTATAGAGCATATTAGGTAGATTTTAATCTTAGCATAATAATGTATACATATGTATAAGGTGGGTATATTAGGTAGTTAATTATTTTACTAAGTGAAAGTGTATAAAACATGTCCAAAAAAATTGGTATGTAAAACCAGTTTATATGGTACGATTTTTAACTTGTATACTTTGTGTTATATGTAATGTATAACATTTCCTAAGATTTATGATATATTAAATATTAAGATTATGTAACATAAGTTGTTACATTGTTTAAATGTGTATATCAATTTATTTTAGCATTTATAAATGCTTAAGCGTTCACAAAATACTTACATTGCTCGTTAGTATTTTTCACGTTTTTACAGTGAACGTTATTGTGTACGGGCGTTATAAACGCTCGTATATATTTTTCCCGGGTGACGCTCTCTTAATTGAACTTGTTTCGTAAGGAATTTAATCCTTGTTAATAACGTACATGGGCGTTTTGTACGAGTATGTTACGACATTTGTAAAATTACGCCCATTAGCGTTTACGGTAAAATGACTATTTTTACGTAAGCGTTTGCGTGCATGAGTTTGCATGCGCACGCATAATATTAATTTACGTAACGTTTGCATGCATAAATTAGCATGCGTAACTAAATTGATTCCAAGATCAATTCTTCATTATTTAACAGTTTTGAGGTATTAATTAGATTTGGGGTATTTCAATCTACCCCCCTTAAAAGGACTTCGCCCCGAAGTCTCATTTCTAAATTTAAATGGTTGTGAGGAATCAAGTTCCACTAAGTATTCACAACCGAATTCTATTTTAGGGATCAAGTCCCAAGTCCCACTACTGTTAAGTTCGTAGTATATATTCAACATAATATATAGTGTAATGATCATAAAAGGTCATCACCAATAATAGCTTCAATGTAGTGCAACGTAGTGCAAGTAATTCATTCATAGTAGTGTAGCACAGTACATATTGACAAGTGCATGCATTCACAGAGTAACTTCAATATAGTGTAACGTAGTACACATAATCTACATGGTAACTTCAGGGTAGTGTAACGTAGTACACATCAGTAAGTAAAATTCATAAAATCACAGTAATCACAGAGTCACACATGTAAACATATAGACCACAGTGTAACAGTACAGCGAAAGTGTACTTCTAAGCTACAAACGTAATAGGCTCCCCCCCTAAAAAAGGGGTACGCCCACGTACCCTGGACTAGTATTACTAGTCGGTAAATAGTGAAGGAATCTTCACCCTCATTTTTTTAACTTATGATTAGTTTTAAGGATAGCCATCCCGGGCTGTAAGACCTTAGGTGGGTAGGGCACAATTTTTTTTTAAGATACGTGAAATATGTTGTGCATTCCCCTTGAACTCAGTAGATAATTCTAACTGATGGGACCACCACGCTTCTGCTGCGCAACTCTGATTAAATAATGTCTAATCATTCTTTAATAGTCTTAAATGCGTTTCGTAGGTGGTATGTTTAAAGTTCATTAATGTATATATGTGGGGTTGATGAGTTGTGTTCATTATTACCTTCGTTTGGTAGTCATTGTTGATCTTGTTTGGACTTTTGTCCGTTTATGGGGTATTGCCCCTAAGAATCTTTGCATTCTCTGACATGTTCTATTTTGCATTATTATGCTTTTATATTTGAATCCCGTATGTATGGGTGAAGGTGATCTTCCATCTTGTTCATTGCCGATATTATCTCAAGGCTTGTTTAAATTGTCGCGTTGACCACAAGGTCTATGGATTCTGGTTCATATACGTGTGTAACACACTTCCAATTTCTTCATTGTATATTATATTACTGTACGTCGGCTGCCAATAATATTGTAAGGTTCACCGTGTTTGTGATGCTCATGTGTATGACATGCATCTTCCAGTATCCTCTTTGGGTAAAGTTTTCTCTGAGGTTTCTCTCTACGTGGCATGTAGTGTAATATAGTTTGCCTTTGATTTTGATTCTTCATCATTGAATTCTTTTCGAGTTTCACTCGTCGGTATACTTATTCCTGATGGCTGCTTATCAAGGTGTCTCCATTAAGGTCTTTCCTGTCAGCGTTACTGAGGTAGACGTCCTGTTCTTGACAGTGTTTCCATTGTTGTTTTGGTTACCGTATTTATTATTTATCGTGTTCTTCGTACTAGTCGCCTTCGCATGTGGGGTACCGCCATGATATATTACTACTTACCTGTCCATCTTAGGACTATTTCTTGTCGAGTTCATAAGCTCTTGTACATTTAGCTGAAGCATACATCTTTCCATGGGTCCTTACCTGTTAGGTTTCCTACACATATTCTCCATTGATAGTGGTAGCGTCCTGCTAGTGGGTTTCATCATCTTTGTCGGTGTTGCTAGTGCATACTGTAGTTCAGTTGTTGTAGCTGTATAGTGTAGTATTCTTGTTGGTCTTAAATTTGTCTTCTATTTATCGCCTCTTGTAGTTGCAATCGTCGGCACTCGGGTCTTGAGTTAATACTGGGCATATTAAAGTTCCTCTCTTTGATGTGCGGGTCATCATCTTGTGATTCTGGTATTAGAGCTACTGTCACTATATTCAGTTTTTGCATCTTGTATATAATATAGAAAGATTTCCTGATTTAACTGATTCACCAATTTTCGGTAGTGCATACACGATTACCATCGTCTGTCCATCCGGTATACTACAGTAGGGTTCGTGCTAAGGTTTCTAACAAGTTACAGTTTTCTCGCAATTCTACATGTTCTTGCGGTTTATGAATTAACTCGAGTGAGTATTAGAATAATGTTTCTACTCTTTTTATTCTACCATGCTTACAGGTAGGTTCCCGTTTAATATACTGGGTCTGAATTCATTAAGAAGGACTTGAAGTCGATCTTTCCCTTCTGATGGCAATATGGCCATAACTTAGAAGGTAGCTTGAGAATATTCTCATTATGGGTAAATGTCTCTTGATCTCATATTTAGCTTATTATGGCTCATGGTAATAATAGTTAATATTTCCCTCACAACTTAACTCTTAACTTACATCTTCCACATCTCGTATACTTCATCAGTCAAATTTTATATTAAAATTAAGAATAAATACCTACTTATCACAGAAATTTTTGCGACCACTTGTAGGGAGTCTCCGGAATCATCCAACCCTGGGTCAGCATCAGTGTTGAACTATCCTTCCACACCATTTTGTGTTTGGTTTTCCCTTGATCTGACGAGGATCAAGTTCGACCTCCCACGTCAAATATCAAACAATCACATAATTGTCAATTTCCAATTTTATCTTATTAGAACTTCGTGACGTGGTGATTACTACATGTACATTTTCCCTTGACTGTTATACAACTATTCTAATAACTGTTATAACCTATACTTGAATCTAGTGTATTCCTTAATCCCCGGAACTAAGTTCCTTTGATCAAATCATTAAGCGGGGAAGCCAGTTTTTCCTCTTGGCATAAAAGACAAATTCCTATTAAAACATCCAGACACTTACTGCTTACAATTATTTCATTAATCATTTTAATTCTTAAACCCATAGTACAAGTGTAGGATCAGGTGGCTAACTCAAACCAACCAAAGGTGTGAGTCTAAGAGTTGGTTTGACTCAATCGGCCTTCGTAAGTAAGAAACACTCTGTGATGTAGATGCACTCAATCTAAATGATTAAACTAATGGCGCGGAAAACTTTTGTGGTAATTGAAGCGAAGCGATGAAAGGGGAGAAAGACTCTGTGAAACTCAGCAAGATACACAAATAAGTTATTTCATTTCCTGGTCAAATAAAACAACTTACAAATGTCCACTAAGTATAAGGGATCTACTTAGCGGTTTTTCACTCACTCACCCAACACACTTTCTAATCAGATCAATGGTAAGCGTAGCGAAACTAGGATCTTCCTAGGCAGAGTCTATCTCAGAGCGCTAACTAATTTGGTACGTATTCTCTCTCTCTTTCTGGCTTACAAAGCGATTCTCTTTCTCTCTCTAAGCTCTGAAATAATCCTCAATGAAAGCACACATGAAACTGACTATTACACAGCTTATTTATACTCTAAGTACAACGGTAGGTCGAAGGAGTTAGTTCCGAAAATACCGGAACTAACTTAGTGGACAACTTCCAACGGCTTTGAGTGGTCTTTTTACTTGGGCCGCGATCTTCGGATGTTGAGGGAGAACTTCATGACCGTTGTGGCGCTTAAGGTATTCCGAGTTGACTCCTTATTTTCCGCACAGCACAAGAGAGTCTATGAAGTCTTCATTGTTGCATGGACTCTATTGAAGAGGCTTACTCTTTGTGTCTGTTAAGTGGTGATTGACTCTGTCGCGGTGAAAGACTATCTCTGTAACACTCCGATGTCCCAACAGTTTCCCCCTTGTTGCTGATGATAGCAAACCTTCGTGAATCCCGATGGAGTCAATCCTGAAATAAAAACACAAGGACTAGGGGAACCGACCCTGTCAAAGTTCCCCCTTAATAGCAGCAGTAGCAACTGAGTTCAAAGACTCCATTTAGGTTCCCCCTTGATCGGAGAGAGACTCCAGGCAAGCAAACGATAACTAAGTAGTGTAATAGGCAGAATAATATATAAAGCAGTTAAATCACTAGACCACGTGGTCCAGCAGCGCAAATCTAAAAGTAGTTTAAAACAGCAGCAAAATAACCCGTACACTAGACGGGATTCACCGCTTCCCCCTTTTACTTTCATCAGAGGGAAGCCCACAGTATCACAAAGTCAGTCAAAGTAGTCACACAAAAAACCAGCAAAAAGTGTTAGAACTTAAAACAACCTAAGTCCTAACACACACACACACGTCATTCTAAGGGTTTGGGGGTAAGGTGGATTGGATGTCAAGGAGTTGTTCTTGCAAGGCCGCCACTGTCGTCTCTATCCCAGCAAGTCGGTCCATCATCCGTGTTGGCCCTGAATCAGCTCGGCTGCGTGCGTAAGGAGTCTCTCCACTTTCTCTAGGAGGGGTAGGAGTGAAGCTTGAGGGACTGCTCGTGAGAAGTGGATGTGTCTGCCGTTGTAGGAGTAGATGGTGGGGGCAGCAGCTTTGATTTGTCGATAGAAGTCAGCCGATTCAGATACCGCAGGTTGATGGTGTCTGCCTCGTCGATGGACTCTGGCGTCGAAGTCGCCAGGGGTACCTGAAAGAATTGTAGAAATCGAGGCAGCCAGAACACCTACCCCAGGGAGTTGTCGGGGTGTCGACCGACTGGGCTAAGTGATGGAGATGATGTGGGCCAGATTGATAGAGTGACGATTGATTATGCAGTACATTATGGTGAGGTCCAAGCAGTTGACCATGAGATTACCTTTTTTCCTTGGGACAATGTTTTTGATGACTAGAATATGGAGGAGTTGATGTAAGATGGAGAGATCGCCACGGGGTATGGGGGAGCCAATCTTTTTCTTGGAGGAGAAAAAGTGATAGATTTTGTTTTGTGGGACCCCGGGGATCTCAGGTAGGATTCCTTTCTCATAAAATGACAAGCCAGTAGCAGGGACTCCAAGGATTTGGGACAATTTTTCAAGATTGAAGAAGATGGGGGTGGAATTAACAAAAGACTGTGCAGCACCATTTCTAATAACCAGATTTGAAAGAAGTCGACAGACTCTAGGGGATACCACTCTGTAATCTCACAGAAGAGGTGTTTCCACCCCTGAACCTCTAGCATGGTCACTAACTCCCCTAAGTTTGAAGATTGAGCCCATGAAAATCAAGGAACTTACCCTTGACGATATTCCGTTCTGAGGCAGGGTCCCCGAGCATGTAGTGTTGGTTGAATGGGTCGATCTTCGCACATCTTCGGTGTGGCTTCGGAGGTTTCTGATCTTTGGCGGAGGTGGCACCAGTAGAGCATCATGACTGGCCGTTGGCAGTTCTTGGACTGGAGACGATTCACCGGAACCAGAGGAGACAGGGTGCGCCTTGACAGAAGAACGAAGGATTCTTTTGGTGGGGGCGAGTGGAGGTTTGGGCTTTTCTCTTGCGGGTTTGGGTTGAGGTTGTTGTGGTGGTGTTGCGGATTTTGCGGGAGAAGCGGGCGTGGTTGGTGTAGGGGATTTGATGGTGGGTTCTTGCGGTTGATCGGTAGGAGGGTTTTCGGTAGGAGGGATATTGGCTTGTGGTGTTGGGGATGGTGGCAGGGTTTGGATTGGGGTGACATCCTCAATATCCGTTTCAAGAATATCTGTTTTTGCAGCGGATGGCGGTGTTTGATGAGTGGATGGGTCGCGGGTTGAGGTGGTGATGTGGAGGAGTGTGTGGGAGACGAAGTAGCGGTGGTTTTAGTGGGAGAGTGAGTGGTGGTGGTGGTGAGTGGAGATGGATTAGGGTTTGCCATCGATTGGAGGTACGCCTGAAGGCGAATGGGATCGGCGAAAATGTCTGCTGGGATGTTGATTCCGTTGAAGTTGATGCCGGCCATTTGGAAATTGAAGGATGTTGGAACCCAAGGTTTTGCTGATTATGGCAACAGAGTAAGTCTGGTGACAGAAGAAATATCACTGATAATAGCATCAGAGCAAGTCTGGGCGATGAACGATTCTGACTGCGGAAGGAGTCGTTCTGCGACACAAGATTCTCATGGAAAGTTCTAGAAGCTTAAAGGCGATCTTCTAATGTTAGAACGTGGAGAAAAACATGGAAAAACGGTCACACACGTTCACATATGAGCAGGCCCGAAAATTAAGGCGGTCAAGGGTATAGAGCGCCAGAACGAGTCCCTCTACAGAGTAGTTACGACAATTTCGGAGTATGCTTGAAAGAGGAACGTGGAGCACCATCCTGAACGTTGTGGCTACTAAATAGGAGCAGTTACTTCGGGTATTATCACTATATAAGCAGGGAGAAGCCAGTTGTAATACTTGAAGCTCTTCACTTCCATATTTCTAGAGAGAGAAAGTCACATTGAGAGAGAATTCATTTTCGAGAGATTCTAGTGAGACGTTAGTCAATCAGCTAGGTATATTTACTATAGAGCACACTAAACACTCCCTTTACTCCTTGTTACGCATTGATCAAAGCCGAGAGTAGAGCGAGTGTGGATGAGACAGTACCTCTGTCGAATCCCAAGATAGGAAGCTAGGTTGTAATTCACATTGAATTTCAATATAAGCAGAATCCTATCTTGTTAAATTATATACAAACGTTCCGCATTATCTCCTTGGCAAATACTTGTCTCAAATAGGGTTGGTCTGAGACTAACACCTCAGACCTACTCGGTCAGCACCCGATCCCATCAAAGGATGCTTGGGTGTAAAGGGAGTGGAAGTGAGAGAGATGGAGTGGACGGGTGATAGATATAAAGGCTGGAAGTTGCAGAGATGGTGTGTGTCAGTTGAGATAAATGCGGCGACGTTAGGGTAGGGCGAGATTAAGGGCGATGATTTAGGCGGGTTGGGTTCGGATAGATGACGTGGATGGTAGCGCTAGAGTAATAGGCGTGCTAAGTAATAAAACACATTTCACTGATTCAAGGGCAAACAAAGACAGACTCTATGAGACATGAGGGAGTACCTGCTGAAGATTGCGGTAGGGGCAAGGAGATGCGACCGTCTAGGTAGACGGAGTCAATCCGATTGCTGATCGCAGTGCTTCGAATCTTGCTGTAGACAAGGGTTTAGTAAAAATATCTGCAAGTTGATCTTCTGTGGGCACAAAGTCAAGTTGGATAAGCTTTTTCTCGACACAGTCTTTCAAGAAGTGAAAGCGAATTTCGATGTGTTTGGTTCTTGAGTGTTGGACTGGGTTTTCTGATATTTTGATTGTGCTTTTGTTGTCACAAAAGATTGGGATCTGTTCTTGGGTGACATGATAGTCTTGAAGTTGTTGTTTCATCCAAAGGAGTTGGGAGCAACAGGCTGCAGCAGAAACATACTCTGCCTCTGCTGTAGAGAGTGCTACAGAATTCTGTTTTTTGGAGGACCATGAAACAAGGCAAAGACCCAAGAACTGTGCATTACCTGAAGTACTCTTTCGATCTTGGAGAGAACCAGCCCAATCAGAGTCACTATATCCAGATAAAGTAAAAGTAGGAGATCGTGGATACCATAGATAGAGTGTACTTGTACCTTTAAGATAGCGGAAGATACGCTTGACTGCTTTGAGGTGAGACTGTTTTGGTGCTGCTTGGAAGCGAGCACAAAGGCAGACTGCGTGAAGAATGTCTGGGCGACTGGCAGTCAGGTACAAGAGGGACCCTATCATTCCTCTATATTCGGTGGCATTGACGCCGACTCCGTCATCATCGGGATGCAGTTTGGCAGATGTACAGCTTGGTGTGGACATACTCTTGGCATTTTTAGGTTGTACTTATCAAGGAGTTCCTTGATGTACTTTGTTGATGGATCTTGATCCCTTCCCTTTCCTGTTGAATTTGTAATCCTAAGAAGAACTTGAGCTCACCTAACTCATTCATGGAAAACTCTTGCTTCATAAGGTTAGCAAAATGTTCACAGAGGGTGTTACTTGTAGAGCCATAAATGATATCATCAACATGGATCTGTACTAGAAGTAAGTCATGTGATGAGTGTAGAATGAAGAGCGTTTTATCTACGTTACCTCGAGAGAAACCATTTTGCAATAGATATGTAGACAGTCTTTCATACCAGGCACGTGGAGCCTGTTTCAGTCCGTAAAGGGCCTTACACAGTTTGTAGACGTAGTCGGGATGGACGGAGTCTGTGAACCCTGGTGGTTGCTCGACGTAGACTTCTCTATCAATGTAGCCGTGGAGGAAGGCTGTCTTAACATCCATTTGATATAATTGGAAACCTTTGAAAGCAGCAAACGCAATTAGCATGCGAATTGCTTCAAGACGAGCTACGGGAGCGAAGGTTTCATCATAATCAATCCCTTCTTCTTGATTGTAGCCCTGAACGACCAATCGAGCTTTATTCCTGAAAACTTGTCCTGCATCATCAAGTTTATTACGAAAGACCCAACGTGTACCAATTGTTTGTTGATGCGTGGGGCGAGGAACTAACTCCCAGACAGCATGTCGCTGGAGAGAATTGAGTTCCTCCTGCATAGCAGTAACCCAATCACTATCAAGGAGTGCTTCTTTGACGTTTCTTGGTTCAGTGCTAGACAGAAAAGCACCAAAGGCACAGAGGTTTTGCATAGCTTGTAGGCGTGTTTGAACACCGGAGTTTGGGTCTGTAATGATGTTTTCAGGAGGGTGAGCTGATTTTTGCTGGAACTGTCGACGTGAAGCAGGAGGGGGTGTGTCTCTGTCAGAGGAGTCAAAAGTCAAGTTTTGTGGTAAGGGTGTCTCCGGGTTATGGTCAGAGTCAGTAGATTCTGATGTATTGTTTTTGTTTGAGAAAATCATGAGGAGTGATGGATTGGGCAGGGAGTCTTCCTATTGGTACAGTGATGAAGTGTGGATCGGTGAGAAAATCATCAGGGGCAAAGTCAAGTTGATCAGAAGATGAGCCAACATTGTGGGACTCATCGAACTTGACATGTGGACTCTCTTCTAAACATTGAGTTCTCAGATTGATAACACGATAAGCTTTGCTTTTAGAAGAATAGCCAAGAAAGATACCTTCATCACTTTTAGGAGAGAACTTACCCAAGTTGTCCTTACCATTATTGTGGATAAAGCACTTACATCCGAAACGCCTGAGATGTATAAGACTTGGTTTACGTTGACGGAGTAGTTCATAGGGTGTCTTGTGAAGGAATGGATGAATCAACGCACGGTTTAACACATAGCATGCTGTGTTAACAGCTTCTGCCCAGTAAGATGGAGTGAGTTGACTGTCAATGAGCATGGTGCGAGCCATTTCTACCAAAGTTCTATTCTTGCGTTCAACTACTCCGTTTTGTTCTGGAGTACGTGCGGATGATATTTGGTGATCAACTCCGTTGTCCCTGCAAAACTCATCAAACGACTTGTTGCAAAATTCAGTACCCTGGTCCGTTCTCAGGGTTTTTAGAGTAAATGAAAATTTGTTGACAAGCATTTTATGGAGTTTGACGAACTCCGTAAAAGTTTCATCCTTAGTAGATAAAAAAATGACCCAGGTCCACCTGGAATAGTCATCGACTATGACCAGGATGTACCTCTTACCACTTCTGCTTTGTGTACGCATGGGACCAACAAGATCCATGTGTAGCAGTTCTAGCGGAGAGCTAGTAGAGAGAGTAGGCTTACTTTTGAAGGAGGACCGGGTGTGTTTACCTTTTACACATGCTTCACAGACAGAGTCTGTGTCAAAGGTTGTGTCGGGTAAACCAATCACCAAGTCCTTGCTTTTGAGTTTGTTCAACAGCCTATGATTTGCGTGACCAAGTCTGGAGTGCCACAGCAGTGAGTTTTTGGAATGCACGTTGAGACAGACTTGATCGTCTGGATTAATGGAGTTTAAGCACATTTTGTAGAGATTTCCTTCTCTACGTCCCACAGCTTTTAATGAACCTGTACGCTCATCATAAACCTTACAATCCGAAGAGGAGAAAAGTACCAAATTGAATCTATCACAAATTTGAGAAATACTTAGTAAACTGTGTTGGAGTCCAGTGACCAGATGGACTCCATCAATTTTAAATTTTGAGGGGTTACCTACGGATCCAACTCCCACGATTTCACCCTGGTTGTTGTTTCCAAAAGTAACCTTACCTCCTTGGTAGGATGAAAGCGAATTGAATTGATTTGGATCTCCAGTCATGTGACGAGAGCATCCACTGTCCAAGTACCAGCTGTCTCCATTCGCCTTCACCTACAAAAGAACAGATCATTTGTTAGATTTGGGAACCCAGATGTACTTGGGTTCCCTTTTCGAGCCAGACTTTTTCAATTTTTCTCGTGCTTCAAGTATCAATTTAACACGTTTGACATTAAAAGAGAGATCTCTATTCAATTTATCACATGCACTGTCTCGATGTCCAAGACTCCCGCAGTAGCCACAAATTTTGGTTGGTGGAAGATTGACGTATTTCTGTTGTCCTTTCCACCAGGAGTCGAATTTTTCTTTTTCTTGATATCGTTTGGCTCTGTTGTCGGATTTGGACATATTCTTTGGAATGTCGAACTTACCTTTGTGCCACTTGGGCGTGGATTGAGTGGATCGAACTCCGGATTGTAGATTCACAATCTGGTGAGAGAGTTGTTCTACCTTAGAGCGAAGAGCATCTCGATCTTGGCTAATTTCTTTGATTTTGGAGTTGGCCCACTCAGGTAGTTCGGAGGAGGTGACTTGTTTGATAAACTTGACTGGCTTAAGGGAAAGAGCGTGCTCCTTTTCTTTCAGTTTGAGTGAGTGTTTTGCTTTTAGTGGTGTTCAGGGTATTGTTTGGATTCGAAGCATTAAGATCATTTTGAAGAGAAACACAGCACTTGTCAGTAAAGATGGTGAGGTCTTGTTTGAGGGAGTCGATCAGGGTGAGAGACTCTTTCTGGTCACCGTGTCTAAATTGAGTTCGTTCTAAGGTATCATGAAGTTCCTTTTGAAGGGAAATCACATGACGTCTTGATTCTTGTAGATCTACCTGAGGAACAAGAGATGGTTTTGTGTTCCTCAGCTTTTTTGGGCATAACATAAGACCTTTTGAGATTTCGAGTTCCTCAGATAGCTCGGTTATCTTGTGGTAAGACTTGCTTTGAGGGAGTTTCTCAGAGGACAACTTTAGCAGGAAAGTCATAAATCCCATAGGAGAAATACGGTAAAGGTTTGTTTCAAGGGAGAACGAGTTACCTCATTGTCTGGAATTATGGATTTCGTTGGGTCGTTGTGTGCCATGAGGCTAACAGGCCGCTAGACTCTATGTCTGGATCGTCAGCAGTCTGAATCGCCCCAACCAATAGATGCCATCAGCGATCTCCTTGAGATTTTCCATACTGGCTCTTGAGTAAAGGACAGTCCTTCTTGAAGTGACTGGGTTTATGCAGTTGAAATCATCCTTGAAGTGAAACAAGTGACAGATTGAAACTTGTTTAGAGTTCGAGAACGACCGACTCTGTCGATTAGGTTGGTTACGCATGAATTTTCGGAAGTTCTTAACTATGAAGACAGAGTCCTCCATAGTCTCAGCCTCACTTTCCTCAACAATAATGTCCACCAGCTCAGCCTTGGCTTGTCTGATTTGAGTATCAGCAACATAGGCTCCTTCTTGAGTTAACTGAGTCGAATTAACCTGCAAGGCTTGGTCATTCAAAGTAGTAGTCTTACTAGAAAAGGGAGAAGAAGTATTACCACACTTCTTTCGAACATTCTTCTTGTATTATCTACGGATTGTAGATAGGAACCTAGGTCTTGACAGCTCCATTTGGATAAGTCCTTGCATGCTTTGGTGGAGATTACTGTCTCTGCCCATTCTTCTCTGAGACTGTCCAGCAATTTATGCAAGACACTTTCTCTATCTGGTAAGATGCTAACTTCCTGCATAGTAGTAGTTAGTAAGTAGAAACGATCAAGTACTTCTTCCAGTGACTCACCGGGTTTTTGTAGAAAATTTTCATAGTCCTTTCGGAGTTCTTGAGCTTTGCATTTCTTGAGTTCAGTGACTCCTTCGTGGGTAGCTTGAAGGAGTGTCCATATCTCATTTGCGGACTTACAGTGATTGACTCTCCTTTGTTCTGGGATGGATAGGCAAGTGTATATCGCACGTGATGCTTGTCGATTCAGCTCGTACCTTTTGTGATCTGCAGCAGTCCATGTTGATCGGTCTGGATTAACTGCAAGATCTCCTCCAGTGACTATCTCCCAAAGCTCAGAGTTGACGGACTCAATGTGTTGCTCGATCTCGCTTTTCCAATGGTCGTAGTTGGTGGAGGTGAGTCTGGGGTGCTCGAAGTGCATTTTGGCAAAGAGATCTGCCATTGCTTAGTTGATTGACTGTTAGCCTAAACGAGGCTCTGATACCACGTGTAGGATCGGGTGGCTAACTCAAACCAACCAAAGGTGTGAGTCTAAGAGTTGGTTTGACTCAATCGGCCTTCGTAAGTAAGAAACACTCTGTGATGTAGAGGCACTAAATCTAAATGATTAAACTAATGGCGCGGAAGACTTTTGTGGTAATTGAAGCGAAGCGATGAAAGGGGAGAAAGACTCTGTGAAACTCAGCAAGATACACAAATAAGTTATTTCATTTCTTGGTCAAATAAAACAACTTACAAATGTCCACTAAGTAGAAGGGATCTACTTAGCGGTTTTTCACTCACTCACCCAACACACTTTCTAATCAGATCAATGGTAAGCGTAGTGAAACTAGGATCTTCCTAGGCAGAGTCTAAATAAGAGCGGTAACTAATTTGGTATGTATTCTCTCTCTCTTTCTGGCTTACAAAGCGATTCTCTTTCTCTCTCTAAGCTCTGAAATAATCCTCATGAAAGCACACACGAAACTGACTATTACACAGCTTATTTATACTCTAAGTACAACGGTAGGTCGAAGGAGTTAGTTCCGAAAATACCGGAACTAACTTAGTGGACAACTTCTTACGGCTTTGAGTGGTCTTTTTACTTGGGCCGCGATCTTCGGATGTTGAGGGAGAACTTCATGACCGTTATGGCGCTTAAGGTATTCCGAGTTGACTCCTTATTTTCCACAACAGCACAAGAGAGTCTATAAAGTCTTCTTGTTGCGTGGACTCTATTGAAGAGGCTTACTCTTTGTGTCTGTTAAGTGGTGATTGACTCTGTCGCGGTGAAAGACTATCTCTGCAACACTCCGATGTCCCAACAACAAGTAATAAATTCAGTTATGGACTCGGATGCCTTAGAGTACACTATTCTCTTTAAAAGGCTTATCTAATATTTAACTTATCAGGGCTTGATTATTGCCTATACTTTGGTTATCATTACTTGGAACAAAGACTATCATAGTTAGACTCCAAGGAAAAGTTTTTATAACTCGATCAACAATTATGGTTTCATAAAGTATTATTTCCTACTCCTCCAAGCTTGTTTTGTTCTGACTTCAATTAAACTCCATAAATCGGGTGAATCATATATTCAACCTAGGTTAAGTATCTTTTAATACTAGTACCATTTCAAATTAAGGGTTTCCAGTTTGAATCCTCTAGTTTGGTGACAAGACAGTTAAAGCTTATTGTTTGTTACTTCCTCTTAGGAACATGGTTAATCGACAAACTCGATGGCTTCCAAAAATAGGTCAATTAAATGTATTAAATAGAGGATTTAATATCGTAGAGATTGGTATATAACGTTAGGAAAGTTCACGTATACAACACTTGTTACAAGCCAAGGGGTATGTTTTTCCTACCTTTAAGTTTAACTTCCACTCACTTTTAGTGTATATATAAATTCAAACTCTTAATATAACCTAGACTCCTTCATTATCGAGTCCCTTTTAAAATTGACATTACAATGGGGGTTAACTTTATTTGGTTTCATGCGCTCTTTACTTGCATTCGCAAATTGAGCTGTCATATAAGACATATGCTCGTATAGATCGATAAGGATAGTATAGGACATGTGCCTCAAAATAGGGTAGGTATATTTTTATGATACTTAACCCTCTGAAATATATTAATACTCAGAGTTTTAGGTTTATTATATATATATATATATATATATAAATGTAGTATTTAGTATTGCTAATTTGGTAGTTCTCCCGACTTTAGAAAATATAGATTCAAAGTTTGTTCTCTTCCCTTTATTAATTAGGAGTCCAGTACTGTCACTATATTGATACTAGCTGAGACCCTTGGTATTTGCTCAGGTATTTCAAACCCGTGCTTATCCATGATGGATGTTTAGTTATATATTTTGAGATTCTGTTTCTCTATTGCCATATTTCAAGGTTTCGCATGATCTTCTCGTGAAGTTACTAAAGGATTGTAAGATTTTCCAGTCCCGCACTGGGCGGCAAGCTCAGTGCCTGAGTATCCCATAAAATTCATTGTTTGCTCTCCCGAGGAGGTCTTCATTCGCCTAACTGTTGCCTCAACTCATGCATTCTTCTTCAAGCATTATTAGGGTACGCTGTCTTTACTCGACTCTGGATATTATTTTATTGCCGTCTTGGAAGGTATGATCTGACGTCCTTATAGTTAGCCACAGCTTGTCGGTCTTTATGGTTTCCACCTTTATTTGGTTCGCTGGAGCAGCACTTGTTGTAGCAAGTGCGCCATGCAGGTTGGATCATCATGAAGTGTTTGTCCATTTTTGATATATATATATATATATACTCCTTCATCACTGTATAATTGGCGGTATTGTCAGCCCTTCTGGTTATCATTGGTATGGCGTCACTGTTATTCGTCGTCAGCTCCCGTGTAAATGACAGTTGGCGTCGTACGGTATTCAACAAACCCTTTCGACAATTCAGGTAGTCTTAAGTATTTGTGTTAATTAATGCATTCCTTTTCATGACATCTGCTCGTTATTTAGGCAGGTCATACTTGTAGTTACTGTAAGTATGGACAGTTGTTAACGCCCTTCAGCGGACCAAGCGAAAACTAACTTACTATTCCTCACTGTACTAACTCACACCTTGTATCCCAAGACTAATTTCGGTTTGTATTCGGTTCTTAGAGCGTAACTACGCTCTTGTAACACCCCAACCCGAAACTCCACAACCTGTACGATGATAGCTCCCAAAGACAACTGGAAATGCAGCGGAACAAATACATAAAATGGGTGGTGCTACAACGCCGTTAGTCACCCATGTGACTAACAAGGCTAACTCCAATACAACTTACAAAAGATACAGTCTGAGCACTGAATACAAACCGCTTAAAATAACAAAAGCTAATAGAAAAAGACAGTACTGTAAAACAATACAAGTAGTAATAATCCCCTGTCTTAATTCTACCCCACCTACACTCGGTCGGGTGAACTCTTCTTTCTTCAGGTACCTAAAAAACATAGCCATCGAAATGGCTCAGCAAATAATGCTGGTATGAACCCGTGCAGCCCATAAGCTAGCGGGCCACGCACAACTACTTTGTCGTAAGCATGCAACTCATTTTTATCAAACATTGAAAACATGCATCATATATAAATCACACAAGCAACCATACAAGGTCAACAACTTCACAATGAGAAACATGACAACAAAGGTCAAGTTAGAAATTTATTTTTGGATTGGGTATGATAAACCTTTCAGATGTGATAAGACTCTCGCGACAATGGTCGGGTAATAAGTCCCGTAGTCAACTCCTGTACTTAAATATAGGTGTGGGTATCGTACCCTCGAGAGAATGAAATCCTTCTCTCAACTCCAAAATGTTCTGGTGCTAACCCGGTGAGTGGACAAAGTCTACACTCAAAACCACCGTCATGACGTATACTGTATTTGAGGACGACCTGCGACAGGTACAGCCTCCATATTTGCATGCATGGCCAGATACAACTGGGCTCCTCGCTTCTCGTAGTATCGGATTTGTTAGACGTCACACAAGGATGTTAAACAAGCATACTGTTGTATATTGTCAGTTGTCACGCTTAAAGACAACGACTTGTTAATAAAGGAAGTTAGTGAGAAACTTGAGTACAAGTTCTCGGTATAATAATACGTAGGTGTTTAAACCACTGGTAATGTAGTGTTGTATGCGTGGCACATACACGTTATAGTCAGAAACGTTCACGCACATAAAATAACACAGCAGTGCATAGAATAATCACAACGATACACAAACGCAAGTGCAATATATTACATGCAATTATCTTGGTCGTTATTTCACACAACAGATAGCACACAAGCCGGTGTAATCTGTTAGCAAACAGGTTGCAAGAAGTCCATACCGTTCACCGAAGATTGTACTTGATTAATTCCCGGTCAACATCTGGTCGAACAAGGTCCTAGAATAGGATTAACTGAGAGTGTTAATTTATGTTACTCTCGTAATAATTTTATCGTATCATGAAATGTCCTCGTATTCGTTATTTCATGTGAGGTTTATTTCCAACGCTTAAATAATTTCTTTTAACCTTTAAACCTTATTTATATTTAAGGTTTTCCTATCTAATTTAAACCATCGTAGTCTTTACTTATAAGACTTATAGTGTATGGTAATTCCCTTTTAATTACCTCCAGCATCTTATATACCGCTTTAGTTATTTTCTCTTAACTTAAATAATTTCTTTGAATGTATTTTCGTATAAACAAGCATTATTCACATGTCATATTGTATTTGTCCAAACGACATAACAATTTACAAATTCGTCAATGACATTTATTGGTCATATGTACATTAATTCTCCTCTTAACTTTATATTTAATAAACTATAATTCCAAATATTATTTGATATTCACACATTAAATTACTTATATTCATTTCCCTTTGATTTACTTGAAAGTCTTAAATGTATATTTTATACCCATGTATTATTTATGATACATGATTATAATTGTCTAAATGACATAGTCACCTTAAAAATTCTCAAATTGCATTTACATGTCACGCATGGGCATATCTTTCCCATATCTTTAGTAATTACAATTTAATCCCAAATAATGTTATTCCTTTACAAATTAATTATTATACTTTATAACATATAGTTTTAATTTCATAAATCCTTAAATCATAATTTTTTTTCCTAAATCTTCTAAATATCCATAAAGGACCTACAAATATTTTTAATCCCATAAATACACTATACTTTTCGGTTATTATATATAACCTCATTTATTTCATAAACTTTACATTATACTCCAAAATACATTATTTTACATAGTTTTATTTTCATAATTAATTATTTCTCAAAACCACCACTATAAATTCGGTAATTAATATTTGAACACCTTAACTTTTATAAATCACCAATTAGCCACATTAATTTTCAGCTTAATCATATTTCTTTCTATAATTACATTTTAACCTCAAAAACTTTATATAAGTTATATATCCACTTATAAACTATAGTTTTAATATTTAATTTCCTTAAATACCAAATTGGCCCTTATACTTTTACAATTTATGCCCCCTATCAAATACGGTTTTGCATTTATTCTTCCCTAAATTACATAATCACCCCAAAACTTTTATAAACTTATTATTTTATGTCATAATCATTTTAACCCAAAGTTTTTGGTCAACACTTTGACCAAAGTCTAAATTCATACTTAATACATTAATGTACCCTGAAATTCATACTTAATTTGGTTAAGCACCAAATTTTCCAGAAATTATAAAATAGCCCCAAAACTTTATAAATTGTTATTTTAACACTTAAGCACTTATTTAATTTAACCAAAATTCCCAACATTAATTCTTATACTATAATATGTCATAATTATGCCAAGAACACATATAGTTCTCGGTTTTCATATACTTAACCCCAAACTTTCTAAAATTATATTTTTACCACATAACTTAATAAACTAGTCATTTAAACAGTAGTAAATATTTTTACTCACCAAAACTCTTTATTTAAATTCGTAAGTATTTTTACTCCAACATTTTAAGGACTCTAAAATTACCAATTTACCCTTTTGACACCAGATTTTAATTCCTAAGCGTTTAATATTATAACCTTATCTTTTAAAGGTTTTTAATATACCAAAATACTCATAGAATTAGCTAAATCACTTAGACAAATTCTAAAATTATTATACACTTATAATATACCAAAAATCTTCCAATATCACTTATAATTTTCGGTAATGACTATTATTTTCCATATAGTTTTATAAATTACATTTTCCACCCTTAAACCTTATAAACTCATCATTTCATGTACTTAAATATTTTATTAAACTACCTAAATGTTTCTAACACTCTTATTACTCATATTAGGCTTGAATTATACCAATTGAACTCTTTTATTTTCGGTCATCATATAAACACTTCATAATTAATTTTTTTTACAGAAAATTATACCTTAAGGTAATAACCTTAGCTTAAGAGTTATAATTATTTTTCTTGGTAAATGACCTCAATAATTTCGGCCTTAATTATTTGTAGAGATGTACATAATTTGTACAAAATTTATGAGCTTAAACAAAGCTTAGAACATTAATAATTAGCTTGATAAACTTACTCTTAATCAAAGATGATTAAGTACTTGAACTCCTCTTGAATTTCCCAAGCTTCCTTCAATGGAGATTGTAGCTCCCAATTTCGGTATTAACACATGAGAAGGAAGGGGTTTAGGAGGAGTTAGATCTTAACAAAGATCTTAAGTAGATTTCTAAGATGTTTTCAAGAGATTTACCTTAGGTATTTTTACCTTGAATTTTTGGCCTTGATAGAATGGATGAAAATCCAACTTCTCTTCATGAAAATTGATGAAGAAAACATGTTTAAATGTGTTGGAATTTTCGGACATGTATAATAAAATTTCTTAAGGATTTTTATGTATAAAAAAAATACCTTAAGTTAACCTTGAGTTCTCCGTGGTTTAGTTGTTGATTCAAGACACTTCTTGGAGCATATATTGGCACCGAATTGATTGATGTAGTGTTGCTAGGAATATTTTTGCTTCAAGTATTGATGAAGAAAGCTAAGAAATTGACATAGAAATGAAGTTAGACCTTAAGACTCCATTAATGGAGCTTGGTGCTTGAAAGGAAAAGAGGAGAGCAAGAGAGGAGAAGCTTACCAACCGGCCAAGTGAGGCAAGGAATGAATGCCATGCTAGCCGATTGATATGTAGGAAATGAGCATAATTATTTTGTCAATTTTCTTAAGGTTTGCTTTAGTTAATCAATTTATTAATGTTAGCACTAAACCCCCCTCTTTTGACTAATGAAATCGGCACCTTCATAAAAATTTAGTTAATTAATGTTAAGGTGGGAAACATAAGCATGTTAAGTGTATGTTAGATTAATTAACATAATGGAATCTTACCTTGTTTCCTCTCATGTGCTCACGCCACTAGCTGTCTTGGAGTTGATTATTGACTACAAAAGTCTCCCTTATGGCTTCATCTTTCGGCAATGGTGGAAGAGGATAGGCAAGTCAAGACAACATATGTAAGTAGATAATTAAGGCTAGATTTCTTTTGCTTATTCAATGACTAATGCTCCTTCTTTTCCCTTGTAGGTTTACGGCTCCATGGGTGGAATAGGGTTGGAGAATGTCGTGAGCCATGTGAAGGAAATGGAAGAAAATGAGTGATATTATCTTGACTTTTAAATGTTGAATTATTGCTCTTCTTCTTGTAGGTGTACGACAATGTGAGTTGGAATGGGGCTGATTTAATTTACTTTTTTGTTGTCTGAATATAGTATATTAAAACCCTAGGTCTAGTTTGTAGCATTTATTTCATGATTTATATATCTAATCTTATCTCCCCTTTGATGCAGTTTTTCGGTAACATGGGGCTAGTTTGGACTAGTATTATTTTGTCAATATATTATATTACATGTGAAGGATGACTCATAAAGTTTACATGTTAAATAAGACATTTAAATCATGTCCTATATATATATATATAACCGGTTTGTCATTGTTTGCTAATTTCTATTATCAGCACGTTAGTATAGAATAGTTAATATAGGATAATTAGTATAGGTTGATAGCATGTTAGTCTAGCACGTTAGTATAGGATAGTTAGTATAGTAATATGGTGGATCATGCTGTGCTCTTATTTTTTTGTTGGTTAGCGTAAGTGCAACCGGCAATGATTGTTACAATTTTTTTTTGTCTTTGATTGTAGGCTAGTGGACTACCGTATAACATATGTGCACTGCTACAGTTTCTTTTCTTTGCTAATGTTGGGCTCCATTACCGTTGAATTCTACTAGTTTAGTTGGTCATATGTGTATAGTTGTTTAGTGCTAATTAGGGATGGCAATGGGTCGGGTATGGGTCGGGTGGACCATCACCCGCACCCGTCACCCGAATTCATCCGCTCCACCCGTACTCGACCCATCACCCGTTATGTATCACCCATCACCCGTTTCATCCGTCACCCGCGGGTGAACCCATTTACCCATTTACCAGTTTGTTTTTCTTTTTCCTTGTTCGCCACTAAGGTTTGCAAATTACTGTGAATGGAGAGAAAATAGAGACACAAAGCATGTATGTTCTATGTTCGCCGGTTAGGATTGCGAAATTTACTTCAGAGAAAATAATGAAATATTGCACAGAGCATGTACGTTTCATGTTCGCCAATTATGGTTGCAAAATTACCATGAGTGAAGAGAGAAAATAGAGACGCAGATCATGTATGATCAATGTTCGCCTGTTAGGATTGTGAAATTACCTTCAGTGAAGAGAATGAAAAACTTCATAGAGCATGTAAGTTATTTGTTTTTCAGTTAGGGTTTCAAAATTACCTAGAGTGAAGAAAGAAAATAGAGGCACAAAACATCTTTGTTCCATGTTTGCCAGTTAGGGTTACAATTACCTTCAGTGAAGATAATTAGAAACTGCGTAGAGCAAGTATGTTAGGGCTGTAAAATTACCGAGAGTGGGGGGAATAAAGAAAGGCGCAGTCACCCAGAGCATGAATGTTCCTTGTTCACTTGTTAGGGTTACAAAAATCATGAGTGAAGGAGAATGAATAATAAGTAATAATTAAATATAATATATATAATCTATGCGGGTGAGCGGGTCGGGTGATGGGTGAAAAATGTTCACCCGTCACCCGACCCGCACCCGTACCCGTTCCACCCGTCACCCGTTTTTCACCCGTTTTATGCGGGTTTTTCACCCGGTTTAGCGGGTCGGGTGACTGGGTGAAATGGGTACCCGCGGACCCATTGCCATCCCTAGTGCTAATTGAAGCCTAGCCTATTACCGTTTTTTTGTTGCCTAATAATGAACTAGAGTACTACCGCTAATTCACGTGGGAATTGCTACAAATTTTTTGTTGGGGTTTGAATGCATGCATGATGGTAACATGGGTATGTGCTGTACGGTATTTCTTTTTGTTGTTTGATTAGTACCACATATTATACCGTGAATGTGTGTCTGAGTATATTGCATACTTTTTTTTCTAAACACATAAGTACTACCGTAATGTATAGAGCATATTAGGTAGATTTTAATCTTAGCATAATAATGTATACATATGTATAAGATGGGTATATTAAGTAGTTAATTATTTACTAAGTGAAAGTGTATAAAACATGTCCAAAAAAATTGGTATGTAAAACCAGTTTATATGGTACGATTTTAAACTTGTATACTTTGTGTTATATGTAATGGTATAACATTTCTAAGTATTTATGATATATATTAAATATTAAGATTATGTAACATAAGTTGTTACATTGTTTAAATGTGTATATCAATTTATTTTAGCATTTATAAATGCTTAAGCGTTCACAAAATACTTACATTGCTCGTTAGTATTTTCGCGTTTTTACAGTGAACGTTATTGTGTACCGGGTCGTATAAACGCTCGTATATATTTTTCCCGGGTGACGCTCTCTTAATTGAACTTGTTTCGTAAGGAATTTAATCCTTGTTAATAAACGTACATGGGCGTTTTGTACGAGTATGTTACGACATTTGTAAAATTACGCCCATTAGCGTTTACGGTAAAATGACTATTTTTACGTAAGCGTTTGCGTGCATGAGTTTGCATGCGCACGCATAATATTAATTTACGTAACGTTTGCATGCATAAATTAGCATGCGTAACTAAATTGATTTATTCCAAGATCAATTCTTCATTATTTAACAGTGTTAAGGTATTAATTAGATTTGGGGTATTTCAGAAGGCGATGAGTAGCACATCTAGAATAGCCAAAGAGTGAATTAAGCACTAAGGTTATCAGGGTCGCGCAGTAGAAGCTAGTGGGCCCTAGCTAAGAGGTTTAATACACCTAGTAAGTATGAGAGAATGGCTATCAATGCCTTGAAGCCTAATAGGCTAGAATCGAATTAATTATGAGTTAAATAAACTCCTATAAGAATTCTTGGTGCAAGGACTAAACCATTAGTACGGTTAAGACCCTTTGACCAGAATACATTGAGTAATAGACTGTATAGAAGCTAAAAAGCTTCAGAGTGCCCGAATCGAATGAACCAATATTCAATAATAACATATGGTAGATTATGTGGGTGTAATCCCTTTTAAGGGGGGTAGAGCAAAAACCGCTTAATGTAAGTTTCATAAATAAAACACATAAACTATAATGTGCATGACACAAATGAGAGTTGAATTGATGATTGGTACTTATGTTAAATAAACATATGTATTCATTCATATTGTAATTGTGGTAATTAGGCACGAGAGATGCAAATACCATAGCATGAGTCGGTATAAAACCGATGTAGAACCTAGAGGAAATTGAGTTCCCTATGTGATTGTAGTAAGAAATTGAGAATGAGTAGTGGACGGAGCTCCACAAGTATTGTATTTCTTAAAGAAGTAGTACGAAATTATTGAGAATAGTAGATGAATGGAACCCATGAGTAGTGTATTCGTAGGTAAGTCATTGGAAGTAAATTGAGGATGACTAGATTTCATAAGTATTGTAATTTTTAGTTAGATTATTTGAGATGATGGAGAGTAAAGGATGAAAGTACGAAGTCAATGGAATGATACCTTAGACATTGAATCTCAAAGTGAAGTATTTGGGAAATAGATTGAGGACGACTGATAACCTATGTCAAGGATTGGAGAGTACATTGAGGATGATTGATGGAATGAATTCCATCCTTTGGAGATGTATGAATGACTAGGAAGAGTAAAAAGATAGAACATGGAAATAATTGAATTATTTGTTTGTTTGCAACTGATGTGGAAGTCGAACTTGATCCTGATCAGATCAAGGGAAACCGAACACAAATTGGGGTGGAAAGATAGTTCAATACTGATGCCGATCACATCAGGGTCGAATGATTCTTGAAGCTCCCCTCAAGTGGTCACAAAATCACGCTTAGGATAGAAGTAATGAACATAAATTGGAATTTGGAGTTGTTGTGTATAGAAAGACTTCTAATTAGTGGTTGTGAAAGAAGTTCCCTTAGACTGGAGATTGAGAATTGGTTAGAAGCTTATACCGGAGAAGATAGGAGTGTAGCATGTTGTATCATTCCAAGGGCAGCGGGACATAGAGGAGTCCTGTGTCAAGATGACCTGAGTGCCTGCGGATTGTAATGTGTATTGCATTGCTTTGGGGATAGCTTTGCACTGTATGTATGTATAAACCTTGTAAGGTGGAACTAGATTGTTGGATGTAATGTGGATTAGAGTAATTATGGTACATTAGTATGGTACGGTATGTAGGAACCTTGAGTAACATATTTGGGATTTGTAAGGAGGAAGAATGTATGACTTTTGGCATTAGACATGTAGGAATGAACAAGTATCGTAATCCTATAACCTTGAGCAACTTTGAGGGCAAAGTTTCTTAAGGGGGGTAGATTGAAATACCCCGACCTTAAATATATGGATTAAGACTATTCTAATACGTATTTAAGGGCCTAATAACGCCTAATTAATATTTGTAAGGAAAACTAAATCCAAAAGAAACGAGGAAACACTTCAAGAGCGAAAAACGCTAAATAAGCGTTAAATAACCGTAAGAGGTACGAGACCTCGGTTAGCGTATTATATGGATTTTTAAGGCTTAATAAGGCCTAAATAATATATGGGAACAATTCCCAAAGAAAACGGATCCTTAAAATGGATTAAAAAAACAAACGGACCTGAAAGCGCGTTTTTCGAGGAAACCGGGAAAACGTGACTTTAAGCGGGTCAAATAGACTCGTAATAATTTTGGTCAACCAAATAGTCATTAATAAACATTAATGAAGGTCTAGAACCAATAAAATCAATAAAACGAGCAAATAGTAAAAACTGTAAAAAACGGGAAGTTGTGGGGTGAGAGTGTAAATAAACCACACTAGTGTGTCCACTTTTAGAAATAAAAATTTAAAAAGCTGTGTGAGGGAGGTGTGTGACCGGCCAGATCTTTTTCCCCCCTCTCACACTCTCTCACTCACTAAGAAACAAAAAGTAAAAAGTAAAAAAAAAAGGTAAAAGCACTCTCTCACTCTCTCTCCTCCCTATTTCTCTCATTTCCCCCGTACTCCTCTCTGAATCCTTTCTTCTTCCTCCAGCCATTAATGGCGATTTTGGAGCCCTCCACTCAGTCCTCTCTCCTCTCCATGGTTGAAGGTGCAAACAAAGTCCAAATGCCAAAAATTACACCATTGGATTCCCCTCTTCTTGGAACACATTTCTATCCTTTCAAAAATCAAAAGCCCAACTTTCGCCACCCTGGCTGTAGCCCCATTTGGAGCTTGGAGAAGAGCATTTTGATCTTCACCCTCTCCTTGTTATTCAAGGTAAAAAGAAGCTCAAAAATATCTCTTTTCTAGCTTTTCCTTTACAAAATAAAAATCCCACGTTGAACGCCTCCTTGTTCCATGTTCCAGCCGGTTTTGGGTATTCAAAATAGGAGCTGGAGCTTGTGGTCTTGCTAAACCAAACACTCCATCTAGAGTTGGAAGGTAATCTCCCATTTAAGAGCCTTAAACTAACTCCATAATTCTAGGGTTAGTTATTCATTTAGTAATGTGTGGTGCCTATGAACATGGGCTGTAGCATTGGAGTGGGAACTCCCTTTGAAATCGAGAACAAGAAGGAAAGGAAGGAAAGAGATAGAAGAAAGGAAGGGAAATGAAGGAAGAAAGAGAAACTAAAATCACAAGGTAAATGTCTTACCTTGAGTTAGTTTGTTTTGTATTGTGTAGTGTAACAGATTTTGGGTGTTAGAATTGTGTAAGGTATATAGTAATGAGTAGTAAGTATGTTGTAGTACAATGAGGAAGAGAATGTAACAGTTTTGGAAGTTTTAAATGATGTTAAAAGCTTGGGTAAAACATTGGGTAATGTACGTGTATGTGCATGAAAATATTGTGTTATGGTGTGTAGAATGATGTGTGACTTGATATGGGAATTGGAATGAATGGGTGAGCTGAAAATATGTGTGGGCAATGTCAAAAATATAGGGGAACCTCTGCCCAAATTTGTATGGAAATTGGAGGACTTAGATGTGGAAGAAGAGGGAATAACCTAGACATTAACTAGGTGTGTTGTGGTAGTTGTTGTGAGTAATTAATCATGTTGAAAACAGATTTGGAGGGGATTTAGGTAAAGGGGAGAACTAGAGTGGTAAAGTAATGCATTAAGGATGCTAGGAGTAGCATTAGTAGAGGGAGTATTGAATGGTAAAGGTTAAAGGAAAAATCTGTAGCATTTGTGGAAGAAGAAAACTGTAACAGGGGAGACAATTTGACAGTGAATGGTGTTTTGTAACAGATTTGTGTAGAGATAGATTAGGTTAGTTTTGATTGCCAAATTAGGGTCAAAACACCCTAGATTATATGTAGGAATATTGGGGAAGAGATTGGTAGAAGTTTGGAGTTGAAACATAATAAAAAAACACACTTATTTTTCATTACTGCAACTGGTCCGGGTTTGCAAACAAGTACACAAACCCGGACCAGTCAAAAACTCGGCAGACTGTAATTCATAAGGAGTGGTCCGGGTTTGCAAACCAGAACCTAAACCCGGACCACCCCAAATTTATACCCGAGAGAATTGCCAAAGAATGGTCCGGGTTTGCAAACCAACCCCTAAACCCGGACCACCCAGAATTTGCACCCGAGAACTACAAGGGCATGGTCCGGGTTTGTAAACCCTGCCCTAAACCCGGACCACACACAAAACGTACCAGAAACTGACCAAAAGCATTGGTCCGGGTTTGTATCCCCGGACACAAACCCGGACCACCCCAAAAATTTTCCAGAAAGTGTTTGAATGCATTCTAATGATGGGGAATTGAATGGTAATGATAGTATAAGGTAATTAAGACATGATTAATGATGTTTAAGGGTCATTAAGGCCATGAACAAGTCTAGGAAGTAATTTTAAGTAAGTAACATAAGTAAAGGTATTTGAACAATGAAGAATTAGTAAGTATAAACTAGGGAACTTTAGAAAAGTGATGAGTAAGGTTAATTATGGTTAATTAACCACCCAACTATATGTATATGCTAGGATTCGAATAGTTGAACTCCGAAGAGGAGTCGGTGAGTCCAAAGTCAACGGTGAAAGGTATGATTTCTTCATGCCCTGTATCCTAACCTGGTTACCCCGATTTGTGTGCTTATGTGATCACCAAAATAAGATAAATACGAATCGGACTTTTATTGCACTTAGTTGTGTTTGAACTATATTGTTCTTGTTGTAATACTTTGAACATTTAGTTTGTATAATTCATGAAATGAATAAATGAGAATGAAGTGTGTATGTACTTTGTATTATACTTGGGTAATGTATTGTACCTTCTATGTATGTGTATATGTGTATTATATTATTGTGGCTTGGATGTGTGACTTCTACTAATTCCTAACTACCTAACTCCTAACGTAAGTATTAAGTAAATTGGAATGAGTAGAAGTCCGATATAGTTTCGGCCACGCGTGAGGATGAGGAGACACAAGAGGTTGGATCCGATTCCTGGTTCTTAAGCTGGTCCACGGCCCAAACCCCTTAAATGGGTAGCATCCTGGATTAGTGAACCAAGTAAATCCCGGTGGTGGGACAGAGTAGTCCCCGGGCCGGAGGTCCCGACGACTTGACTTGAGTAAGTAAGTAAGTAAAGTATGAGTATGTATGTGTAAGTATTGTGTAACGAGTAAAAGAGTAATCTCCACCCGATTAACCCGGGTGGACAAAAAGGAGCTAACAAGTATGGTGTATTGTGTATGTATTGTATGTATTGTATATGTATTGTGTATTGTGTACTTCGGGAAAGGTAAGTAAGTATCGGTTGACTTGTATGGTTTACCTTGTATGTATTGATGTGTATGCATGTATTCCTTGTGTAAAGTATCGTAGTATTATGTATGAAAGCATGTATGCATGTATGTATGAATAAAATGAATTGCATGTATTCGACCAAGTGGTCGGCGTACCCTCGCTAGTACGCGAGGTATGCGGTTATCATATTCAGCGTAAGTTGAGCCTCTTGGGGCACCATTTTTAGTGTGCAGGTACCCGAAGTGGATATGATCACAGTAAGAGACCCACAGCTATATTTGGATGGCTAGGAGTGAAATGAGATAGTAGTGAATCGTACAAGGCTTGTAACCTTTGTTGTAGTAGTGTACCAAGGGGTACACCATAGGTATTGGAAGTTAGTAGTTGTGAGGAATAGGTAGATGTAGTCTCTTAATGAGTAGGTATGAACTTGGAAGAAGTGTTGTAATTGTATAAGGATCTTAGTAAACTCGGTGTAGTATATTGTATTGAACTTATGGAGCATTGTATGAAATGGAACATTGTAGTATTTGTGGGTAATTGAAGTATGTATTGTAATTGTGTAGTACTCGGATATTCCGGTCCATCATACCGATGTTGTATGTAGTAGTAAGCCTTGTTGGTCACGTGGGTGGCTAACGGCAATGTATCACCCACCGTTGTATAAGTATGTATCCGCTGCGTGAATCTGGAAGTACGAGGAGTTTGGACGGTAATGACAGTATTAGCGGTAGGGGTGTTACACCATCTGTAATAATAAAAAAATTTTAAAAAGACCTATTTCGGCGGTTCCTAACGAAGAACCGCCGAAATAGATGATTAAATAAAAAAAAGGAAAAATAGAAAAACACCTATTTCGGCGGTTTCTTGTAAGGAACCGCCGAAATAGGTCTTTTTTAATTTTATTATTATTACAGAGGGTCTATTTCGGCGGTTCCTAACAAAGAACCGCCGAAATATGTGTCTTTTTTTCAGACTGATACATCTCGGAGCCCTATTTCGGCGGTTTTATCAACAACCACCGAAATAGGGGCGCCGAAATAGGTGTTTTTGTACTAGTGATAGGGTTGTATCTGGATTGGGGGTACTCTTTTTCCTTCTTAGGTTTTTTTTTTCCACCGAGTTTTGCATAAGGGGGGTTTTAATGAGGCCCTTTGCAGATCCATCCACTTGGTTTAACCAGGAAAATTATTAATAAAAAGGCTTTAAGCCCGAATTATAAAAAAAAACTATGTATATTCAAATTTTTTTCTTTACAAAAATTTATATATAAATTAGTGTTTTTGCATGAATTCAATTTTTTAAAATTTATCCAGTTATACTAAACTATGTATATATTTAAATTGATATATGTCATCGATAAATATAATCAAATTAAATAAATAATATTTAATAATTATATGTATATATAGTCATGTACATTTTTTTTATAAATAACTATATAATTAAGGTATGTATGGACAAAATAATTACATACTTTTTACCCGCATCACATAAATCATTTTAAGGTTTTTAACTTTTACTTAATAAAATTCATTAACTATTAAAATAATGAGTATTTCAAAGGTTTAATAACAATTCTAATAGTTTTGATAACTATTTGAAGTATTCCTATAATCTTGTGAAAGGTTACCAAACTACATTTTCTATTTTATAAAATATAGTCAATATGAATGTTGATGTAGAGAATCAAATTTTATAAAGTTTAAAAACAATTGTATTTTTTCCCTGCAAAAAAAAAGCAATTGTATTTTTTTACTTTTTAATTTATAAAATATTAAAGTTTAAAAGATAAAACAATTTTAGTTTACCCTTGTAAGTTTTTTATTGGGTGTAAAGAATTAGAGGACCTCCCAATGGGGTTTCTTGTAAGTTCCTCGGGAGTGGGGGTTCTTCAACATATTTAAAAGTTTTTCTAGTTCCTTGATATTTATTTCTTTCCTCCAACTATATGACCCTTTCTTCGTGATGATATGATAGAAAAAGTCCAATGTCAGTCCTCTAGCCCATTATAAGCATTTTTTGTCATCTTTTCAACTATATATCTATTTTAATTTCACAATCTTACTTTTATCTCAATTTTCAATGTAACAAGTAAGAAGTAAGGGTTAAAATTGTTCTCCTTAATTCTTGTGTCTAGAGATAAAGGGAGTACTAGAGTTGATTTGTAGTACAATAGCTTCACTATTATTGTCCACGTTCATTTTTTTTAAATAAATATTATAGCACCAGTGTCGTATATCTTGGCTACAGCTAATCGTAGCTACATCCAGCAGCGCGTGTACTTTAGTTTTTTTTTTCTTTTTTTATCACAAAAATTTTAAATTGTTGTAACTTTAAATATATAAGTACAAAATAAAAAAAATTATATCATTGTTCATCTAAATTTAAGCTCTTCAAAACAAGACCAGTTATGGATATATTTTGACAACTTAAAAAAAATATTTTTACATGTATATAGTGTACAGAATATAAAAAAACTTGTACAGATGGTCATACAAACCTGTACAAATATTCATTAAAATATGTACATCCACACGTAAAAACATGTATCTCATCGCATTAAAAATATATAGATGTTCACATAAACCTGTACGAATCATTAAATATGTACATCTTTAGATTAAAATTTGTACATATAAGGGAGAAAACTTGTACAGATGGCCATACAAACATGTACAAATGTTCATTAAAGAACATGTACATTTTCACATTTGAACATGTACATCGTCACATTAAAACATGTACATTCTCACATTAAAATATGTACATACATCCTCACATTAAAATATCATAGTATACAAGTATAAATATATTTTTTAAAAAGTTGTCAAAATATATTCATGACTGATCTTGTTTTGAAGAACTTAAATTTAGATAAATAATGATATAATTTTTTTTATTTTTGAATTTATATATTAAAACTTATAACCATTTAAATTATTGTTGATGTGATAAAGATAAAGAAAAAGAAAAAAAGAAAAAAAATGAAAATACAAAAAAATTTTAATTTTAAAACTATCCCTTCCCTATTTTCTATTACAAAACTACCATTTCTCTTATTTTCTAAATTACAAAATCACCATGTATCCATCCTAGCTACAAGCACCTGTAGCTAAGAAATTGGGCTCAAATAATGATCCCGTATGAATGCGTTATTCCCCTGACTTATTGTTTTGCAATCTTTATTATTTGGTTTTACTTCCCAATCTCTATTAATGCCCTTGTAAACTAATCCATCCGATCCACTTCCCCGTACCTTTTATTCATCCTATATACCACTTGTTATATCCGCCCTAGTAAAAGACCCACCCACTCCCCTCGAACCAAACAAGACCACTACATGTCGAAAAAAATTCTCAAATAACACCCGTTTACAAAATAAATCCGTCTATTAACTCCTTTTCAAAACTAATTCGTAAAATCGCATTCTCGTGAGAAATCGTCTCCTCAAAAGACGATTTCACTAATTTTTTAAATTGAAATCGTCTTTTGAAAAAAACTATTTCACCTGATATCCAACACTTTAAAAAATTCCAAGTGTTAGAACGTCACGATGTCTGATTATAACTAAGAGAGAAATAGTCATGATTTTTAAAGTCATCTTTTCAAAAGACGATTTCTCAGTTTCCAAAAAATAAGTGAAATCGTCTTTTGAAGAGACGATTTCAACTTTGATAATTAGTGAAATCGTCTTTTGAAGAGACAATTTCTTCCAGAGTGTTATTTTAGGAATTAGTTTCAGATAAAGGTTAATATGAGGAATATTTTTGCACGAAGAGGTTAGTTTAGACTTTTTTTCACTACATGTCCGCGTTATTCTTTTCACCATACACCTTTCTTTTGACCTTTTTTCCCTTTTTTGACACTTTATTCCTTTAATTTACTTCATACAGCCAACCATTTCACTTAATTGCCTCACCTTCTACATTCCTCTCCTCCTCACCTATTCACCTGGCTAATACACACTCAACAACAAGCGCACATTACGTACGCAGTCTTTTACTAACAAAGCTCGCTCTCACTATGGATTTAATTGAGTCAGTCTATACCCTCCTTTCACTGTGGATAAGACAGAGAATGATTTATCTACATGCAAATTAGTAAATAGCCCACATAATAAGATTGTCCCATGATATTACTTTTTACGAGTATATTTAAAGGAGGTCATACGTGTTTGTTTATGGCAGATATAACTTTACCTTTTGTAGGTCTCTAATCCAACTGGATCACAGTGAACCTAGTCGCATCGGTCATTCATTGGCAGACGCCACCTTGGTATCCATCCATAAAAGTTTCAAGTTACTGAAAGTCCTACGCTTTTATAAAATACGAAGACTTGATCTTCCTAATGAAATTGGGGATTTGATCAATCTTAGTTATTTGAGTGTATATCGTTGTCAATTAGAACGGCCATATATTCCCGATTCCATCAAAAATTTAAGGAACTTGTTGACATTTGAGTTCCTGGCAATTGGTCTGCCGACTAGAAGTCTTAGTTATCTGGCAAAAGTTAAAGATGCGTGTAGAAGGTCGAATAATTTCTTTTAGAAGATGGAGAAGTTAAGGAATGTTTGGATTTCAGATATTTCCATTCTTGGCCCTCGTGTCAACAATTTAAAATTGGGAAAATCAAAAAGCTTGCAAGTCCTAATTTGCGACGTCGAAGGAATAGAGATGGTGGAGGATCTTGCTGCATTAGAGAGTCTTCGTAAATTGCACCTGAGGAACATTTCAAGCCAGCAGTTGATAGAGGCACTGTATAAACGTCCAAGCCTCAATTGCCTCCAAAATTTACGTTTAGAAGCTAAGGTTATTTTTCCACGTTGTTTGACACTTGATCTGCAAAAATTGAAACACTGTTCAGTATTGCGGAAGCTATGTGTCAGTGGCATATCTATAATCGAAGAGGCTGAAATGAGTCAAAATGGAGGCACATCACCCATTCAATTTCCTCAAAACCTTGTTTCTTTAACTCTTTATGGTACCTACCTCAGAAAGGAAGAGTCCATCACTGCTATATCTAAGCTTCCTCGCCTCAAGCATTTACATCTAGTCCACCGTGCATATACTGGACAACAACTGGTCATGGAACCTAATTCATATTTGCAACTTGAGACGCTTGGACTGCATTTGGATGCGAAGGAATGGAGATTTAAACATGAAGAAGGAGATGAAAAGGATAAAGTGATATTGCCATGTTTGAGAAAACTAACAGTGACTGATGTGGAAGATAGATTACAAAGCCTCCCGGAGGAACTGCAATACATGTCAACCCTCCAAGAACTCATAGTCGTGGCACGTGACAAACTAATTGAACGACTTGAGGTTGGATGTTAGAACTCTAGGCCCATGTTTTATTCATTATTCTTCTATGTCGGCCCACTATAGTTTCCCTTCTTTCATAGTCTTTAGTTTGTATAAATACTCTCTTCTATATCTCAATTCTATTAAGTCCAGTATTAACCCGTAAAAGTACTTCAATAAGTCTCTCATGGTATCAGTAAACTAGAGACTAGTATCCCGCTATATCCCCGCATCTCAGTCATCGGCTAAACAAGAAACACTCTCTTGCCCATCTTCTTCCTTCCGCAACAATGGCCGACGAAGATGACGACTCTACACCAGAAAATCCATAAACACAAAAATCCCCTCGTGTTTCTCCTTCCGGTGAAGCCACAAAAACAGAGAAAGACAAAATTTTATACATCCACCCTTCCGACAGCCCCAGTTCAATGTTAGCCCATAAATTCAATGGAAAAAAATTTTCAACCTGGAAGAGAGCCTTTCTCGTCGGTCTATCCACCAAGAGAAAAGTTGGATTTCTTACGGGTGAGGTCAAACGCAACAGTTACAACCCTAGTCAGCAAATCGACTGGGACAAAGCTAATAGTATGGTTCTTGTGTGGCTTTTCAGTGCGGTGAGTGATTCTATCCAAGAAAGTATCATTTATTATGCTATCGCTGCTGAAGCTTGGGCGAATTTGTGCAAACGCTGGGATGACCCAGCCGGAACTCGTCTTTATGCCCTTCGTCAAGAGTCTACCCGCATTAAACAAGGGACTGACAACATCAACGATTACTATACTAGATGGATCAAGATATGGAACGAACAAGATGAGCTGGTGAACATCTCGCCGTGTACTTGCGGTTCTGCGGTTGATTTATAAAAACATCGAGAACGAGAGAAATTGTTCGATTTCATGATGGGGCTTCACGATTCTTACAAATCTATGCGAAGCAACATACTAATGCTCAATCCTCTCCAACAATCGACAGTGCTTACTCGACGCTTCGGCAAGAGGAACATCACCGACTCTCTCGTAAATCCAGACAAAGCGACACTGAAGAAGGTCTTGCGTTTGCCAGTTCTCACCCAACTTCGAATACCCGCCCAAATCCGACGAATCGTGAATCCACACCACGCTCAGATCCTAAGAAGCTCAAGTGTTCCCACTGCAAGAAACTTGGTCACAAATATGAGGAATGCTACTGGGTTAGCGGCAATTTTCCGAGCTACTGACGCAACAAAAACAAGCAAACTGCTTCTGCTGTTGCACCAGACGACACTGCAACTCCTTCAGATAACACTCCTGTCCCCGGTTTCAACCACGACCAATTGACGGCCTGACCAATTACCTTCAAGACAAGAAAACCCCTGTACCAGGTCTAACTCAACGTCAATTGGCTTCTCTTGGGGCATATTTGGACCACCGTTTTCCCCGGTCAAAGAACCAAAATTGATTTCTATAATCAATTCTCAGGTACAACTACATCTTCCATGAATATTAGTAGTATGAATGTTTATCATGATTGCTGGGTGATTGATTCGGGTGCTACTGATAATATATGTGGTAATATAAAACTGGTTTGTGGATCATGATTTCTGTTTGCAATACTTCTGTTAAGATGTCAGATGGTCATTTTGGATGCATAAAGGGATACGGAACTGTTGCACTTACAAAAACTTTTATGTTACAAAATGTGTTATATGTTCCTACCTTTAAATTCCATTTACTCTCTGTCCGTAAATTCTTGCAACAAATTCATGCAACCATGCTTATTTGCCCTCAGAAATGTGTGTTGCAAGACCGTGATATGAAGAATTATGAATTGTTTATTGAGAAACAAGGGTTATATGTTTTAGAACCCACTTCAATTGATAGATTTCTGTACAAAAGGCAAAATACTTGTAATGTCACAACCCCATCAATGTGTCATGAGTTTTCTCCAGATATGAATACTATACTGGATATGAATAAAAATAGTTACTCTTCTTCTGTTGAAACTGATGTTCATCTTTGGCATTTACGGCTGGGTCATGTTCCACTAGACAAGCTTGCTAAATTGCATTTAATCAATCGCAAGGATATAGATAAAAATTTCCTTTGTGACAGTTGTAACAGAGCCAAAAATCATCGATTAGTTTTTCCTCACTCTGTCACAACCAGTTCTGATTTATTTGATCTTATCCATGTTGATATTTGTGGTCCTTTTAAACAACCAAGTCAAGATAACAAGAAATATTTTTTGAGCATTGTTGATGACAAAAGTAGAGCTCTTTGGTTAAAACTCCTACAAACTAAATCAGAGGCGTTCTTTTTTATAAAGATTTCATAACATACATTGAAAGACAATTCCATAAAAAGATAAAATGTATACATTCTGACAACGCCTTTGAATTAGGGAGTTTTAATCAAGGATAACAATACTTCAATTCTCTTGGAATCATACACCAAACTTCTTGTCCACATACCCCACAACAAAATGGCAATGTGGAAAGAAAACACCGGTATTTAATGGAGACAGCTCGTGCCTCGTTTCATCAATCAAAGATACCTATACAATTTTAGGGTGAGTGTTTACTAACAGCCACTGAAATAATAAACAAACTTCCTTCTTCTTCCATTAATGGCAAGACTCCTTATGAAATTCTTTATAATAAAGAAGTTGATTACACAAAAATCAAAATCTTTGGTTGTCTTGCTTATGCTCTAATTCTCGGTCCTAAGGCTGGCAAATTTGCTTCCAAATCTATACCGTGTGTTCATCTTGGTTCTACAGAAACACAAAAAGGGTATAAACTATTAAATTTAGAAACCCATAACTTCATAATTTCTAGAGATGTTGTTTTCTATGAATCCATATTCCTTTTTAAACAACCTCATCCAGAAATCACTTATCTTCACACAGACCATTGTCCTTCCATTCCCACACCAACACAACCTCACATCTATGTTTCTGATTATGAACTATCCCTACCTACCACTCCCACATCTCAGAATTCCCATACAGAACTCACCAATACCCCACAACCATTGCCAGATATGGAATTACATCCCACCTCTACCGCAGATACCCAATCCACACCACAAACACACAGCACCCCTCTGCTGCCTTACCCACAGAACCCATAAGGAGATCTACAAGACCCAAACACCCTCCTTCTTATCTCAGTGATTATCACACTGTTTATCACATGTTGACAATGATATATTCTCAGAAATTTTAAAACCAGAATGAATTCCAGAGCAGATTCTGTTTCTTGTTCTCTTCATTCTCTCACTGATATAAATCCTGTTACTTCATTGGCAGCCTCATCCTATAGAACACAAAACCAATAGCAAAGATTCTTGAAATTAAAGAACCTCAAACATATGAAGAGGCTGCCAAATATCCCCATTGGATTCAAGCTATAGAGACTGAGCTCACTGCCCTCACAAACAATGAAACTTGGGAATTAACCAAATTACCCAAACACAAAAAGGCTATTGGGTGCAAATGGGTTTTTAAAACAAATTAAAAGCCGATGGCACTTTAGAGAGGTATAAAGCTAGGCTTGTAGCTAAGGGTTTCAATCAAAAATATGGTTTAGATTACACGGAGACTTTTTCTCCATTGGTTCGAATGACAACAATCAGAACAATCCTTGTTGTTGCTGTTAAAAAGAAATGGATAATTGATCAACTTGATGTCAACAATGCTTTTATCCATGGTACTCTTCATGAAGAGATATATATGCAAATACCAAAGGGTTTACATGTAGAGGATAAACAAAATGCTTGTCGCTTGAAGAAATCCATTTATGGATTGAAACAAGCTTCTAGGCAATGGTTTTCAAGACTTAGTAATTTCTTGGAAACATTAGGATACACGAAATCTGAAAATGATCATTCCTTATTCTGTAAACAACACTCAAATAATTCCACATTTTTGCTATGTATGTCGATGATATTCTGCTCACCGGAAACAATCCAGAAGAAATTTCTTCTGTTAAACAGAAACTTGACCAAGAATTCAAAATTAAAAACCTTGGTCAGCTTCATTTTTTCTTGGGCATGGAGTTTCTGTATCATTCTGCAAGTATGATTATTACTCAGCGGAAGTTCTGTACAGACATCTTGACAGAACACAACATTGAAGACAAGGAATGTTCTACTTCTCCTCTCCCTTCTACACTCAAATTGACAACAACATCTGGTGAGATCCTTCCAAACCCAACTCTGTATAGAAGTTTAGTTGGTAAACTCAATTATCTGACACATACACGACCTGATATTTGTTTCACAACACAGTTACTAAGTCAGTTTTTGCAGGCTCCTACTACTAAACACATGGATGCAGCGATTCATACATGAAATACCTACAAGCAACAAAGGACTACGACATATGCTCAACCTACTTCTGATCTATCACTCTGGCCTATTGTGACAGCGACTGGGCGGGCTGCCAGGATACAAGGTGTTCCGTTTCTGGTTACTAAATCATGCTTGGCCAATCACCAATATCTTGGAAGTCAAAGAAACAAAGCAGTGTTTCCCTTTCATCCGCAGAAGCAGAATACCGATCCATGCGTGCAGTTACATCCGAATTATCTTGGCTGAGCCGCCTCATCCATGAGCTAGGAGTCGCAGAAATAAAACCAATACCTGTTCATTGTGACAACAAGTCAGCGGTATTCATAGCAAGAAACCCTGTTCAACACCAGCGCACAAAGCACATAGAGATCGACATACACTATGTTCGGCAAAAGATTCAAGAAGGTCTGATTGTTGTCCATCACATTCCCAGCAAACAGCAGCTTGCGGACTTCCTCCCAAATCCCTTGCTGGAAAAACATATACAAATCTTCTCAAAGACATTGGCATCATATTATTACAAGATATACATGATAAGTCCTGTACATCTTGAGGGGGGGTGTTAGAACTCTAGGCCCATGTTTTATTCTTCTATGTCGGCCCACTATAGTTTCCCTTCTTTCATAGTCTTTAGTTTGTATAAATACTCTCTTCTATATCTCAATTCTATTAAGTCCAGTATTAACCCATAAAAGTACTTCAATATGTCTCTCATTGGAGGAGAAGACCATCATATCGTGAAACATATTCCCTTGGTATGTATACCTTGCTCTCTTGCTCATTGTAGTCGTAGTCCTTTCCCCCATCGCACTAAAATAGCTAGCCTACTCTTAAAAAACCTGACAAAATGTATTGAAAATTTTGCTATTGCCGAACTCACAAGATATATGGAACATGCACAATTATATACCACAAAATTAAAATGATGCCAAAATCTTATAGTATGAAGTTTCATTTCTTCTCTTTTGCAGGTATCTTTAGTTCGCCTTGGGTCTCTTCATAATCATAATGCTTTCAGAGTTTTCCTAGAAAAATACAGTCCATCACGGTTACCAGAGTGAACTTTAGGCATTGTCTGGTGTAGGGGATGGGAATAAGGGTGCTAAACGATTTATGTTCGTTTCTGTATGTTTGTCTATGTACTGGCTTGCCACAACTACCTGAAAAAAGACTAGAGTAGAATAATTTAGTTGTTGGTGAAGTTGCTTTTCATCTCTGGTTGTTTGCTTTAGTTTGTTCAGATATATGAAATTATCGTTTCACGAATGCAACACACACTAGTACAAAAATGACCTATTCGGCGCCCCTATCTCGGCGGTTGTACTAGGAACCGCCGAGATAGGTCCTCCGTAATTTTTTTAATTAAACAAATAACATCTATTTCGGCGGTTCCTAGTTACAACCGCCGAAATAGATATATTTGGTAGTCTATTTCGGCGGTTGCTACTAGGAACCGCCGAAATAGAGGTTATTTTTTAATTAAAAAAATTACGGAGGACCTATTTCGGGTTTTTAGTAACAACCGCCGAAATAGGTCGCTTAATAAACCCACCCACCCAGCCCCGACTCCGTTACGCTGTTACAACCCTAACCCTCTTCTCTTCTCTGTAAACGGGCGATTTCAGTACCAATCTCGACAGCCACCACACCACCGCCGCTCCGACGTCCGTCGCCCTCCTCCCGCCTTCGCCGTCGTCGCGCCGCCGTCGCCGGTCGTGCGTGGTTGTCATCGGAAGTTGTTGCTGCAACCAAGAACCGCAGCTACAATATACCGGGTAAAACAAGCCCAATTCGGTTTTGACTAAAAAATTACAAATGTGTTGTTACAATTGGTAGATTTGTGTCACATTATGATTGTGGATGCTGATATTTATTGTGTGTGTCAAATCTTTGAAAGATTTGGTTGTTAAACTAATCAAATTATGTATGAACACAAGGTGTTTGATGAAATGTCTGAGTGAATATTTTTACTGTTTTTTGCCCTTTTTTAAGTATAGTTAGTTAGGTTAGCTTATATGGGCTAGATTTATTATGCTTATATATGGGTTGGAACAATGTTTGAGCATTATTTGTGCTTATAATTATAAGCAAATTATAAACATTGTTAGCAATATAGTGTTGCGCCCTCAATTGATACTTATTTTGCGTTTGCGTTGCCTCTGTAGAGATTGGTACTGCTACACGTCTCGCATGCCCGATTGAGAAGAGGGGGTGAAAACAATTCCTTTAGGAACCGGTAATATACTTTAACTTATCTCTTCATTCTCTTCACTCACTGTAAATTTACAATTAACTAGTTTGGTTTATGATGGAAATTTGTGTTGTTGAATAATTGGTGAATGCTTAATAATAAGCATGGTTGTGTCTTTGTAGAGGGAAATCACTAAATGGGTTCACCGGATTGAAGTCGTACGGGGCTGAATACCTTTCATTTGTGAACCCGTAATATACTCAACCTACATCTTCATCTTTTTAGCTCATTATATATAATTTTGCAATCCTAATTACAAACAATTAACATACGTAAACTAATGAGTTTCTATTCTATCTACAGAGAAGTGGTTAACAAACTCCTCAGTCATTGCACGGTAGATTGAAAGCGTAGTGGAAGAACGGTAATATATCTAACTTATCAGTTTTCCTCTTTTGTACTTGTATTTGATTTCCACAAATTATTGGAATTTGGTTTGATGAATAAATTTGGTATATATTAGTTTGGTTTATGATAGAAATTTGTGTTGTTGAATGATTGGTGAATGCTTAATAATAAGCATGGTTGTGTCCTTGATTTCCACAAATTATTAAAATTTGGTTTGATGGATAAATTTGGTATTAGTTTGATTTGTGATGGAAATTTGTGTTGATGAATGGTTGGTGAATGCTTAATAATAAGCATGGGATAGGTAAAATTATGCAAAAGTCATGCCGATTTTTTTAAAATTCTCTTCGTAATTAATATTGTTTGATGTATGTGTATATGTCTAACAATATCTAATTTTTTTTATCAGGTCTCACTTTCTTGCAAGTCCGTGAATCACCGCTCTTGTTTCCCCCTTCTTCCATTACTGTTGCACTCCTCCTCTGTCCAAATCCTTAAAAAACAAGTACGTATTCTAACTCTCGATTCTTTGTTAATCTCTAAACCGGTTTGAACTTATACAGTGGAGAATTGAAAGCGTTGATTTGATGATCTAAATTTGCAATTGGTTTTCAGTTAGCTAGTAAAGAATTGATTTATTTTAATTGTTGGTTGCTGCCATTGTTGGAATGTTTGTGGTTGTGATGACTTTGGTGAGTGCTGAATAATAAGCACGGGATGTGTACAATTATGCAAAGGTCATGCCGAATTTTTTGTAGAAAAAGTATTCGTAATATTGTTTTAAACACCGGTTTCTGTTTTAGAAGTGCAACAATTTCTTAAATTTAAAATGCTAGTTTATTTTGTGTTTGCAACCTTAGAGTTAGGCTAGACTAATTGACAATCATCCCAGTCATGCTCCATTAGAAATAAACATGTGCAACTTAATACAGGCCATATTCTACAAAGGCTCTAACTCACACCTGTGATCTGTTGCACATATGGAGCGTGACTGGATGTATGGTGATAGAGGCGAACATTTTGACAAAATGCTGAAAGAGTTTTGCAAAGCTGCAGTGCAACACAAGGACAGGACAAAGGCGGAGAAAATTCCATGTCCTTGTGTTGATTGTGGTGTGGTTAGACATTATTCAAGCATCAACCTCGTACAACTCCATGTGAAGACCCGTGGTTTCATGCCACATTATACAAAATGGATTTTTCATGGAGAACGTGTTGAAGATAATGCTTCATCTTCCTACAGTCACGATCGGTGTAACTCAAGAACCGAGCAGACATTCGATACTACTAACGAGTCAGAACTCCCAAGCGCTTCCGGAGTCAATGTTGACAGTGAGTCGACTTATCATGATGAACAAATTGACGAGATGCTTGGTAACGTTGAGGATAACTTTGTCGACCGGCCGGATGAGTATCAAAGGTTGTTGGACGCATCCAAAACGGCGTTGTATCCTACTTGCACTAAGTACACGAAATTGACAGCTATATTGAATTTGTTCAACCTGAAGGGAAGATATGGATTGAGTGACAAAGGTTTCACGGCATTCCTCGAGCTGATTCATGATATGCTACCGGATGAGAACGGTCTCCCTACGACCACGTATGAGGCAAAGAAATGGGTGTGTCCAATGGGAGTAGAGTACAAAAAAATTCACGCGTGTCCAAACAACTGTGTGTTGTACAGGGGTGAATACGAACATCTGGACAATTGCCCGAAATGTTCGTTGTCCCGGTATAAGCATAAAGATGGTGAGTACTCCTCCGTTCAGAAAAAAAGCCCTCCAGCAAAACTTGTTTGGTATTTGCCGATTATACCCAGATTCAAACGGTTGTTTGCGAATCCGAAAGATGCAAAGAACTTACGATGGCATGCGGAGGGTAGAAAGAGTGATGAGAAACTAAGACATCCAGCAGATGGGCCTCAGTGGAGAAACATCAATAGACGGTACAAAGAACATTTCGGACATGAAGATAGGAATCTGAGGCTTGGGTTATGTACTGATGGAATGAACCCGTACGGCACATTGAGTAGTCAACACAGTACATGGCCTGTTCTGCTAGTGATCTACAATTTGCCCTCATGGTTGTGTATGAAACGAAAGTACATCATGTTATCTCTCCTGATATCTGGTCCCAAGCAGCCAGGTAATAGCATTGATGTGTACCTTGCCCCTCTGATCGACGATCTGAAGCTATTGTGGAATGAGGGGACCGTGGTATATGATGCTTATGCAAGAGAGAATTTCACGCTCAAGGCTTTGTTGTTCTGTACCGTCAATGACTTCCCTGCGTATGGGAACTTGTCCGGTTACACGGTTAAAGGAACATTTGCATGTCCCATTGCGAGGAAGACACTTGTTCGGACCGTTTAAAACATTGTGGGAAGAATGTTTATATGTGTCATCGACGTCTTCTCCCCGAAGATCACCCTTATCGAGTAACGAAGAGAAAGTTGTTCAATGGTCAAGCCGAAACTCGTGTGGCCCGTCTACCTCTGACTCTGAGGAAGTGTACGAAAAGGTTAAGGACATTGCAAATGTATTTGGAAACACATCAAAACCGGCGAAAAACATTTGGAAAAAGTGTTCTATCTTTTGGGAACTACCTTATTGGCGTCATCTTTCTGTGAGGCACTGCTTAGACATCATGCACATTGTGAAGAACGTTGGTGAGGCAGTGAGTGGGACTTTACTCAATATACCCGGCAAAACAAAAGACGGATTGAAAATCAGAAAGGACATGCAAACCATGGGTATACGAAAGGAGTTACACCCACAAGAGAATGGGAAACGAATCTACCTACCTCCTGCATGCTACACGCTCTCAAAGGCTGAAAAGATTAGTTTCTGCAAATGTCTGCACTCGGTAAAAGTACCGTCTGGGTACTCTTCAAACTGGAAGAACATTGTATCGATGAAGGATTTAAAACTTTTAGGCATGAAATCTCACGATTATCATGTACTGATGTTACATCTTCTTCCGGTCGCAATTCGAGGGATATTGCCATCTGATGTCAGAAATGCTTTAACTCGGTTATGTTTCTTTTTCAACGCTGTTTGCTCCAAGGCAATTGACGTAACGTCTCTAGATGATCTACAACGTGAAATTGTTATCACATTATGTCAACTTGAGATGTATTTCCCACCATCTTTCTTTGATATAATGGTACATCTAATTGTGCACATCGTTCGAGAGATACAGTTCTGTGGTCCGGTATACTTACGGTACATGTACCCTTTTGAACGGTACATGGGTATTCTGAAAAGTAGAATGAAGAATAGGTATCGACCAGAGGGGAGCATTGTTGAAGCAACAGTGACTGAGGAAGTCACGGAGTTTGTGACCGATTATTTGAGTGAGGCAGAGTCTATTGGTATCCCAAAACCACGACACTATGGCAGGTTTAAGGGTAAAGGTGTTATTGGTAGAAAGATCGTGCAAGTTTCGCGTCTACTTATTCATCAAGCACATTTGTTTGTCTTACAACATCTTGAGGTTGTTGAACCTTATTTGGAAACCCATATGGTTGAGTTAAGGCATCAAAATCCTTTGAAAAACCACATTTGGCTGACAAAGAACAAAACCGAGTTTTTATCCAATGGTTCAAAGATCATGTGTTGACATTAGCATCATCAGATCCAGAAGCTGTAAGCGAAGAGATCAGATGTTTGGCAATCGGACCTGAAACTAATATTACATCTTTGAGGGGTATGATATTAGTGGGTATACATACTACACTGCACGCCAAGATGCCAAATCGATAAACCAGAATAGTGGGGTAAAAATTGAAGCTGCTGCCACTGAGTACCACAGCGGTAACCGATCTCAACCAGTTAGTAATTGGTATTATGGTGTCATCGAGGACATCTGGGAACTAGACTATGACATTGATTCCTTTCTGTTGTTCCGGTGCAAGTGGGTGGACAACCGACGCGGGTACCAAAATGATGGAGGGCTTACCATGGTTGATCTTTCACGGTTACACGGTTATAATGATGATCAATTTGTTCTGGGAAAGGATTGCGAACAAGTGTGGTATGTTGAGGATCCGAAAGACTGCAGATGGTCTGTTGTTCTTCCAGGAAGAAGGCCGGTTGTAATCGAAAATGAAAATGAGGATAACGATGAAAATGGGACTGTAGAGGAAACATCCTTGTTTCCTACTGGATTACCGGATTCGATTGATGATACCGAAAACGATTTGCTCTACGCACGATCAGACCATGATGAGGGTGTTTGGGTAGAAAATATGAAATGATTTATGTTTTTGTACGTGAGGTAATGTTGTTAGTAGAATGTAGACTGTAATTCATCTTAACTGTTATTGTTATGCATCATAGTATTTATGTTATGAGTTTAACTGATGAAAATGCTTTGTTTTTTTTTGCAGTGGATGATCACCCTATGGATGACCCCATTGGACGGCTTCTCGACTGGAGAACCTGAGCCACAGCAATAGACCAAGTAAGCGGGTCACAGAGGAGGAAAGAAGAAGAAGGACCAGTTAGCAGTACACGAGACTGAGGCTGGCCCTTCACAGCAGACCGAAGAGGAGTCAGTTGTCCCACCAGAGGCGAAGAAGCAAAAAAGAGAGGTGCAACACGTGGGCTGAAGGCTAACAAGGGCCCTCCTACAAAACCGGTGGACTTCAATCAGTTCAACCAACCCCATGGAAATTGGAAGAATGACTTCACCGCTTACGGTAGCCATTTGGTGAAGTCATATTGCAACATAAACCACAACTGGAAGCAAGTGCCTCAATCATTGAAGGATACTATGTTTCAGCGTCTTCAGGTAAATCTCTACATTATTACTATGATCTTTTGTGAAATAATAGAACATTTATGTTTACTTTACTAACTGAATGATCATGTACGTAGTCTCGTTTCTCCGTGGATCCCGCACTTAAAAAGGATGTGCTATCAGCGATGTCGAAACAGTTCCGGGACCACAAGAATAAGTTGGCTGACAAGTTCATCTACAAGATGCCTACTCCAGAAGATCCAGATCATGGTGGAGACGGTGAGAGACCACCATGGGAGGTTTACGAGGGCATAACAGAAGAGCAATGGTACAATTTGTTGAGAGGCGTCACACACCGGAGTTCCAGGTGCACTTTATTGTCATACATACATAAATTAATCTTAATTTCTTATGTTTTTTTGTGTTCAATTTCACTTAACATGATCCCATTAATTTATGCAGGCTCTCCGTGCGCAACAACAAGCAAATGCTAAGAAGAATCTGTACCCTCACCACTTAGGTGGAAAAAGTATTGCTCAAAGGGTACCAGAATGGGAGCAAAAGGGATATCTGCCCACGGATGGCTCATTGGATGCCAGTGGCAGAAGAATGAAAGTGTGGGAGTTAAGCCACATTCCGAAGAACTCTACTCCCGAAAATCCTCAATACGATGAAGCCACGAGAGCAGTTATTGCTCAAATGGTAAGTGATATCATTTCATTTTCAGTCAAACTGTTCATTTCATTTGTATATGAACTTATGTTAAACTAATAACTGTATTTGTGTGTTGTATTAGGGTGAATTAAGCTCTCAGCTCACCCAGGGCACCTGGACCTCACAGAGGAATGATGATCCTCTTACACGCGCTCTTGGTAAGAAGGATCATCCAGGTCGTGCCATTGGGTTTGGTGGGCACGTTGGTATCCGCCAGGCATTTGGCGCACCCGGGTCCAGAATCACAGGGAAGTCGATTAGCTACGAGGAGCACCTGAGAGCGTTGGCTGAGATGGAGCAGAGGATTACTCAGAACGTCGACGAGAGGATCGCTCAGGCTATGTCAAGGATTCAGCCACAGCAGCATGAAGCCAAGAGGTTTCTCGACCACCAGTTGAGTCACCCATTCAGCAGCAGAGTGCACCGGTAGTGAGAAGTAGTGTCCACTCGGCTGATCCGTTTCCCTATGCATCTCTAAGGTTAGACTAACATTTCAATTGAGTACATGACGATTATGATTTTTACTTGATCACTAATATCATCATAGATGAATTCTCAATTTTTATCTAAACAAGTTCCACATAACACTCAGGCACCCACTGAGTGCCATCTGTTTTTACAAATTGGAGTGGAAGAGGTCATGGTGGCATGGGGAAAACTTTTCCCCTCTCTTCCAAGTGATTGTGCACGGTGAACCACTCCGACATTACCATGCACGAGTGCTTCTGGACGAATTTGTTTCAGAGCATGCTGACGTCGGTTTACCGGTGCTGATCCCTCAAAGACCTACCTTGCGTTCCGCACAAACTGCGACAGTGCAGTGGCCTGTACGATTGGTCAGACTCCCTGGGCAGGTATTTACTCTTAACCCTTGCTATAAAACTATTGGTGTACCACCTTGCATCCATATACTTAATTAGACAAATATCATAGGATATGAGCCGACCGAAGACTGATAAGGGCAAAGGAAAAAGAATTGCTGCGCCTGTGCAATCAAAGGCATCCACAAATTTCGTGCTTAGACCTGCTTTGGTGGAGAAAAGAATATTGTTAGGCCTGCCGACTAATATGCAGATTCTGCATTCATCCTTGTTGCTGCTACCACCTGATTGTGATTCCCTCCCTGTGGAAGATCCCGAGCGGATATTTCACTATGTAGTTCAAGGAGAAGATATACATCGATTTGGGATGTATATGTCCGACTTCGAGGAGTGCTTCAGGAGGGATTGGTTGAATGTGTCGATTATCAAGTCAGCCGCCATGTGAGTCTTCTACCTTTTGTATTTTGAATTCATTGATTGGTGATGAATTAGATGTTTGAATAAAAAGTTAATGATCGACTAATGATATTGCCTCATAGGTGGGTGCATGATAAGGCGATCAATGTCTATGAAGATCACAGATTCGGATTCCCGTGTCCTGCTATGTGCAATGAAGTCCAGATGACAAGTGATATGGAAGGCCTTATGCAGTATATGACGAATGCCCTCTTTGAATGTTCTAACAAGTCATTTATTATGCTGCCATATCATTCAGGGTATGATATTTGACTATTTCTCTTAGTATTATCTAAAACATATAGTTTGAGTTAGTTGCTTAATGATTACACCACATTGTGTAATTTGTGGACAGTCGACATTGGGCATTGCTTGTGCTGGTGATGTTGAAGCACCCACGAATCTTGCAATTTGACTCACTTGGTAAGGCTGCCAAGAGACCGAAGATCTCCACCGCAATACTGGGGTAATTAGTTTGTTATCGTAAACAACAATTATTATTACTTAACATTAATTGTTTCATAACTTGCTACTGATGCTTAAAACTATATATTGCTGATGTATATAGTTCCATGAGAGCTGCATTATCTCTCCAGAATAAAACAATGAAGCGTGACATCCCTTGGAACCTAGTCGAGGTACTCTATTAATTGATAAATTTGTGTTATAATGTTTAAACTTGTTTATAACTGTCAATATGTGCGTTTGTATAGTGTCCGGTGCATCCTGGGGGTTCAGAATGTGGATACTATGTCATGAGATTCATGAGTGACATAGTAGGAGCGTCGAACCTTTTACCAGAGCACTCGTTAGACAAGGTAACATTCTTTGAAAGTTTCAGTTATGCTCTTTACATGTTGTTAGACTTGTACGTTTTAGATTAATGTTCATTTTTTTTCAAGGCTTACGAACAACTGCTCAAAGGTGGTCAGTATGATGATGCTCAAATTGTTGAGATGCTTGAGGAATGGTCGGAGTTCGTCTGCACAAGTTTAATGAATTGATGATCATGAAGATGTTTTGTGAACTTTTTGGAGTATGTAATTGTAACTCTGTACACTTGTGGATGGTGTAATGATAGATTTGAATTGTAATGTTGTTTTTTATTTGTAATGAAAGTGTGTAAATAAGTGTAATTGCATTGGTTTTGTTAACTCTCAAATTGTGGTGTGTCGTTGGTATTAATTGGGAGCTTTTATAACTTTTAAAATGTGTGCTGGAGCTCCCTGTATGGATGAAGCTTTATTACAGGTCTCATTGAAACAAATGCGGTGAATATATATATATATATATATATATATAAGCTAGGATGGAAAAAAAAAAAAAAAAATACCCCTATCTCGGCGGTTCTTAGAGCACAACCGCCGAGATAGACCCATGGGATTGACTGATGCTGAGTTTGACCATGAGTCTATCTCGGCGGTTCTTAGAGAACAACCGCTGAGATAGACTCATGGTCAAACTCAGCATCGGTCAATCCCATAGGTCTATCTCGGCGGTTATGATCTAAGAACCGCCGAGATAGGTACACCTAATTCGGCGGTTGTAAACCGCCGAAATAGGTGCTCATACCTATTTCGGCGGTGCTCATTTCGGCGGTTCACAACCGCCGAAATAGGTCCATTGGAACCGCCGAAATAGACCTTTTTTCTACTAGTGACATATTCTATTATATTGTGGTCATGTAAGTGCACATTTGACACCACTATCAGTCACAATCATGGAGGGGCAACAAGCCCAAAACCATCACATTGAAGAAAGTTTCATATTCCTCCATCCCACGCAGCAGTGTTAAATCAGTCTCCAATTGAGCTGTCCACGTGAGTCTCTAAGAGTGTAGTTTAAAGAAGAAGAAAAAAAAATAAATGAGTGACTTTACCCCGAGTCTTCATCTTGCCAGACTGTGTCCAATTGTTCAAAACTAAGCCTATGTTCTTGTTCTTCTTTTTCTCGCTCACGGAATCAGGTAAATTATACTTTTCTTTTCTTGTTCTGCTTTTGTTAGTTGACAAAATCAATTCAATGATTCTTTGCTTTATTTATCCAGAGGAAGTTGATTTAAGAAAACTACAACATATCTTACATTTAGTGACACACACTATTAATGACACATATTTTTGTGTCACTAAAAACAGTATATACCGACACATAACATATGTCAATAATATACTATTAGATTTATTGACTATTTTTTTGAAATGTCACTACAGATATAACATTTACTGACATATAATAGAGATAATTATACCTTTAATGACTTATATAAACTTGAGTCTCCCACCCTATGTGTTAATCCTTGAAGTTTATCCTAAATTGTTTTATATGAGTCACTAATTACTAAGCGGGAAACTAAAATGAGAGCGAAAATTGGGCGCGCCAGTTGATATGCCAGTAGATCGATTACGTACGGGAGAACAGGAAAACTTAATCGGCGCCTTTCTCTTCTCTAGCCAACAGCAGTGGCAGTGAACACAAACAGGTACGCTTCAGTTTCTCCACCACTATGTCGTTTTAATCAGTTAGGGTTCTTAGTTCTTAGTTCCCTCAATTTTAAGAATCTCAGCAAGCAGCTTTCTAGATTTGTCTGACCTAAAATGTCAATCAAGGATAACTAATTAGAAACTTTGAAATGAACAGATTTTTCATCAATAATGAATAGATTTTCCAGATTTGTCCGAATTAGTGGTGTTTCTTCTGTCCAACCGTCTATTCGATTTTGGCAATTGGTCCAGCTTTTGTAAATCTTGAATTTGTACCGCTTGAGGATAGGCTGCTGCTTTATTCTTTGTTTTATCTAGATTAGTGTAGCACGTTAGTTATTGATTCCATCTACAAATTAATGAATAATGTAGTTTTGAGAACTAAACTATTGAACCTAATTAGAAATCATTAGAGCTATTTTGTTTATAAGATATTAAAAAATAATAAACGGTTGCATGCCCCCTTAATCTCATTCTCGGTGATACAATTTTTGTCACTTTACCGACTAAATCCTTTGAGCCGGATACAATCCGTGGCAAGTCCTTTGTTACGAAGTATTAGGCATGTGAGACATAAGTTTTTCAGTAACAAAAAGAATCTTAAATGATAGTTTTAAAATAAATATACCTTAAGTGAAGTCCAATGTAAGGAGTGCTGCTATATATTAACATGTCAATCAGTTTGTTTACAAGATCCTCAATTTCATTTGTATATTTAAGTGCTTGAAACATGGCTCGGCATCATAGTCTTTGATGTGTTCCTGAAAGGTCGTTATTGGCAAGACATGTATTAGTGTGTGGCTAAATTGTATCACTTGTGCTTCTTCAACAACTTAGTCATATCCCATATGTAATAGTTATCCTGCAGACAATGAGGTATATCGACATCCTGATATTACGCTTCTCTCTACTGGTCCTTTCTTTCTCTTCCGGTCATTGATTTATTCCATCAAGAGCTAGCATCTAAGTGTACTACAGGATTAGCATAATTTTGAAGATGAAGCTAGGAGGTTCTTACCCTCCTCCCAATGTTTCCCTGAATTTTCTGTTTCATTTCATTGTCCTCTAAAGAATTTTCTTTATGGTGAATGTTTCTTTCTTTGTTGGGTTGTGACCTTAGTAAGATGCTATAACCTCTCCCAAGGTTTTAGGAAATTGAAAATTATCTCGTAGTGGTTTGCCTAATAATTATGCACTCGCCTGATGTTACTAAAACCTCTCAACATGTACAATTTCCGTATGTTGCCCACCTAATACCTTTGTCATTTTCAACAACCGTTTAACATGCACCTTGAAAAAGGATCACATTCAAAGGTTTCAAAATGTCAAGGTAGTGAAAAGTAATTGTGTAAACCGTAGAGGAGGTGTTTGTATTTCATATATTCATGAAACGCCAGTGAATGTTTTTGCAGCTTTCCTCCTATTTACTGGTTATAGTACAGGTCCCAAGTTACTGAATCTTGACGCCTTTTGTTACATTCTTTGTGCAGATGTTGCTGCCTTAGTCATGACAATATCAGATCCAGAACAAGCATATATTAGTGCAATTAGTTCAGTGGGCACCTTTATGGGTATAGAGCTCAATTAATTCATAAAGGGCTGATATGTTTTTAAAAATTTCTACAGCTAATTTCATTTTATTATTCAGGGCTCAAAGCAAGGATGTGTGTGTGCCCATAATCATCCATACATCCTTATCCTCAGTACATAGTCAGAAGCTTGAAAAACTTCTAGTTGGTAGCATATCTATCTAATGCTTATATTTTCCGAGAGTATATAGATTCCAATTTGCTTTTCACTAATTGTTGTATCACTAATTTTTGTTTTGTGCATCTATCATCTACTTGCAGAGAATTGTGGGATAAATTTCCTTGTAGATGTTTATGTTAGTAAGGCAGTGTTGTAGCTCTTAATGAGAAGATTATGGAAATAAATGATATCCTCTTGTTCATTGAATAACTTTTTTGATTCAAAATAGTAGTATGCTCTTCATTTGACCCGAGTGATAAATGAACTTTCCCTTTTTTTTTGTACCACTCAATGAAAAAGATAACTTCATCAGGAAGATCAGATGCGCTTGCAAAGGCATGACCTGTGCTTTCTGGTATATCTTTTTATCCTTTCTCTCTGCTATTGGTTTCCTAATTATTTTATGAATATTAATCCTTTTTTGACCCATAATTAAATTTGGGACATGATTGCTAAAGTTTCTCCTATGTCTAAAAAGATGTACATATTAGAGGGCGAGATTGGTTCTGCAAGGTATGGCTTTTCTTTTCCCCCATACATTGTGTAATAGTTCAGTCACTTAACTTATTCCCATGGATAGTTTTGGAGTATGGTGTTGATGGAGCATTGGAAAAGATAAGCTTAGGAGAAGGTGACACGATTTTTAAAAATAGTGTCTTTCTCTTGTCATGTATGATCAAAGTTCTGGCATGGCTTGATGAAATCTGTCAGTCTTGGATCTAGGTGATGGCTTGAATGTGTTATGACTTATGAGTAACGTTAAGTCTTTGTCTTCTCTAACATCTGATTATCAATTTCTTTCATTGGCCTAGCATAGTTAAAACTGATGCTAAAACCTGTTACATAAGTGGTAGTTTTTGGTTCCTTTATCACCTTCTTTGAAAGGTCTGAATATGTAGGATTTTCAAGAATCATGTTCAACAATGGTTTATGGTTTATGGAGCGGGCTGTCTGTTTTCTCATTCTAAATTCATGGTGTTTGCTGCATTCTTGTCTCCATCCTCTTAATAAAGTTTGTTGGCGAACTATAAAATTTTAATGGGTCTAAAATAAAGGGAGTAATAATTATTATTAGTAGATTGCATATTAGGGGCCCTTAATTTTTCAATCATGATATGATGCCCAACTGATCTTTAGTGTTTCGGTTGATTTGAAAGGGCACCTTTTATTGATGTTAGTATTCCAGCTATCTAATTCAAAGTATTTGTTCCCGCAAATTATTCCCCCATCTCTTATTTATTGTTGTACTAATATGTGTATGGTTTGTGAGAGGTTTTAATATTGAAATTTTTGCAGGTTCATCACATACATGATTTTATGGGTTGAAAGATTCCAAGAGAATGATTACTTTTGTTATAAATTTTAGGTACAACTGTTTAGTGTGTAGTACTTTAAAACCATGGGTTGTTTTGTGTGAACAGGTTTGAAAACATACATGAAATAGAAAGTCTTTTTTGAAAGTTTCAAGTGCATTTTTGATACTATTGAGTGCTTGGAATGAGTGCAGATATTGAAAATTTAAACATTTCAGTTTCCATTATTTGTTCATGGAAATTGTCAATAGTATGAACACTAAAATGTTGGTTAGGTTTGTTAATAGTCTAAAGGACACAAAAAATGAGTCAGTACACATTTTTACTAACACAAGCGTCATTCGAAACATTTATTTAGCGTTGAATTAGTCAGTATAAAGTTGACACGTTAAGTGTCAGTATAAAGTTGACACATAAATATATGTCCAGTATACTATAGGGTAAACTGACATAAATAATAGTGTCAGTATAGCTCTACATCTTTCACCAGCATTTCGAGTTTGTGTCAGTAAAACCTTATAGTAACTATGGTACCACCGACTTTATTTTTCGTGTCGGTAAATCCTGATATACCCTATACTGACATTTTTTAGGTTTTACTTATGTGTCAGTAAATGTTTTTTTCTTGTAGTATCAGACAAGTGGTGAGTTTCTTGTAGTGGCATCATCAACATTTCGTGTTTTGTGTCAATAAAACGCCCAAACAAATCTTTTGCATATTGGCATCAGACAAGTGGTGAGTTTTCATGCATCAAGGCAGGTCAAAGGTTGGGTCTGCGCATGAAATTGGGAGATGAAATTGAGGCTGACGGTTTGTGAATGATTAATGACATGGAAAATTTCATCGGACAAATGGATTGATGCAATTCATGGTGTAAATCAGTGTATACCATCCGCTTCTGTGTTACTAGGATTTTGAGAAAAATCGAGAGAGGTAGGAATAGAGCAGAGCGGGAAAAGAGGAGAATAAGCTCCTTCATGAATCTGTTATTCACTTCTCGTAATGTCCGTGGGAGAGAATGTAAACTCTATTTATACAAGAGGCTTGATGCATAAAATAGAGTAGCTATTAACAAAATGACAACTGCAATTAACAGAATGCAATGTAATAGAACATAACAGAAGCTTCAGTAACTTGTATCCTAATACCCCCCTCAAGAGGAGGCAGGAGAAACTCTTGTCGACTCTTGTCCAGTAGAAATCCCCATATCCTGGAACTGAGAGTTGTAGCTAACGCCTGGAAGGTTCTTCGTAAGCATGTCAACCAGCTGCTTTGTATTAGGAATATGTTGAATTGTAATAAATCCTTGTTGAATTTGCTCTTTAACATAATGACAGTCTAATTCAACATCCTTAGTTCGTTCATTTTGGACCGGATTAGAAGCAATAAAAACAACTGAGCGATTGTCACATTAAGAGGAATGGGAGTAACCTCTTAGACTCCAAGATAAGACAATAAACGACTGAGCCAAGCTAACTCAGAACTGACTTGTACTCAGCTTCAGTCGAAGACAAAAAACACATGCCTTTTTCATTGATTTCAAGGAAATGGGAGCTCCTCCAAGCATGATATAAAAACCACTGTCTGATCGTCAAGAAATGGGACAAGAAGCTCAATATGAGTCTCAAAATGCAACCAGATCATATTCCTGTTTGTTGCTAAGTAAAATCCCATTGTTTAGGGTGCCTTTAACATACTTTAACACATGAAAAACTACTTCATAGTGATGAAGGTATGGCCTTGATCCCTTTTGAGGACATCCACCTCCATACTTTTAGTTTCAGCAGCTCAGATACATTAAGACGCTGCAGCTGCTCCTCCGGTGGAAATATTTCTTTGTTTCTGATCTCCCATGAGGTTAGAGTAAAATACGAAGTGTTGCTCTCCACACCCATCTTTCATCCTTTCCTCCAACCGCTTGATCCCACACCTGGATTATCTCTTTGATGTCAAAAGGTAATGTAATAGACCCCCCCCATTGCAGGACTTCCTCCCATAAACCGTGATTGTGTTTACACCATAACCAATGCGTGGCTTGCTGATACCATACCATGGTTGCATCTCGGGCATAGGCTGTTGGATATACTCACTATCCCTCTCTCGAAAAAAAGTTCTCTGGTGCATAATCTATCCCAGGACAGCAAGTATATTAGAATTTTTGCTCTGGGTGGTGCACACTGCACCCAAACCGAATTTCTGGCTGCAGGAAATTCTTTACAAAGAAATCTGAATAGGAAAGACACAAAGTGGAGCAGCATAGCCCATCAATATGTAATATGAATAACGATCCAGAGGAAAGAAAATGCTAACTCAGATGGTAGGCGCCTGTCAGAGTACCACATAGATGGGGTCGTGACTGAATCAGGCTCCTACAGCAGACCTCGATGGCATAAGGTAGCACCGGCATAAGGAGGGGGGGAGAAGCAAACGCTCTGTTGTTTTCTCTCATGCCACTGAAACGATTCTGTTAGTGAAAAAAGTACTGAAGTTACAAGAAGAGAACGAACCAGAACATATTAACTATCCGGTGGAAATTCTCTTCGAGGATAAACCTCTGTATTCTTGCATGTGAAACAAAGAGCCAAGTGAAATTACAGGAATCACTCTAAGAAATCAAATGATGCAAGTGAGCATAACCCGGTAGATCTCTAATCCAACAGAAGGTCTGGATTTCATGGGACTTGCGTGTATGATGGAATGGTCGACAAGATCACTCAACACAGGTTAAGAAAACAGAAATGAGGACAATAGAAACAGAAAATGAAGCAGTAAATCGGCACTTGCATCCGAGATATCTCTGACGAAGACTCAAGCGCTGCAAACCACCACTACTTTGGTCTTGCTTGGTGAAATACAGAAATAGACTGGAGATTGTCACACATGCTGGGAAGTCAAATGTTCAGTACCAAAACACACGAAATCAACATGAAAAAAGGGAAGAGGAGGGTGACAAGAGTGAATCGACAATAGCATCAAGTATTCTGATGAAGTCAAAACAAAGGCGTAACCATTCACGGTCTATCTGGCTAGATGCGTGGAAAAGAAAACAAAAGATGACATTACTGCATACAGAAGATAGCAAACACGTCTGATCTGTGAACCCCACATGCGCAACTAGCAAGTCTGGTTGAATTTGAGAGTCTAAACGCTATTGTGCGCTGAATTCGAATTTAGAAATGAGCAGATTTTTTAAACATCCTGAAACGAAAGCGATTCGGTTCTGGTAGCCATGCGGTCCTTGGCAACGGTAGTCAAGACAAAAAAAACCAGTAGGGTATTAAGCATAGCAGACTCCTTAAACCGGCAGTAGAATGGGACCTTAGTCATGTGCCATAAAGTCTAACCATCCCGCCGACTAGCGCGCCCACCACGAAAAATGCCAAACAGCTCATGACAGCTTCATTTGTGGTTGAAACTGCAGTCAAGACGATAAGGGAAGAAAATTGTGCCCATCTACGAAGCAAAAAATAAATACCCACCAGCTGCAGCAAGATCTACCGCGTCATTAACCCACTTCCATCCGAAAACAAACAAATCTCCACCATCCATGCCCCAATCTTTCAACTTCTGATTCCATCGACATGTCTTTCAATCCCTCAACAGCTATCTCCGTTCTCAATGGGATTGGTTCCTTAGCCTTTAATGAAGCAAAGTATTTATATCAAGTCCCGGAAGAAGTTCATGGCCTTTTAGATGAGCTTCAGTTCATGGTGTTGCTGTTACAAGAATTGGATGGACAGCAGCAAGGTAATCTCGATGCCCAACTTCGACTTTTTTCCAGCAAAATACGGGATCTTGCCTTCCGTTGTGAGGATGTAGTAGACACATATTTCCTCAGATTTCACAAGAAGCTTGAAAACAGAAACTTTCTCCTGAAATTCTCATGCATAGTGAGTAATAGTTATTCGATCCATGAAATAGGAAACCAAATAGAGGTGATTAAAAGAAATGTTGAAGCGGCTAATAGAAGGCTGAATATGTTTCGGCTGGTGCAGAACATTCCCGTAGTGTCTAGTTCAAACAATGTTGAGAGACTCCGTGATACACCAGGAAAAGCCTTACTTACCAAAGAAGGTTTTGTTGTAGGCCTAAACAAAGACACTGAAATATTAGCATCCAAACTTTGTGAAGATAAGTGTAGTCAGTTATCCTTTGTAGCCATTGTTGGGACAGGTGGAGCTGGTAAGACTACTCTTATGAGAAAGATATATGATCTCCCTGATGTTAAAATCACTTCCCCACAAGGGCTCTAGTTTATGTGTCTCAGGTATGGAGTGGCAAGTGGTTGTTGACTGAGATCCTCCGACAATTAAAAGTAGACGTTGAACACAATCAACCAAACCTGCACTTGTTGAGAAACTCCAAGAATTTTTGATAGACAAACGGTATCTTATAGTCCTTGATGACATTTGGAATCGAGATGCATGGGATGACATCTCAGATGCTTTTCCAAAATTTAATAGTGGAAGCAAAATATTGCTCACAACTCGAAATAGTGATCTACTATCATCTAACTTTACCATACTTTAAAGCCTCTTGATCAGGAGGAAAATACCATCTAATCTACAAGATTGCTCTTGAGGGAAGAGAAGTTGCCAACATCGAGGAATTTAAATCCTTAGCTAAGGAGATGTCAAGAAAATGTAGTGGGACTCCCCTTGCAGTAGTCTCCCTGGCTGGTGTTTTAAGCACAAAAGATCAACTATATCAATGGGAGAGGGTTAAGAATGCTATGGCAGCAAACATTTGAAAGGCAAGGGTACTGGCAACTATGGATCTGTTGAGGAGATGCTGTTCTTAAGCTATCGTGATCTACCACCTAATTTGAGGTCATGTATGATATATTTGGCTATATATCCAGAAGATTACATTATTCCTACAGAGGAGTTGATCAGACTGTGGATCTGTAGAGATATAATAGTCTCTGTTGCATTGTTGTTTTCTTCTCATAAAACGTTGTCGTTCTGTGTTACCGACTCCAGTAGCTATATAGCTTCTCTGGTGCAGCTCAATAAAACAGTAAGCTCATTCACTCTCTGTGAGAGCTATTTTTTCCCGCCTCTCTCTCTTTTTCCTCTCTTCCTGTTCTTCCCCGTTTCTCGCTCGATCACAGATTTTCTCCAAATCTGTACATGGTATCAGAGCAGTGTGATTACTTCTCTGCTTTGATTCTTTCTGATCGCATCGGAATCATGACGGAGAATCCGAGTCCCTCAGTCGAACAAATCCTGGAATCTCTCGGCCGGCGGAAGAAATAGAGATCTCGGCATCGACGCATCAGATCCTCTATATGTTCACACATCCGATCATCCAGGTATGATCCTTGCTGCTAAGTTTAATGGATCTGGTTTTCAAACCTGGAAAGAACTGTGTTGATTGCATTGATGGCGAAAAACAAACTTGGATTAATAAATGGAGAGATTACTAGATCGGAAAGTGACGATAAACAGAGTAAGGCATGGGATAGGTGTAATGGATTGGTAATGTCCTGGTTGCTTAATGCTCTAGAGAAGGATCTGTGCGAAAGTTTAGTGTATAGCACTACAGCGAAACAGATTTGGGATAGCTTGCTTGAGAGGTTGATCAGATTGATGGAACGAGGCGTTTCAATCTGAAAAAGGAGCTGTGTAACCTTGAGCAAGGATCGGACAGTGTTAGTGTGTATTTCACTAAGTTCAAAAGAATCTGGGATGAGTTAAGTTCTGTTGTTAATCTGGCAAGCTGTAAGTGCTGCAAGTGTGGACAGTCTGAAAAAATAAGGAAATCTCTCGAGGAAGACAAGCTGTTCGACTTCCTGATGGGATTAAATGAGCAGTTGTTAATGTCAGAGGAAATATGCTGATGATGAAGCCTTTACCTTCAATGGAAACCGCCTATTCTTTAGTCCTCTCAGAGGAAGCACAAAGAGAATGTGGCAAGAAGAAAAAGGAAGGAGAGTTAACTAGTTTTGCTAATACTGCTAGCAATTCCTTTGCGCCACAACAGGAGTTGAGGTGGCAACAGAACAAAGGAAAGAAAAACTAGAGAAACTTGTACTCACTGCGGAAAGCAAGGGCACACAGTGGATAAATGCTATGCTAAGCATGGATATCCAAATGGCTGGAGGTTTGGAAAGAACAGTAAAAGACTAGCTGGAAATGTTACTGGTGATCAGCTAACTGAAACAGGAAAAGGTGGAGATGAAACTCCTGGTTTGCCGAAGATCAGATCAGTATGTTGATTGATATCTTCGAGGCTTAATGAGAAGCACGAAGGTGATCACTCCTGCAACTTTGCAGGTATTGAATCTCCTTCTAAATCTCTCTATAACAGTTCGTTTGTTCATGCCAATGAAGTTCAGTTTCAGGCAGAAAAATGGATTGTGGACTCAGGCTACTGATCATCTCAGTGGTAACAAGAGTCTTTTTCGAAATGAGGTTTCTCTTAAAAGGAGCATGTTGTCTCAATGCCAGACAACACACAGGTTATTAAGAACAAATGAGATATTCTCTTGGGAAGAAATATCCTCTTGCAGGATGGTCTCTATGTGCCCAGTTTTGAGCATAACCTTCTCTCTGTCAGTAAACTTGCAAAGCAGTTCAATTGTAAGGTGTTTTTTGACGAAAACTGCTGTGTTTTGCAGGACCGTCAATCGAATACTGAGGTTAAGATTGCTGGTCTTGTTAATGGGCTTTACATTCTGGAGGTTGCAGCCCTTGAAGGTTTCTTTTCAAAGACGAAGCAAGGGAAAGTCAAGGAGGAAAGATGTAATCTAGTTTCTTCCAATAAATGCTTATATTGGCATAACAGACTAGGACATATTCCTTTGTCTAAAATCAGAGAGTTGAGTTTGATTAAGACAGTGATATTACTGAAGTTTTTGTCTGCGATTCATGTAATAAAGCAAAGGGTCATAGATTGCCCTTTCCTATCTCTCAAACCAGAAGTGCAAATTGTTTTGACTTAATCCACATCGATGTGTGGGGTCCGTGTACAGAAAAGACATATGATGGTTTTGCATATTTTTGAGCATTATTGATGATAAGAGTCGGTGTCTGTGGGTCACTCTTATGAAAGTCAAGTCAGATGCCTCAAAACTTATCAAAATTTTGTTTCTCTGATTGAAACACAGTTTGGACATAAGATTAAAATAATCAGATCAGATAATGCTTACGAGCTTGGTGCCTCAAAGGAAAATATTGAGTTTTTTCAGCAAAAAGGGATTATACATCAGCGGTCTTGTCCTCACACACCTCAGCAAAACGGCATTGCTGCTGAAAGAAAGCATCGTCATATCCTTGAAACAGCCAGGGCAGTCTTCTTTCAGTCCAATGTCCCGTTAAAATTCTGGGGTGACTGTGTGTTATATGCTACCTATATAATAAACCGTATACCCTCTGCTGTTCTTCAAGGGAAATCTCCTTTCGAAATTCTTTACAAAGAGGCTCCTTCTTACGCCATGTTAAGAACTTTCGGGTGTTTGGCCTATGCTACAGATGTTCAACACATAAACAGAAGTTTGCTCCACGTGCTCACAAATGCATCTATCTTGGTCCTAGCAACCAGAGCAAAGGACACAAACTATGGAGGATAGAAGACAACAAAGTCATTCATAGCAGGGATGTGGTGTTCTATGAAACCCTTTTTCCTTTCTCTCAGAAAGAGGACACTGTTGATAATCAACATTTCCTGTTTCCTCCCCACTGTTGTTGATTCTGATGATGATGCTACCTATCCAATGAGGTTTCTTCCTCGGGTAGTTACAGAAGCAGTCACACCTGGTGCATCTACTGAGACTGGTGTTACAGATGCAGATCAACTTCGAGAAGTTGATAATACCAGAACTGGTGAGCTGCATCTTACAGTTGATTTGCCTCCACTTGACTCCTCAGTGCCATTGCAGTCTGATTTATCTACTCCTGGTTCAGAGATGAATTTGCGAAGATCAACCAGGAATCACAGAGCTCCTGCTCACTTAAATGATTTCTTTGTTGGAGAAACAGAAATCATGAAGGAGAGTTCAGATGTTTTCACTGGTATAATCTCGAGCAGGTTAAGCAGACTTGATGACAGAAGGTCAAAAACTCTTCTATCTGTCTCGTCTCTTACTGATTTAACAGGAGTTGAATCTATCTCTTCTACCTGTCTTACAGCCTGCTATACTGTTGATAACAAGGTTTCTATTCCAGAACCTGCTTCTTACAAAGAAGCTTGTACTAACTCTCACTGGCAGAATGCTATGCTCCAAGAAATTGAAGCCTTGGAAAGGAATAATACTTGGGTGATGACAGAATTGCCTAAAGGGAAGAAAGCAATTAGCTGTAAGTGGGTCTACCGAGTTAAGCTAAAGGCAGATGGATCTCTGGAGAGATACAAGGCCAGACTGGTGGTTCGGGGTTTTACTCAAAAACATGGAGTGGATTATACAGAGACTTTTTCACCTGTTGTGAAAATGACAACTATAAGAGCTCTGCTTGCAGTTTCTGTCAAGAATGGTTGGAGTATCAGCCAGTTAGATGTTAACAATGCGTTCCTGCATGGTGATCTCTTTGAGGAAATTTATATGACACCACCAGAGGGTTTTTCTCATCAGAAAGGGCAAGTTTGCAAGCTGCTAAAGTCCTTGTACGGACTTAAGCAAGCACCACGACAGTGGTATTCTAAACTCACTGATTTCCTTCGACAGCAAGGTTATGTTGGGTCCAGCAATGATACTTCCCTTTTTACCAAACGCTCTGGTCTTTCTGTTGTTCACATAGGTGTTTATGTGGACGATCTTTTGGTCTGTGGTAATGATCTCTCAGAGATTGCTAAGCTTAAGCATCAACTTGATTGTCAATTCAGGATCAAAGACCTTGGTGATGCTCACTATTTTCTTGGCCTGGAAATTCTTCGCTGCTCTCAGGGCCTTGTTGTTACTCAAAGAAAGTTTGCAAAGGAGCTCTTAGCAGAACACAACATCAATGTCTCTCGTACCAGTCCTCTTGACATTAATGTTAAGCTCTCTGTTCAAGATGGTCCTCTCCTTTCTGATCCTGAGAAGTACAGAAGATTGGTTGGACAGCTCAACTATCTTACCAATACCAGACCCGACCTTAGCTTTGCTGTCCAGCATCTGTCTCAGTTCTTGCAAGCTCCGTGTGTTGCCCATTTTGCTGCAGCAGTTCATGTTCTTCGCTATGTTTTTGGTACAGTCAATCATGGCCTGTTGCTCAATAACAGTCCCGACTTTCACCTCACTGCCTACTGTGACTCGGACTGGGCTTCTTGCTCTATCACCCGACGTTCAGTTAGTGGCTATTATGTTTTACTGGGTGGATCTCCTATCTCTTGGAAGGCCAAGAAGCAGGCTTGTGTCTCCTTGTCCTCAGCTGAGGCTGAGTATCGAGCAATGCGTAAGGTGACTTCAGAACTGGCGTGGTTGAGTCGTCTGTTAAATGAGCTGGGTGTTCCTTCTGTTGCTCTCGATTCCTTTGCACTGTGACAATCAGTCTGCCGTGTTCATTGCTACCAATCCTGTTGCTCATGAAAGGACTAAGCATGTTGAGATCGACTGTCACTATGTTCGGGAACAAATTCAGAAGGGTCTGATTGTTGTTCATTATATTCCCAGTTCCTCACAGTTGGCTGACATGTTAACTAAAGGTCTGAATGGTCCTCAGTATCATCAACATCTTCCTCGCATGGGACTTCGTGGTGCACCCTCCTAATTCTTTGCAAGACAATCATGTGTTGTTCTTTCTTTGGCATGCTTGTCTTGAGGGGGGGTGTAGAGATAATTAGTCTCTCTGTTGCATTGTTGTTTTCTTCTCATAAAACGTTGTCGTTCTGTGTAACCGACTCCAGTAGCTATATAAGCTTCTCTGGTGCAGCTCAATAAAACAGCAAGCTCATTCACACTCTGCGTGAGCTATTTTTTCCCGCCTCTCTCTCTTTTTCCTCTCTTCCTGTTCTTCCCCGTTTCTCGCTCGATCACAGATTTTCTCCAAATCTGTACAGGATCTCAGAGGATCTTGTGACCATTGGAGATTGTCAAGATTTGGAAGAAACAATAGAAGACGGGGTGCACGGTTCTTGGATGAGTTGGTCAAGCGATGCTTGCTAATACCAATTAAAAGAGCTTTTGACGGTGTGCTGAAAAGATTCCAAGTGCATGATCTGATACGAGATTTTTGTATCCAGAAAGCAAAAGAAGAATCCTTCTTTGATATAGTGTACCCATTTATTAATGGGGCGCCTGCTCAAAATAACAAAGTACAAGCACGGCGTATCATTATACACACAAGGTAACTGATAACATTCACTTTGTAACAATCTGATATATGTTTGTTTCAGTTGACTTGTGTCATTGTTCCATTCAATATAGGGTTTCTTACTCTGCTGGTTTCTTGTTTATTACTTGATTCAGGCAAATTGAGTGCAATGACTCGTTTGCATATTTAAGGCTATCGCTTGATGTCAGTGACAGTGACGAAGCGACAATGAGGTAAGTTACAATAAATTTTTCTGGAAGGAATATCGGCTGCAGGTTTAATTTGTGGTCATTGATTGTAAATTGATCGGCGTAAAATCTTATTTTAGATTTTGTAGTTTGTATTTATTTAAAAAGCTCCCACAAATTTTAATCTGGTGAAAAATTATCAAAGTCAGCTTCTCTAGTAATCTATCCCAGATAATTTGCTTTGAACCGGGCCTTAGAGAATGAAAAGATAATCAATATTCTTAATAAAACTATTTTTTGGTACATTTTAAGAAAGTTTGTACCTTCACATAATTTTAAAATTTTAAATTCTGTAATAGTATATTTAATTGTATACAAATTTTTAGCCAATATATCATTAAACCAAAATTTTTATTATTCTACTATTTTTATATATATTTTTAATTTTGTGGTATTTTTATGAATTTAAACAATAATGTGGCAGAAGTACATTTTTTATCGGGTATTTTAGTTTTAATATATGTGGTGGTAGAGAATTTTGACATCGGACGAATTAAAAAAATGTGATACCAAATTTTAAAAAAATTATGATAATTTATTATTCAACAAACTTTTAAATGATTTTAGATTAAATTTCCTTAAATAAAATAAATCTTTAATTTTGATGGAGCAAAACACAACTAATTAGTGATTTATTTCCGATAGCATTAGATTTCATTTAAAAAATAGAGTAAATTACCCCATACCCCTTTGAGAATATTACAATTTATAGTATTTTTCAGGTTATCCATATATTTTTCAACCTTTATGAGCTTTATTGTCACATCGCACAATATTTAATGCACAACCACACCCACACTCTCTTTCTTCGTCTATTTCTAAATCACCGTCTTCTCCTTCATATCACCAAAATAAAAACCGTAATTCCAACTAGGCAATGAAAATGTTCATAAACATCATACCCTCATGGTTTTTGTCAAAAAAAAGGCTTTTAGAGAGAGATTGTGGGTAGGGTTATGCTTTAAGTATTGACTAGTGCAATAATATGACATAGTGAACAAAAATTTAACATGTTAAAGATAAGTTGTCAAGTCGGAGGGAATTAGTGTCTAGGCAAACATATTTATGGTTTTGGTGTGCTACTATCAGGAACCCATACCTCGAGGTGTTGAAAGATATATTGATAACTTGAAGATGCTAACTTATATATATTATTCACTTTTGACTTGGCTCACCTTATCCATCCTTATCTAGTACCCCTAGGGATATGGTGACGGAAGCTTATTTTTCGTTACCGGATTCAATCTCCATCATCAGTCTCTTTTACATAAAAAAATAATAATTATCTGACTATATGCACATATATAATTATTAAATAATACTTTCTTAATCTAATAGTAATATTTATCTTTCACACATGTGTACAAAAAAAGTATTATCAATTCAAAAATAAATGTCTTGATATTATTGAAAAGAAGTTAAACTAATATAAAAACAAAAAAAATGTAACTTTTTCCAAGTTCAAAATGTGTCACATAACTCATTTAAAAAATATTAAACTTAAAGGTCTTCTTAAAAATGAATATTGAGAAAAAATGTAAAACCTTTTTTTATTTAAAATACAATTATCTAACAAGATAGATAAATCAAAATAAGGATAATTATAAAGCCGAATTTAGTGAATCATAGATGTGTGGTGTTCTTTTAGGTTCCCAGGTAAGGAATGAACTAACTAAAAATTGATTTTAACATGAAATTTAATATCCAAAAACATATAAATCTTAAAGGATGAAGTACGTATTTAACCTTGGTTTTATATATCCACGATAATTTAGAAACATTTTCACTGATGATTAGAAACATATAAATAACCTTCTATAATCGTTTTCATTACTATTTTTTTAAAAAAAAGATACTAACTGTTATATATCTGGTTATTTGGTCGTTCTTATCAAATAATTGTGTATAAGAATATTTCTTACCATTTATCAGTTTACAGAGCTTCACTAATTGATAAACCTGAAGGCTATACATATTTGGAAATGATTAATTGAGTTGAAAAGTCGATTTTACGTATTCATTAACCTGATTTTTACGTGTCCTTGAATTAATAAATATTTCCACTGATGATTAGAAACATGTACACATTCTTCTCGTTCCATCACTATTTTAAAAGATGACACTAATCGTTATATATCTTTTCCTTTGGACGTTCTTATTGAATCATAATGTATTAGAATTTTCTTAGCATTTATCAATTTATAGCTTGACTAATTGATAATCTTGAAGGCTATAAACATTGGAAACAATACACTGAGTTGTTGGATTTGATTTTACGTACTTGTTAGCCTTGGTTTTTACGTATCCATGATAACTAATATATGTTTCCACTGATTATTAAAAACATGTACACAACCTTCTATAATCAATTTCATCACTATTATAGAAAATATAACACTAACTATTATATCTTTTCCTTAATCGTTTTTATCGAATCATTGTGTACAAGAATATTTTATTAGCATTTATCACTTTATAAAGCTTGATAGATTGATAAAGTCTAAAGGCTATAAACGTTTAGAAATGATAATCTGAGTTGTTGGATTCGATTATACGTATTCAACAACCTTGGTTTTTACGTATCCACAATAGCTTATAAACGTTTCCGCTAATCATTAAACAAGTACACAACCTTCTGTAATTGTTTCCATCACTATAATAGAAAAGATGATACTAACTGTTATGTATCTTTTCCTTTGACCGTTCATATTGAATCATTATGTAAGAATATTTTATTAGCATTTTCCAGTTTATAGAGCTTGATTGATTGAATAACCAAAAGGCTATAAACGTTTGTAAACGATAAACTGAGTTGTTGGAGTCGACTTTACGTATTCATTAACCTTTGGTTTTTATGTATGTAGAATGTAGATAACTTATAATGAAGGATATATTTTTACATTCAATATTTAAAAAAAACAATATTCATCACTTTTTTAATTTAGAAAAAAATGCAAATATTAGCTAAGTATTTTTATATTAGCAATTTTTTAATTTTGTTCAGTTGATTAAGGCATGTATTTTGAATTTTATGCTCCATTTTGTACATTTATATATAAACTACAAATATTATAAGATTAAAAAACTATCATATGATAGCTATGTATATTCAAATTTTTTTCTTTAAAAATGTATATATAAATTAGTGTTTTTGCATTAGTTCAACTTTTTAAAATTTATTCAGTCTTAGTAAGCTATGTATATTTGAATGATATATGTTCATCGACAAATATTATCAAATTAAATAAATAGTATTTAGAGTAAATTACTCATAACCCCCTTGAGGATTTAGGATATTACAGTTAACCCCCTTGTGTTTATCATAATTACTGGTAACCACCTCGAGGTTAAGCTATCTTTGACTACGAGCTCCCGAACTATAACTGCGTTATCCGGAAGTTAACTACGTGTTGACCAATCTGCTTAATCATATTAATAATGTCATGCTGGACAAAAAACACTACTTAATCTGCATTGTTATTTTCCTAAAAATGTCAACCCTTCCTTGAAAATGTATCTAAAGTGGGATGAGAGAGAGTTAGATGATATTGATTAAGAATTTTTGTCGTTGACCCTAGCATTATTAATGAGATTAAGCTGATAGGTCAACACATAGTTAACTTTCTGATCACAGAGTTATAGTTCAGGGGCTCGTAGTCAAAGATACCTTAACCTTGAGGTGGTTACCAATAATTATGATAAACACAAGGTGGTTAACTGCAATATCCCAAATCCTCAAGGGGGTTCTGAGTAATTTACTCTAGTATTTAATAACCATATGTATACATGAATATAGTCATGTAAATGTTTTTATATAAGTAGTGAACTATTTTATAAATAACTGTATTATTAAGGTATGTATTATCAAAAGAACAAAATAATTACATTCTAATATTTAAAAAAGAAAAAAGAAAAACAGACTGTAGGGTAAGACATACCGTCCTTTCATCGTAGACGGACTATTGGTGTCCGTGACGAAATCCATGCCCATCTAGCACACCCATAAAATATTAACACTTAGCACCATCAATGGACAAACCCATTGGGGTTATTAACCTCCTCGCTTTTTTTTTCTCTCTACACATATATAAGAAACTTTATCAACTTTTTTACCCACATCACATAAATCATTTTAAGGTTTTAACTTTTACTTTATAAAAATAACTATTTTAAGTATTCCTATAATCTTGTGAAAGGTTACCAAACTACTTTTTCTATATGCATGTTAATTTGTAGAGAATCAAATTTTATAAGGTTTAAAAAAAAGAATTGTATTTTTTACTTTTTAATTTATAAAATATTAAAGTTTAAAAGATAAAACAATTTTAGTTTACACTTATAAGTTTTTAAATGGATGAAAAGAATTAGAGGACCCCACAATGGTGTTTCTTGTGAGTTCCTTGGCAGAGAACCCCAAATTTGGGTTTCTTCACCATATTTAAAAGTTTTTCTAGTTCCCTTGATATCCATGCTCTTAGTCATTTCTTTCTCCAACTATATGACTCTTTCTTCGTGATGTTATGATAGAAAAATTCCAATGTCAGTCCTCTGGCCCATTATCCCAGTCTATTAGAAGTAAAGAGATTTTGGTGCATAGTAATAGATAATAGTCTCACTGATTTTTAATAGATGATTTTTTTTGTCCTTTCACTATTTTTAAAATATAAGATGTTTAGCTATTTTTTGTCATCTTTTAAATTCTATATCTCATCATTTATTTTACAACTCTACTTTTCAAATTATCCAATATAAAAATAAAATAAGGGTGAAATAGTCTGACTTGTTTGTCATGTTGTAGTACTAGAGAATAGAGTTGATTTGTAGAGCAATTGCTTCACTGTTATTGCCCACATCCATTTTTCATTCTTTTAAAATAAATATTATTGCACCAGTGCAGTCTCAAATAATGATCCCGTATGAATGCGTTATTCCCCTGACTTATTGTTTTGCAATCTTTATTATTTGGGTTTACTTCCCAATCTCTATACAATCCACTTCCCCGTACCTTTTATTCATCCTCTATTCTATACCACTTGTTATATCTGCCCTAGTAAAAGACCCACCCACTCCCCTTGAACCAAACAAGACCACTACATGTCCTCGTTATTCTTTTCACCATACTCTTCCCCTATTAGAGCCTTATGAAAAAAATAGTTGGCTTTCTAAATATATCTTTATATATCTTTTATTCATATCCACCTACCTACATTCACTCTGTATAAACAACCACCATCACTATACCTAAACATGTATCCTATCTCCTTCACTCAACAAAACCTATTAAGTACTCTACACAGTTCACACCACCTATACCCCTAGGATTTCTTAACTAACACTCCACTATCTCAAGATATACTACCCTAAATACACTCAATCATACTCCTTCTTTTGACCCTTTTCCCTTTTGCTGACACTATTTATTCCTTTAACTTCACACAGCAAACCATTTCACTGCCTCACCCTCTAAATTCCTCTCCTCCTCACCTATTCACCTAGCTAATACTCTCTTCACTTCCATACTAGCAACTCCCCTTTATGACCCTCCATACACACTCAACAACAAGCGCACATTACGTACACATTCTTAAACTAACAAAGCTCACTCTCACTATGGATTTAATTGAGTCAGTCTATACCCTCCTTTCACTGTGGATAAGGTAGAGAATGATTTTTCTACATACAAATTAGTAAATAGACAGCATAATAAGATTGTCCCATGATATTACTTTTTGACGAGTATATATTTAAAGGAGGTTATACATGTTTGTTTATGGCAGATATAACTTTACCTTTTGTAGGTCTCTCATCCAACTGCATAGGGAACGTTATGGCCTTATTCCTCGATTGGTATCCATCCATAAAAGTTTCAAGTTACTGAAAGTCCTACGCTTTGATCGCATAGCTCGACTTGATCTTCCTAATGAAATTGGGGATTTGATCAATCTTCGTTATTTGAGTGTATGTTGTTGTCAATTAGAACGGCCATATATTCCGGTTTCCATCAAAAATTTAAGGAAATTGTTGACATTTGTTATCCAGTACAATGAATGTCAATCAACTAAAAGTCCTAGCTATCTGACAAAAGTTAAAGATGCGTGTAGAAGGTCGAATAATTTCTTTGAGAAGATGGAGAAATTAAGGCATGTTTGCATTTCAGATATTTCCATTCTTGGCCCTCGTGTCAACAATTTAGAATTGCCAAATACGAGAAGCTTGCAAGTCCTAATTTACGACGTCAAAGGAATAGAGATGGTGGAGGATCTTGCTGAATTAGAGAGTCTTCGTAAATTGCACCTGAGGAACATTTCAAGCCAGCAGTTGATAGAGGCAGTGTATAAATGTCCAAGCCTCAATTGTCTCCAGTATTTATCTTTAGAAGCTTCCAGACTACACCGCGTGAAGAGCTTGATGTTAGGTACATCGCCTTGGACGCTTGATCTGCAAAATTTGAAACACTGTTCAGTATTGCGGAAGCTATGTGTCAGGGGCTTCTCTATAATCGAAGAGGCTGAAATGAGTCAAAATGGAGGCACATCACCCATTCAATTTCCTCAAAACCTTGTTTCTTTAACTCTCTTTTCGACCCATTTCAGAAAGAACGAGTCCATCACTGCTATATCTAAGCTTCCTCGCCTCAAGCATTTACATCTAGCTTATACTGGACAACAACTGCTCATGGAACCTAATTCATATCTACAACTTGAGAAACTTGAACTGTATTTAGATGTGGAGGAATGGAGATTTAAACATGAAGAAGGTGATGAACAGGATGAAGTGATATTGCCATGTTTGAGAACACTAGCAGTGTATGATGAGAATGAGAGATTACAAAGTCTCCCGAAGGAACTGCAATACATGTCAACCCTCCAAGAACTCGAAGTTTGGGCAAGTGAAAAACTAGTTGAACAGCTACATGATGGAGGAGAAGACCATCATATCGTGAAACATATTCCCTTGGTATGTATACCTTGCTCTCTTGCCCATTTGTTGTGGTAATCCTTTCCCCCATCGCACTAATTTCAATTTTTCAGATCTGGTTTGATCTTTCATGTGCAGTAGTGTAATAGCTAGCCCACTCTTAAAAAACCTAACAAAATGTACTGATAAATTTGCTGTTGCTGAACTCACAAGATATACAGAAACATGCTCAACTATATACCACAAAAAAAATGATGCCAAAATCTGAAACTGCGAACTCTTCATATATAATGTAGTATGGAGTTTCATTTCTTTTCTTCTGCAGGTTTCTTTAAGAGGGTATTTGCTTAATAAGCCACCCGGTCCAGCTTCAAGCTCACCGGATCAAGGACCAGACATTTAGAAAATATTTCATATTGTACATTATGTAAATTAAGGTGATTAAGTTTGTAATATCTTTTACCGATTAGATAAAATCCTTATTAGACATAGAATATCGTCTATTTTAGACGAAATCATCCGCTTGTAATCTTGAAAATACCTTTACTGAGAAAAGAGATGTTGTTTCGTCTTCATTCTTTTGTTTTCCTCTGCGTTCAAATATCAAACTCCACTTAATCAAACAACGTCTTCATTCTTCTGATTTCACTTGCGTTCTAACACAAAACTCCACATAATCTAAGACGGTATAAGAGCTTTAGGATTTCTTTTGCGATTCTGGATTTGAGGCATGGCGGAGGATTCGAACAAGGCGAAAGGGTCGCTGTCAACATCAGCTTCTGTCGGAAACACTATCGATGTTAACGACCCAATTTATGTGCACGCGGCAGAAAATCCCGGTTTGAATCTCGTTCCAAGATTCAACGACACAGGTTTCTGGGGTTGGAAGTCAGATATGGTGACAGCTCTCAAAGCCAAAAACAAATTCGGCTTTACGACTGGGAAGGTAGTGAAACCAAGCGAAAAAGACACGATTAGGTTTTCTTCCTGGGAAAGGTCTAATTCTCTAGTCTTTTCTTGGTTAAAGACTGCTTTGGAGCCTAACATAGCACAAAGCGTGGGATTTTGCGATGACCCGAAAGAGCTATGGGAGTCTCTCTGTCAAAGGTTTGAACATGGTAACCTTGAGATTTTTGCAATATTTTAAACATGAATTAGCATAGATTAAACAGGGAGACGAGAGTGTAAGTGATTATTACAAGTTGAAGAGATTATGGGGGAGCTGGATCTTGCTCGCCCGCTGTGAAATACCCCGTATTTAAAAATAGTAATTAATTAGGCTAATGAATAATTTAGAAGCTTAATTAAGTATAAATAATCATGAGGGAACAAATCCCGAAGAAAACGGATCCTTAAAATGGATTAAAATCACTAACGAACCTTAAAGCACGTTTTTCGAGGTAACCGGGAAAACGTGTCTTTAAGCGGGTCAAATAGACTCGTAACAATTTTGATCAACTAAATAATCACTAATAAATATTAGTGAAGCATTAGAACCAATAAAATCAATAAAACGAGAAATTAGTAAAAACTGTCAAAAACGGGAAGTTATGGGGTAGAAACACAAATAACACAAACTTATGTGTCCACTTTGAAAATAAAAAGTAAAAGTGGTATGTGTGTGCTGTGTGTCCGGTGGGAACTCCCCCTCTCTCACACTCTCTCACACACTCACTCTCTTATTTACAAACAAACAAAAACAATAAAGTAACACCTTACTTTATTTACTCTCACACTCTCTCCAATTCCCTCATTCTCCTCACAACACTCACCTACCCACTCCCTCTCTTTTCTCTGAATTTTTCTTTCTTCTTCAACCTCCCAACCGATGCCATGGAAGCTTGAAGCAAACAACACAAAACCTCTCTTCTCTCCTCTTGTAACCCCCTTAAACTTCCTCCAAAAATTATAAAAATTACACCATTGGAATCCTCTCATCAAGAGCTACATTTCCATCTTTCCAAAATCCGAAAACCAGCATTTTCGTTTTTATGGGTATACCCCATTTGGAGCTTCAAGACCACCATTAGAAGGCCCTTGTTCTCCTTGTTCTATTGAGGTAAAAATATCTTTAAAAACTCCATCTTTTTCTAGCCTCAAAGGCAAAACAAAAATCTAGCTAAAACCTTGTTTGGTTTCTTTGCACTCTAGCCGATTTTGGCTTGTTGAAGGAGTTGGAAATCTTGTTCTTGAACCACTCCAAACAGCACTTGTACACTTGCAAGGTAATGAAGTTCTAAACCCTAGAAACCTACATTTAAAGCTTAAATAATATTAAGGTTAGTTTTAGTATTGAATGGTGTATTTATGAATGGGTGATAATATTAGATTTGTTGAATCAAACCGGTAAGAGAGAGAAGGAAGAAACAAGAGAAGAAAGAAAACTAGAAGGAGAAAACCATGTAAGAATGCTCTTTTTGTGTAGCTTGGTATATATAGTATGTAACATTTTTTAGAAGATTGAAATGAGTAATGGAAATGGTAATGCACTAGTAGTGTAATGTGTAAGAGGATTGAATGTTTTAAGCCTTTAAAAGATATGTAAAACTTATTGAAAACAGATTGGGAATTAGTGTTTGAGTGCAGGAATTTTTAGTAGTGTTTAGTGTTCGGAAATTGTGTATGAAAGCTTGTATATTGATGTCAATTGAAACAGGCGAAATAAGTGTTGGAATGTATACTAGAATATGTGGTGAGAGTGTAAAATATAGGGAGGTTATGGCAAAATTTGCCTAGGAATAGAACACTTAGTGTATTAGAAACTAGATGAAAAACTTATGTTGTAACAGATTTTTATTGAGTTAGTTTGGGGTGTAGGTTATGAGAGGTGTGTAATGCATTAGGAGTGTTAGAAATGACAATAGAAGTGGGAGTTATAATTGGGAGAGTTAGAAGAGAAATCTGTAGCAAAATGCAACTAGAGAAAGAACTAGTTTGAGTGTTTTGTGAAACTTGGAAAATTATGTGAGTGATGAGTGTAGAAATGTGAAGAGTTAATGAAAGAACTAAGGTGTATTAGGAGGTTTAATAAGTGTTAAACATGTAGGATTAAGTTAGTGTAGGAACAATGGGGAAGTAATGGGTAAAAGAGAGACTGAAAACAGAATTTAAAACTGAAGTACGGGCCGGACCGAACTTGCGACCGGACTTGCAAGTTCGGTCGAGCCCAGATTTACAAAGACGGGAAAGCTTCTGGAATCGACCGGACTTGCGACCGGATTTGCAAGTTCGGTCGGGCTAGAAAATTTTCCCGTCTGAAACTTACTGGAATCGACCGGACTTGCGACCGGACTTGCAAGTTCGGTCGGACCAGAGAATTTACCCGTCTGAAAGCTTTTGGAATGGACCGAACTTGCGACCAGACATGCAAGTTCGGTCGGACCAGAAAATTCCCAGATGAAACCTTCTGGAATGGACCGAACTTGCGACCGACTTGCATTCGGTTGGCCAGAAAAATGTACGTAATGGGAGCTACTGGAATGGACCGGACTTGCAAGGTCGGTCGCAAGTCCGGTCCGGTCAAAAAAAATATTTTTAAATAATAATTATATATATATACATATATGTATACCCACATACACATATGTACATGTATGTAAGTATGTCAACATTAAGTAAGAAAGTAAAACTTAAGGTAATGAAAAATAAGGTAGTGTGTAAGTATAAGGATTGTAAAGACATAGTAAGTATGAGTTAGGGAACATAGTGAGAGTACAAGTTAAGTAATTGTAGATAGTTAATCATTTAATTGTATGTATATCATAGGACTTGATTTGTGACACCGGAGGAACGTTTGGAAACACGTACAACGGTGAACGGTATGAATCCTCATGCCCCGTATGCTACCTTGGTTACTCTGATTTGTGTGTTGTGTGCTAATTGATCACCAAATAAGATAAATGCACGAATCGGAGTTATTATGCTTACTTGTGAACATGTAGTGCTGTATGTTTATATTCTCTTAAATTTAGTTTGTATAATTCATGAAATGTATGGATGAATATGAGTGCTTGTATGTGTGTTGCATTGTATTGTGACCGATTATTATTTGTCATTGGCTTCTAACTTATTCCTAACAAGCTAACTCCTAACTTAAATTGGTAATTAAATTGGAATGAGTAGAAGTCCGATATAGTTTCGGCCACGCGTGAGGATGAGGAGACACAAGAGGTTGGATCCGATTCCTGACTCTTAAACTGGTCCGCGCCCAAATCCTTAAATGGGTAGCATCCCGGATTGGTGAGTCAAGTAAATCCCGGTGGTGGGACGGTGTAGTCCCCGGCCGGAGGTCATACCGACTTAACTTGAGAATAAGTAAGTAAGTAAGAATGAGTAAGTAAAGTAAATGTAAGTAAGTAAGTGTAAGTAAGAATAAGTAAAGTGAAATGAGTAAAAGAGTAAATAGCATTCCGATTAACCCGGATGCTTAATTTGGCTAACCCTTGTGAAGGTAAGTATGGTGTATGATTTTGTATTGTTGCCTTGGATTGTATAATGTATCGTATATGAATGTATGTTGTATGCAAAGCATGTATGTATGAAATTAATGAACAAGCATGTTTAGTGGTCACCAAATAGTCGGTGTGCCTTGTTAGCACTCGGTATATGCGGAGTTCATATACAGCTTTATGCTGAGCCCCTGGGGCACCGTTTTTAATATGAATGCAGGTGCAAGAGAGGTATGAAGCTGCTGAAGACTTAGTCGTTTCTTTTGTCTTCTTTTTGTATGTAAACAATGAATTGAGAATGGTGTACTAAGTAGTACATGGCTGTAGATTTTTGACTAGCCGGTGTACCATGGGGTACACCTTTTTGGATATTGGGGAAAGGAATATGATTGGTATAGATGAGTAGCTTTTAGAAACTCATTCTTTTGGAAGTGGAAATTGGGATGTAAGTATACACTTTAAATACTCGGTGATCCTAGAATGTAAGAATGTTATTTTGTATTCGGTATGCATTATGTTAGCAGCTCGGTATACTATGTTCATCAGACCGTTACTGTAAGGAGTAATAGCCTTGCTAGCCGTATGGGCGGTTAGCGGCATTGTATCACCCGCCGTAGTAGTGTAGTATTTCCGCTGCGCACTGATAGGATTAAGAGGATGATTGGACGGTAAGCATAGGATTAGCGGTTGGGGTATTACAAAAAGTGGTATCAGAGCGTAGTTACGCTCTGATGTCCTTAGTTACCGAGCATAGGGCATTACCGAGTTAGGATTTCAACCGTCTTAAGACGGATACTTAGAAACCTAACTAGGAACTACCGTTGTTACCAACGGATACCCTTGACGTTCTTAGGAACGATACTTTGCTTAAATTCGAAGACCTTTGAGTCGTATCTTGCGGAGCCTAATGTAACTGTTCAATATTCAAATGTCAGGAAGAGGTCCAGGTCGCCCTAGAGGAGGGGGCAATGACGGACCGGGCACGCAGACGATAGCTGAGATCGTCGCGGCCACGGTAGCGCAGATGCTACCGCAAGTGATCCAAGCAATGCAACAGAACCAACAGAACCAACAGAACCAAGCGGGCCAATCCCTCCCCCTCCACCCAGAGAAGCTAACTGGGTAAAAGCTGTAGCGGAACTCCGCCCTCCTTGCTTTAGGGGCGAGAGTGATCCGGCTAAGCTAGAGGCCTACATCTCCGAGATGGAGACGGCCTTCGAAACCCTCGAAGCTCATGCTGGAGTTCGAGTCAGAGTAGCTGCTTACTATCTGAAAGATGCAGCGATGGATTGGTGGAAACTAATCAAGCATGAACATGGAAACCACCCCACCTTCGATTGGGAGTCTTTCGCATCACTCCTCCGATCCAAGTACTATCCCGAACACGTAAAGACCAAGAAGAGGCTAGAGCTGGATGCCTTGAAGATGACAGACAAGATGTCTGTGGATGAGTACTACCGCACCTTTACCTCCATTCTCCGACTCCTCCCTGATCTAGGATACACCGGCCAGGTGTTGGTCGATCGCTTCTGTGGCGGTCTGAGCCATCGCCTTAGGTACGGTATGGGCTACACAAGATTTACCTCCCTTCAGGTAAATATCGGTTAACCCTTAGTATCAATTCAATTCCTTAAATTCCTTGAATTCTTGAATTTTTTCCTTATCATTCTTAAATGAGAATCCCGGCTAATACCTGAAACTTCAAGAGTGCTATCACGCGCTTCTCGCGTTGAGATCACTTGCCACTACGGGATGAAGAAACTGCGCTGAAGCGCAAGGCTAACAACAAGAACACCAGTTCTGAGGAGCAGAACCAGGGTAAGAGCTGGAAAAGAAGAAGGGAAGTTTCTTCCAGCAATCCCAAAAGAAATCCCCCAGCGAGAGCAGTGCCCATACTGAGCAGGGCAAACCAGTTGAGCTGCTTCAGCTAGGTTATTCTGCACCGGTGGCTGCGAAGCCATTGAGATCACACCCACCTAAGGGTAAACTTCGAATCTAAATCCATCTTTGCTTAAGTATCATATCTAGTATATCCACGCACACATGTGCTAACCCCTCTAACCTCAGGTTCTAGCTCCGGTTCCGCCAAAACCCTTCTCTGACGGCCGCACCTATGTGTGCAGAAAGTGTAACCAGGACCATCCTGGCAAAGACTGCTATGGGAGAGACATCAAATGCTACAACTGCCAAAAGCTGGGACACACAACTAATAGATGCCCAGAGAATGGGAAGCCAAAGGGGAGCTTCCAAAGCTACAAGCAGAGAGAGGGCAAGGAGGTGGCATCTGGCGATGCACCGGCCCAGCAGGCACCACAGGGACAGGGATCCCGGGTCCTCAGAGGGGCGCACCCCAGAGGCAACCTGTCCTTCATGTTATTGACCGTGATGGGTCCGGTTCGAAATCCGGCCCAGGTAATCATCTAAACCTTTAATCCTTGAAGTAGCATGACTAAGTAGTAGAGTAATTGTTTGAATGAATGCATGAGTAAATGATTGGAGTATGTAATGAGCACGAAATGAAGTAGTTAAAACTAGTACTCACCGTAGATGAATTTATAACCTTAGGAAGCTTTAGTATCTGTTATCCGATACCGGTAAACCTGAATCAAGAAGAGATCGACATCACCAACCACTACTACACCAACGAACAGTGTCAGGTCATCCGACCAGGTATGAATCTATTAAGGGCGACACCTGAAGCCCAAATCTCAATCATTCGACGATGCAACGAGCTAGGAACGGGTCAAGGTGGATTTTATACACCCGAATTCCCTGGCGGAGCGAAGATGAAGCTGAAGATGATGTGCTTGGGAAGGATTGGAATCCTTATACCAAGACATACCAAGAGACACGAACACAAGATGGAGCAACGCCACCAACAATACCACCAGAGTTTCAGACACTTGTCACACAATCAGTGGAACTTGCACAACAATGCGAACATGATCCGATCCCCGCACTTGAAGCGGACCTCTGTATCGTCAACTTCTACGAGAAAGAAGGACGACTTGGGTTACACCAAGACAAGGACGAGACAGCGGAATCTCTTGAACAAGGAGTGCCCGTAGTGTCTTGGTCCATTGGCGATGACGCCATCTTTATGTATAGCGAGCAGAAGCGTGTGGACCTCGCAGAGAAATTGGTATTGAGATCAGGAGATGTCCTAATCATGGGTGGAAACTCTAGGATGCTGTATCACGGGATCAACAAGATCAAGTTGAATACGGCACCACCGGCAATAATTAATGCCACACACATGAAACCAAGACGCCTGAACCTTACCTTTAGGAAGTATTAAATTCATAGTATCATGTAATCTATTAGTAACGTGTATTAGAGACACGGTATGTATGATGGTTGGTTTATCAATAAAGAGCAGTGTTGATTTACTTCCACTTGTGTCCACCATCAATACTTATCAAATTGTGAATCCAATAGGTTGTGGACTCGGTACCGAAGGTATCCTGGCATCCTCACCAAAGCACAAGCTGGCAGAAGCGGCACTATCTTAACGGGAACATTCCCAGTGAATGGCATTGATGCCAATGTATTATTCGACTCCGGCGCCTCTCACACTTTCGTATCACCATCTTTCGTGAAGAGGTTGAAGCTAGATGCGGATGAGCTACCGAACTTCATGGTTACTCTCCCATCGAAGGAGCGAGTAAAGTGCACCAAATATTACCAATCAGCCACCATCGAAATAAAAAATGAAGTGTTTCTCATTTCCTTCATCGAATTCAATGGATTGGGATTCGACTTGATCATTGGAATGAATTGGTTGGAGCGGCACAAGGGTAGAATCCTCTGCGCCGAGCATCGATTGCTGCTCAAGAGTCCTTCTGGGGTTACCGTATCCTACCGCCAGAGACCTAGAGAGCCTTCGACCACACTCATATCTGCTATGGCTATGTACCAGGAGCTCAGGAAGGGCCAAGAGGTATATTTGTGTTATGTACAGACCTGGAGAGGGATCCAGAGTTCAGTGATGAAGTACCCATTGTATCCGAATTTCCTGATGTATTCCCTAAGGAGCTACCCGGCATGCCACCACCGAGAGCAGTGGAATTCGAGATTGATCTTTTTGCCAGGTACCGGTCCCATTGCTAGGGCACCGTACCGCATGGCACCTGCAGAAATGACCGAACTAAAGGAGCAGTTAAAAGAGTTACTTGACAAAGGTTTTATACGCCCGAGCGTATCACCCTGGGGAGCACCGGTCCTCTTTGTGAAGAAGAAGGACGGTAGTCTCCGCCTTTGTATTGACTACCGCGAGCTGAATGCGGTCACAGTCAAGAACAAATACCCATGCCACGCATCGACGACCTATTCGACCAGCTGAAAGGAGCATCAGTCTTCTCCAAGATTGACCTCCGTTCTGGGTACCATCTGCTACGTACGAGACATGGAGGAGCAAGAGAATAAACTCTTGGAGATTCCAGTTGTTAGGGAATATCCAGACGTATTCCCGGAAGAAATCCCCGGAATGCCTCCAAGAAGAGAGTGGAGTTCCACGTTGACTTAGTGCCAGGAACAGGACCAATAGCAAAAGTACCATACTGAATGGCGCCAATTGAAATGAGGGAGCTGAAAACTCAACTGGAAGAGTTGATGGACAAAGGCTACATCAGGCCAAGCGTATCACCATGGGGAGCACCAGTACTATTTGTAAATAAGAAGGACGGAAGCCTTCGTCTATGCATCGACTATAGAGAATTGAACAAAGTAACGGTGAAAAACAAGTACCCACAGCCCAAGATCGATGATTTGTTCGACAGTTGAAGGGAGCGAGCGTATTCTCAAAAATAGACTTGAGGTTTGGATATCACCAAATAAGAGTAGCTGAAAGAGACATACCTAAGACTGCCTTTCGTTCAAGGTATGGGCACTACGAATTTACAGTTATGCTCTTTGGATTAACTAATGCTCCAGCTGTATTTATGGATCTGATGAACCGAATATTCAACCAATACCTGGATAGCTTTGTTGTGGTATTCATCGACGATATCTTGATATATTCCCTAAATCAAGAAGACCAAGCAGAGCACCTGAGGAAGGTACTGGAAGTGTTAAGGGTACATAAGCTGTATGCCAAACTGTCCAAATGTGAGTTTTGGTTAAAGAAGGTGTCCTTTCTAGGCCACATCATCTCCAGTGAAGGTATTGCCGTAGATCCCTCAAAGATCGAAGCGGTGAAAAGCTGGCCACGTCCCACAAATATCACCGAAGTAAGGAGCTTCCTAGGACTTGCAGGCTACTACAGGAAGTTTGTGAAGGATTTCTCTAAAATTGCAAGGCCAATGACAAACCTAATGAAGAAGGCGGTAGGGTTCGAATGGGATGAGAGTTGTGAAAAATCATTTCAGCAATTAAAGGAGAGGCTGACAACAGCTCCGGTGCTGACATTACCAGAAGGTGTTGATGGATTGGAGGTATACTATGATGCCTCAAAGAATGGGTTGGGTTGTGTCCTTATGCAAAACAAAAGGGTAATAGCATATGCATCCAGGCAACTGAAGAAACACGAGGAAAATTACCCAACATATGACTTGGAGTTAGCAGCGGTAGTGTTCGCCTTAAAGGTCTGGAGGCACTACTTATATGGTAACATGCAAAATCTTCACCGACCACAAAAGCTTGAAGTACATATTCACTCAGAAGGAGTTGAATATGAGACAAAGAAGGTGGTTGGAGTTCGTTAAAGATTACGACATAGAGATTCAATACTACGAAGGGAAGGCAAACCTTGTTGCAGATGCACTAAGCCGGAAGCGAAGTCATACTGCACAAGCCATGTGGATCCTACCAGATCAGTTGTGCCAAGATTTTCGGAAACTCGACCTCGAGATTGTAACAGGAGGGATGGATAACCAAACAGGAAGTTTACATCATATGACGGTTTCGCTAGATATATTTGAGGAAATCCGCAAGAGCCAAAAGGCGACAAAAAGCTTGATCAGATCAAAGCAAAGATATCAGAAGGAAAAACTCTGGACTTCAAAATTCATGAGGATGGGAGTCTGAGGTTCAAGAGTCGTTGATGCATTCCAAAGAGTTGTGGCGAACTCAAAACCAAACTCATGCAAGAGACGCACCAATCCCTATACTCGATACTTCCAGGAGGAAACAAGTTGTATAGGATCTAAATAAACATTTTTGGTGGCAAGGAATGAAACGTGAAGTAGCAGAGTTTGTCGCTAGATGTTTGACATGCCAGAAGGTAAAATTCGAGCATAGTAGGCCAGAAGGGCTAGTACAACCACTGGAAATTCCTGGCTTGAAATGGGACTCAATATCCATGGATTTTATCGTGGGATTACCATTAACCAAGTCAGGAATGAACCAGATTTGGGTGGTGGTGGATAGGTTAACAAAGACGGCGAGATTCATCCCAATGAAAGATACTTGGACGATGGATAAGCTGGTTACCACCTGATAAGCGAGAAATACATCTACTTTTAGGGCCCTAATTCTTCCTATTTTCGTAACAAATCATGTCGTATTTCTCACTTATCATATTTTTTTCCTTAGATTTATGTTTTGATATGAACTGATACATTTATGTGTCAAATGCAGTAAAAAGTCTTGGAATCATGTAATTTACTTCACAAGCTTTCCAACGCAACAAACGGCGAGTAAAACGGAGCTCAAACGAAGAATCTAGAGCCAGTTGAAGTTGCAGGAGAAGACAAGAGGGAAAATACACATGTCCGAGTAAGACCCCACACGGACGCGCACGTGGACGTTTGTTAATATCCTGTCCGTACACGGACAGAAATTCGGACTAGTGTTAATAATGTGTCCGTACACGGACATATACGCGGACTCAGAAGACTACAACGAGTCCGAGCAGAGGTACACGGACACCTCACACGGACGTTTGTTAATGACGAGTCCGTGCACGGTCTCTCACTCGGACAAGGGTAAAAGCGTATGTCCGTACTCGGACTTGTATGCGGACGTTTGTTAATTTTGTGTCCGTGTACGGACTCATACACGGACATGTGTAAAATCGGCCCAGAACGAGAATTTCAACAGACGGTGAGACGGTGCCTAATTTGGCACCGCCCATTGACGCATCAGCTCAGAATTCTTCAGTTTCTTCACCAAACTGCACCCAAACCTACACCAACTATTATTCTGTTCACACTCCCTCAATTCCCTATAAATACCAACGCCAATCTTCATTTAAACTCATCCCTTCTAAATCCAAAAACCACAAACGCTCACCACCACACAGTACAGCTCACTCACGTATCACCTCCACAACACATTCTCCAAATTTCATCAGAGGCACAGAAAACCTCGTTTTCTTGTTCGTCTGCATGAATTCTATCTATATATATTATCTATACCTCATTTCCCTACTTAATTTAGCCTTAGAAGTGTTAATTTTCCAGTTTCAAAACGAAGAAGACGACCTGCACAATTACAGGCCGTGTCCGAGTTTACGTCCGCGCAGGCCTTACACGGACAAGAGGCGTCCGAAGTTGCGTCCGTGTGAGCCCCCACTCGGACACGACCAAGTTTCGCCCGTTTGTTCGGTTTTCTTCGTTCTACCTTATTATTGTTATTTGTCTTTATAATTATGTGTGATTAATAACTTAAAGCCCTCCCAGGTTTGGGAAGTGAGCTCATTTCATATAATTATGTTATGTTAAGCTTTCCACTATGATTTTATCTAAAGTAATAGTTTAACTCTTGTCCTTCATGTGCTTTAATTCTCTAGCTAATTATTAAAGCAATCTTTGTAGTTTTCTAATCAATATGCGAGAGCTGAGATAGATAACAAGACATGGGAAGTTAAGCCTGATTATCAGCTAGAAGCCTGATCCGGCCTATAGGTTAATCGGTCTCAAATAGAAGTTGTTCTTTATGCGATTGGTTGTGTCAGGATTAGAGCATTAGTCTGCTGCTAGTTCTAGCAACTGGTTAGGGTTCGTTAGACTTGGCCGTCAACGAATTATTTATAGTTTCTGAGTTTATCACTTAAGTGGTAAAGTTTATATTAATATGGTGAGATAAAATAGGTAGCAAAACAACCCGGGACGCTTTCTCAAAAACAAAAAGATTTATAATTTCTATCATTTATTATTCTATTTTTATTTAATTGTTTTTATTACTATTTTGTTTTATTTAAGTTTTGCACCTCAGTTTTCTTTCTCTAAAAATGATAAAATCTGTTCACTAGAAGTCTCAGTAAATTTAATCCACTATCAGTTATCCACAGTGAGGTCCCCAAGAGTACGACAACCCCACGAATCCACTATCCCGCAAAACGATTAGGTACACTGCCTAAGTTGTAGAAGTTGTAACACACTTTTACTGCAACAAGTTTTTGGCGCTGTGGGGGTGAATTTTCGGTATGAGGGGGGGTCTATCTATATATGGTCTGACTGAGAAGCCTAGATCCTAGAAATATGCCATTCTGTGGAGGGTGAAAACCCGTTAATCTGGCATCCCTCAAATACCTACTACATCGTCCGTCTTTCCCAGAAAGCTTAAGGGGAATGCTAGTGAACACTACACCCGCTCTCAATGGGCCCCACGCGGACTTATGCCTCTATAAGACGGAGTTTGACTAGAGTCGCCACCTAGTTTGACCTAAGGAACTAGGAAGGGAAGATGAGGGTTCTAAGAACCGTTAGTTGACTCTGAGGTTGTTCCCTATGGATAGGACTTGTCTGGTCGTTTTGCAGAGATTCCGTTGTGGGTTCGTACTGGGTTACACCCCTCGGAAGTGGCAACGACCACGACTTCGGATTGGTGCCCGAGGAAACCTCGGTCTCCAATTGTCGGGATTGCCTTCTTTCAAAACCTTTTAGAGAGATTCATTTTAAAAGCCAAAGGATAGGATTAAGTGTGGGTTGAGGATTAGATGATTTAGAAGAGTTTGGAGAAATAGGCTGGTTTTAAGATATTGATTGATGAAGTTGGTTTGAATGCTGAGAGGGTTGAGGTTGTTTCGACTTTCACGAGGTTAAAAGGATGTTGGAAGTTTTGAGGAGCAAAAGGGCATTTTGGTTATTATGGAGCTGAGGGGGTATTTTGGTCATTTTATGAAGTTGAGTATTTTGGTCATTTTATGAAGTTGAGAGGTGTTCGGATTTTGAAGATATCCAGGTTTTTGATGACTAAGGGAGTTCGGGAGTATTCAGGAATTGGAGGACCTATGAGACTGAAGTTCTATGGGAAGGGTTGGATTGGTTTATTTAGAATTGTCTCTCTTAAGATTTTAAAAATCATTTTTGTTGTAAAAGGGCGGATAATTCCGAGGGATTACCCTATGTACCCCCTCGAACACGACACTTAATTAATGGTAAGTGCCGAGGTTCGAAAGATGGGGCAATGTATTTATGTCGAAAAAATAAGATTCAGAGAGAACACCATGAATGAGATGTTCTCGGTCGAACCCTAATAACGTCTCTAACTCCCGGGTTTTAAAACGTTAAAACTGAAAATATTAAAATCGAGTGGAAGGGAGTTAGACGATTCTAAAATCCCGGCTGCAACTAGGAAGGCCGTTACTTCCCTAGCGCCCCGCCTTGTAGAAATCTAGGCTGCAATTAGGGGAGGTTTGTCACCCTAATGCCCCGCCTAAAGAGATCCAGACTGCGACAAGGGAGGTTGTGACCCCGTGCCCCGCCTCGGATTTTTATTTTGGAAGGGAGACAATTGACGTCTAACTAGGGAGAAAACGTTTTGAAAATGTTAAACATCTCTTGTTCCCTGAAAACGGTTTGGTTTTGAGTTTAAAATTTAAGTTGGAAAACTTTAAAAGTTGTTCGGAATTCTCGATGAAGAAACACTGATTTTGAGAAATGTTTTTAGGAGAAAACTTTCTGTATATGTGAGAAGAACTTTCTACGTTTGAGAATAGTTTTCTGTGATGTGAGAAGAGTTTTTCCCTTAAAATTCCACAAGATGGTTTCTTTGAAAACTCGATGAAGCTTGAATGATTGTTTGAAATTCGAGAAAGGAGATTTTTAGGATTTTTGAATTAAAGCTAAACAATGAGGAATGTTTTTGGATTTTTGGAGTTTGGATGGAATCTACAATTTGGGTTTGAGTTTGAATTGGATTGAATTGAATCGGGCTTGAAAAACGGGCCAGGTCAAAGTTGGGTCAAAGTCAACACTTGGGTCAAAGTCAACGTTTGGGTCAAAGTTAACATTTGGGTCATGGTCAAAGTTTGGGTCTTAGTCAACGTTTGGGTTGGTCAAAGTTCAGGTTGGTCAAAATTTGATTGGTCAAAGTTGGATCGGATGGGCCTGATGGGCCAAGTGGGCCTTATGGGTCATGTGGGCTTGATGGCCTTATTTGGGCTTTTAGGCCGAATGGGCCTTATTTGGGCTTTTAGGCCAAATGGGCCTTGTTTGGGCTTTTAGGCCGAATGGGCCTTGTTTGGGCTTTTAGGCCGAATGGGCCTGGTTCAGGCTTGGAATGGATTTGGGTCGAATTGGGCTTGGGCCTTGAAATGTGTTTGGACCTCAAAGTGGGTTTGGGCCTTGAGGGGTTTCGGATTTGGGCCTTGGTGCCTTGGACTTGGGCTTATTGTTGGGCTCGGGCCCCGATTGGGCTTGGGCCTTAGTTGGGCTTGGGTCAGGATTGGTTGTGGGCCAATTGTGGGCTTGGGCCGAGTTGGGTTTAGGCCTAGTTTGGTTAGTGGGCTGGATTTGTTTATTGGACCAGGTGGGTTTTTGAGCTTATTCACATTTGGGCTGATTGGTATTGAGCTTGACTGGTATTGGGCTTGACTTGGGCCGAGATCGAGTTTTGGGCTGAAACTGGACTTGGGCTAAGATTGAGTGATTTTAGGTCAAATTCGGGTTGAGCCGGATCATGATTTGGACTAGAATATAATTTAGGCTGGAACGTGGGTGAGAGATTTTGAATTTTGGGGGTCGAATGGCCTAAAGAAAAATTTGTTATATACATATACATATATACATATTCTGTTTAGATGTGTATTTTAGGGTTTAGGGGTATCACCACCATGAGATTGATCAATGACCAATCAGACCAGGGGACCCCTCTATCCTAATGGCTTGGACCTAAGGTCTAATAACTAGGGATTAATAAATGAATCAGAAATTGTAATAAAGCTAAGTATGAAGTATATACATGATTCGTGCATAGGGAATAGACAACATGACAATTAAATAGATTGAAATTGATGAGGGCAAATAATCAGACGAATAAACATATTCAGAGTCAATGAAAAGCTGCTAGGGACAGAGAGCGAAAGAATCTGAAATCTGTTAAATCCCAAATGAGATTAAGACATAAACTAATTATCAAGCTGTTACAAGTTTGTCCTCTTTCTGTTCATTAGTTATCTAGTACTCCTTCCCTAGGTGATCAGATTAAAAGTTCTGAAGAAGAACAACTAGGTAGAGGATCTGGGCTTAAGGTTTATTATACTCGAACCAGATGCATACTTAAGCCAAATTGTTTATCACCAATCATTCATATACAGACCAAGATGAAAGTTTAGACCACATACATAACCGATTCCTTATGCCAGTTCCCATTTCCAATAGCAATTAGCAGTTAAAAAGATGTGTACAGGGGTTACAGATTACACATTAAGACCAAAGATCTGGGGTTATTCATTTCTAAACATGAACTGGACACTCACAAACAGAAACAAAATGAACACAGTCGTGAACATTTATGTCAAGCAACAGGATGAGAATAAACAAAGTCCGCTGATAGAATGGGAAGCAAAATATGCAGAATACAATGTGGATTTTGAACACATCATGTCACCAACCAGAAAAGAAATAAAGATTGAGTTGAGATAGAGATAAATACCAGGCAGAATAGTAATGGAAATTTCCTGCAAATATAAGTACAGATTCAAACGTCAAAACAACAGACAACAAATGGAGTTAGTCTCTGGTGATCAAATAGCAATTGCGACAGGAATAACAGATGGATTAGGAAGCCAGACTTCACTTGCGACCACAAGATTGGTGACACACTGGTATAGATTTATATAGTCAATCCTGAATCGTAGACCTTCATAAGCAAAAACTGTACAGATATTAACATCAGAGAGATATATCACTATAAGGGAAAATGTTGCTAGTACATATCTGTAGACCTGAAGGGAGTTTACTTTGGATCAGAAAACACAGAAACACAATCAATCCAGTGATAAACTCATATACCCCAAATGGGTATGTACAGTAGCTTCGAGTCTTCGTCCCTGCTCAGATAAAAAGTTAGCGCAGACAAAACAGATCAACAGGTCACCACTCAGTCAAAGCCAAGGATCAACAAGAATCGTATCGAACAGAAAACAAGTTTCAGCAGAAATAAGCAAAGCATTCCATTGTTTCAGATCATTGACAGGATTTAGCAATGTCATGTCAGCAGAATCCTGTGTAGAAATTTGCCGATCTTCGGAGGAATATATATTCATTTACAGGCTATCACGAGAAGGCACACACCAGCAGCGTATTATCCTATCGAACTCAACCAGAAAAAATATCAAACCGAACCAAAACTGATATTGGCGTGATCAGATCAAAACCAGCATCTACGATTATTTCTGGTTTAGATCGTACAAATGCTCCAACAAACCAGGCAAGTCTTTGAACAAAATTGCCTCAACATCAAGAGAATTTTTCATACCTCACTCTTGCTCTGAAGAACAATCGAAAGAAATATACCGATGGGAACAACGATTTGCTCCGGGTCTTCGTGAGCTTGCAAGGTTTCATTGAGTCCGCTTCTGGAGTCGTCTCGAACTAGAGCAGTAGAAGATGGTTATTGTCGAAGGAGAGTGAGAGCTACCTCTCGAAGAAGGAGCTCCAAAAGGAGAAGGTGGCGACTGAAGCTCGCCCGTTGGGTTTGCGCGGTGGAGCGGGTGTGCTCTACTTTGATCTAGGTATATACCCTTTTGTTCAAACCGAAACGAACGAGAAGAGTCGGAACGAAGGTATGGGAAAACTTCCAGTGGGGATGAATAGGTCAGAATTCTTTGACAATCTACGGGCAACGACACGTGAATGAAATAAATGCAGGCGGCGCATAGATGGCATGTTCCTTGTCGCCAGTCGGTTGCAAGATTACCGATGGATGAGAATGAGCTAGGCGTAGCAGGTAGATTCTCCTTTTTGGTCAGTTTGGGTTGCAAAACACGGTGAGTGAGGAGCATAACAGAGGCCCAGAGCATGTACGTTCCCAGCTCGACGATGGGGTTGCAAAACGTCGTGAATGCAGAGAAGAGATGCGGACCTTTGGGTTCTTTGTTCACCGGTGGAGAGAATGGAAACGCAGAGATTGTACGCTCCTTGTCGGCTGAGTAAAGAGAATGAAGAATGTGCAGAGCATGTGTGCCCCTTGTTCGTCAGCGTGAAGGAAGCAGACGAAGGTGACGCAGTGCAGGTACCTCTCTTGTTCGCCAGCGGTGAAGAGGATGGGAGGAAGTAGGAGCTAATGAGGAGAAAAACCTCGATGAAGAAGCAGAAGGTTGAAGATGAGGGGATCGTCGGCTGGGTTTTTGACAGAGAAGAAGATGGAGGAAGACGGACGATAACGGGAGTGAGGGTGAATCAAAAGAGGATTTCGGCTAAGGTTAATCATAGTGGCTGTGGGTTTTCGTTTTCAGAGAGAAAAAATCAGAGACGGGATCGGGAGAAAGACGAGGAGATTGTGGTTCTGGGTTTTCGATCTTCAGAGGAGAAAATGAAGGGATTCGTGAAATCGGAAATACGGAGGGATCGAGCAGTTCCGATTCAAAGGTAGAAGGATTTCTCAGTCGATTTTCCTCCCCTTTCCAAGGATGAAGGCGAGAGAGATTTTGAAGGAGTCGAGCAATAAGCTTCTTCACCATTCAGTCCCGAGGAAGCATGCAGAGAATTTGTTGGGGGAAGGTCATCGGTTTCTTCAGAAAAACAAAAACCCATACCGTAGTGTTTCTCTCTTTTCTTGTAAATCCCTTCACCGAGGCTGCTGGAGTGGACCGATGAATAACAGCAGAATACAAATGAAATTAAAAAAAGTTGTGCCCATACCCATAGAAAAAATAAATTTAAATTAAATTAAATTAAAAAAAAAAATTGCTACTGCTGAGATTCGAACTCGGTATTACCCACACCCTTCCTGTGCACTTAACCGGTTGAGCTGGAGCACACTTCAATAGATAGTGGCGGGGAAACAAAAAATAAAAGTCAAGTCGCGTGCTGAAATAATAAAGAACGCCCCTATGCCAGGAATCGAACCCGGGATCTATTGGTTGTATGACGGGTACCTCAACCCGTTACGCTATGTCGGATTTCAGTATGTTCATGCGGGAAATAATATATAAGAGCCCTAATTTCAACTGGATAACTCCTCTAAAAATGCTACGAGTTTAAAAGAAAGTATACAAGGAAAAACAGAAGACTAATCTAATGGCATGAAATTATGGAATGTAAATAATAAGATAAGTAAATAACAAGATGAATGGGTTTAAAACCGGATTATTGTTTGAAAATTCATTTTTTGGAAAATCGTGTTTTTATGAAATGCTTTGAAAAAGGTTATAAAATGACGGTTTCGTTATGGCACGCACGCTAATATGTTTTGAAAAAGAAAGGTGACGACCCCTCTTATTATTTCAAAATTTGCTTTATGGGGTGAGAATTTTTGGTGTCTACAGATGGCTCCCCTTGATTCAATTTTGCAAGTTCTTGCAGAATTGGATCAAGGTTGACGGGACGCCAAAAATTCTCACTACATTTTTGTGGTGCATGGAATGGACTGTGAGTGTATAAGGCGATTGAAAGTACGAGGACTTATGACGAGCCTCAGTTAGACCTCTTGACATCTAACCCTAGGGCTTATGACGAGCCTAGAATACTAACAATTTTTGGGTGCATGAGGACTTATGACGAGCCTCAACTAGACCTCTTGACATCTAGCTATAGGACTTATGACGAGCCTATAATGCAATTGAAAGTACGAGGACTTATGACGAGCCTCAACTAGACCTCTTGATATCTAGCCATAGGACTTATGACGAGCCTATGATACTAACAATTTGATTGATTGGGGTGCACGAGGACTTATGACGAGCCTCAACTAGACCTCTTGACATCTAGCTATAGGACTTATGACGAGCCTATAATGCAATTGAAAGTACGAGGACTTATGACGAGCCTCAACTAGACCTCTTGATATCTAGTCATAGGACTTATGACGAGCCTATGATACTAACAATTAGATTGATTGGGGTGCACGAGGACTTATGACGAGCCTCAACTAGACCTCTTGACATCTAGCTATAGGACTTATGACGAGCCTATAATGCAATTGAAAGTACGAGGACTTATGACGAGCCTCAACTAGACCTCTTGATATCTAGCCATAGGACTTATGACGAGCCTATGATACTAACAATTTGATTGGTTGGGGTGCACGAGGACTTATGACGAGCCTCAACTAGACCTCTTGACATCTAGCTATAGGACTTATGACGAGCCTATAATGCAATTGAAAGTACGAGGACTTATGACGAGCCTCAACTAGACCTCTTGATATCTAGCCATAGGACTTATGACGAGCCTATGATACTAACAATTTGATTGATTGGGGTGCACGAGGACTTATGACGAGCCTCAACTAGACCTCTTGACATCTAGCTATAGGACTTATGACGAGCCTATAATGCAATTGAAAGTACGAGACTTATGACGAGCCTCAACTAGACCTCTTGATATCTAGCCATAGGACTTATGACGAGCCTATGATACTAACAATTTGATTGATTCGGGTGCACGAGGACTTATGACGAGCCTCAACTAGACCTCTTGACATCTAGCTATAGGACTTATGACGAGCCTATAATGCAATTGAAAGTACGAGGACTTATGACGAGCCTCAACTAGACCTCTTGACATCTAGTCATAGGACTTATGACGAGCCTATGATACTAACAATTTGTTGATTGGGTGCACGAGGACTTATGACGAGCCTCAACTAGACCTCTTGACATCTAGCTATAGGACTTATGACGAGCCTATAATGCAATTGAAAGTACGAGGACTTATGACGAGCCTCAACTAGACCTCTTGATATCTAGTCATAGGACTTATGACGAGCCTATGATACTTTGTGGAGTTGTACGAAACTCGCTGCTTTGAGTGGTTGATTTGAGGATGACTTTGATTGTGGATTGATTTGGGATTGAATGCTTTTCGGTTGCTTCCGTGAGGGATGTGATAGTCGAATGTTTTTTGGTTGATATGGCCCTTGACTTTGTCAGTGTGGGACTTGTGTTTTGGTTTTGTCTTAACAGTCTCGCCCGATGTGCACTATAGTTTCGGGATTTGGTAGGACTCTTGGCTCCAGAATTTCGAGATGACTCTGGTATGGCTCTAGAGTTTTTTTTTTTGGTTTTGTTTTTGGTGGTCTTGGCCCGATGTGCACTATGGTTTCGGGATTTGGTATGACTCTTGGCTCCGGGGTTCGAGATGGCTCCGGTATGGCTCTCGAGTTTTTGGTTTTTGATTTTTGTGATTTTGTGATTGGTTTTTGAATGGATGGGTTTTTTTTGTGAATGAGTGACTTTGGGAACTCGGTGGTTTTGACATGGCCGAACGACTTTGATATGATCAAATGGCTTTGATATGATCGAATGGCTCCATTGCGGTCGGTGGCTCCAGTGCGGTCAGATGGCTCCGGTTTGATATGTGACTCCCTTGTGAGCAACGACTCTGGGATGGTTGATGGGTCTGGCTTCGGGGAGGCTACGAGATTGCTCCATTTGATGATAGTGGTGAACAAAAGGGGAATCTTCTTTGAGGTGGTCGCACCCTGGGCGGGCTGCCTACGTACTCAATTCCGTATTGAGATCAGACCTGATGTAGTAATACTCTATGGGCAAGACCCTGGTGACGAAATGGATTTTAGGTGGCTCCCATATTGTTCTTGGGCTGTTGGGATGACCCCTGTGTAATTCTAAGGATGGTTGCGATGTCGGATGATGGCTCCCGTATGGCTTCTAGCTTGGCTTTGGGAGAGGTGCCCCATGAGACTCGAGTATGACAGTGGATAGCTCTTGTGTAGCTCTAGGGATGGTCTCAATGTTTTGAGGATGGCTCCCGCATGGCTCTAGATTGGCTTAGAAGCGGTGTCGATGGGGATTGAGTATGGCAATGATTGGCTCCGGGATGGTCTTCGTATGCCTCCGGATAGCTTTTGAATTGTTCGATGTAGCTCGGTGATAGCCCGGGATGGCTCCGGAGAGGCTAGATATAGCTCGATGATGGCCCATGATGGCTCCGTTTGACACCCAAAAGTTATGCTTCAACAACTGCAACTGAAGTCGACTTTCGACGAGACTAGGCGGAGTTTCTTACTAGTCAGGTGTTGATGATGGAGTGCTTATGATGCGTGCAGGTATTAAATGCTGGATACGATGCAAAATGCATATGCAATTTCTGGAGAAAGGTATGACCCTATCTCTATTAATACGAGGTTTACGAATATAAGACATCTTCGGTCCGATCTTGAATGACTGTTGAACTGAAATGCGTGAATCGCTTTCCTCTCATGGAGGGGTGGGTCAATCTCTCATGAGTATGGCCGTGTGTGCTAAATGGTGTGATTATGCTCTTGATGGTCGAGCAGTATTTTCCTTAGAATTCCTTTTTGAAGTTCTGGACTTTCCAATCCTTACAAGTTCCTCACCTACCGGGGTTAGCTTTTTATGATTTGGTGCTTAGATCAAAGAGTCACTCGCACTCAGAAACCTTGTGAAGTAAGGTCGCACTCATTCGCTCATGGTCCTTGGTAATGACGGGACATGTTATAACAAGTATGAAACTTAATGATTCATGTTTCACAGATCCGGTAACTTTCAGTTAACGCTCATCGACTTATGAGTCCATAGGTCTTTAATTGGGTTATAACGGTCATTGAGGTGTGCGATGTATGATCATTGGGACCGGAGGATTTGTTTGGGATGGAGTTGTGGAGCTTTTGCGCAATAGAGGGTATGTTTCGTCTTTGCCATGGGTGGAATGATTAGACGGGTTTTGATGACCTTTTTATCGATTTCTACGGGACATCATTGGTCCTTTGGATTCGGTTTTCTCCTTCTTGTCTCTTCTGATGTATGATTTGAACCTTCTTCTCATTCTCTTTGTGAAATTGCATGTGGCTCGTCAATTTTCTCAAACATTGTTTGTTTTGTATTTTGGCTTTCAGCTTTAGAGTTGTGTTGACTCATTGATCTTCTTGAGCATTTTCGGTGTTCTTTTTTGGTGTTTGACTTTGGAGTTGCATTGACTCACTGATTCCTTCAAACATTTCAATGTTGTTTTGTGAACGATGATAGGGAGGGACCATGGCTCCGGCTATTTTGTTTTCCTCTATTGCAAAGGTAGGTAAGTATGGGGTTGCATGTTGTGGAGTTTTTTTTTTTTTGAAGAAAGAGTTTTTTTTTTTCATGAAAGGCTCAGCGGGGCTCACTAAGGGATTACGTACAGGGCAGTCGAAGCTTTTTTTTGGTTTTGTGGGGATTTTTATTCCTAAGTGTCTCGTCATTCTCATTAGTCAATGATCATTTTCTTACTATTCTCGGATCTTTGCATGAATCACAGTTCATATCCTGCTATCGACATTGATCTCACTTTGAATAATGCCTCTCCATGTGCTAAAGTAAAGCACAAGACACTCGTGGTTTTACCTCCGTTGGATCTCTCTACCTTTCCTCGTCGCTCAGTGGATTGTCCAAAACACTCAATCGAAATTCAAGAGAAAATACCGCTCTTTGCACACTACTCACTTTGTTTGTGGTGCTAATTTTGATTAGACCCTTGTGTCATCGATGGGTCGAGAGTTAAGTGGTTAGTTTCGCACTATGTTCAATCAATCTCTCACGATTTTCCCGAAGATGTCATTTCGATATGGGAGTATGCAAATGCAATTATCTACCATGCGATGTGTTGTAGTAATATGGAATCACTATATCTACGATGCATGAAGTGAAGATGAAGATGGCAATGCTGACTTTGGATTTGACTGAAGTTTTTTGTGTTTATTTTTTTGTGTTTTTGGATGCAATGCATGAGTGGTAAGGTTATAACTAGTCTCACTTCAGTCGAATTCAGCTCGCGGTTCATGAAGCTCATCCCACCGTTGGCCTTGAAGGTGGTATATCTGTTGGGTGTGATGTGATGTGAGAGAAGTTGTTTTGGAACGATGTTCAGCTGGTTATTGGCTCCTGGATTTGAACTTTTAGGGAGTAACAACTCCCGCATGGTGGCCCAACGATATGACGAAGGCTGCCTTTTTTTTTGGGATTTTTGGATGTATGATTTTTTTTTGGGGTTTTGGGGAATGACAACTCCCGCTTTCCCCACGATATGATACACTTTGAGATTGGGAAAGGTTTGAGCTCGGTTTTCTTTTCTATCCCTCTAAGATTGGGCTCTGGCGGTTGAGATATTGGGATGAAAGCTGGTGTGTGGCAAGTGGCGATGAAACACGTGAGTGCGTGATGCTCGTGAGTGTGGGCGAGATTCATGTATGGCTGATGATTTTGGACTGATTGTATGTGCATGCGACCTTTTTGTCATGAATGCAATGCATGTTTTTTTTTTTTAACGCTCGATTGCATTTGTTGGCGTTGTTTACTTATGGGATGCCTCCTGTAGATACCGTGAATTTTCACCCCATAAAGCAAAGTTGATGAATGAAATATAGATGTGAGGGGTCGCCCCTTATTCGTTCTTTTTATTATACGTGCATGCCAAAAGAAAAAACCAAGTTTTAGAAAACAATTTCGAAAACGCGTGTTTTCAAAGTGGTGGATTTTCTTAATATAAATTTTTGACGCTTGGTCATTCGCAAATAAAATAGGGAGTGGGGAACCCTATACACATTGATCTAAATAAATTCGAAGGGAATGTATACACCTATACATGTACTCTATTTAGAAGTGGACAAGAGAGAAAAGAAATCATAGGGGAAAACCTATACATCATCAATTCGAAAAAAGTCATTAAAATGGGAGTTTTAAGCTAAACTTCTTCTGAACTCTTCCGGTCCGTCTTCGGGCTTCTGAATGACTGCTAACGCTCGGCCTCCTGGTTGGCTGCTCGCTCGCCTTTGGGTTCTTGACGGCTGCTCGCTCATCGTCGGGCCCTTGACCGGCTGCTCGCTCGTCTTCGGGCTTTTGCAGCGAAGCAAAACGGTGATCAAACAAAACGGGTTGGTGTTCTTCTGATTTTCAACAATTTGAACTCGAACCGGATGTCGCTGTGTCGCTAGTCTTTATGTCACTTGACTCGGGTTGGTGTAACTCTGATTTTATATTTGAACGGTTGGTGTTGGCCTTCCTGTCGCTCGGCTAGCTCCACGGGTTGGTGCGCCTCTAATTTTCGGCTCGATCCGCGTAGTTGATCTTCATGCTGTCTCGTTTGCTCCGTCGTGGGGAATGAGGGATATTTTTGAGAAATGAAAGGTAAATGATTGAGCACAAAATCATTGTGAAAGTCCACCACTTTTGTGAAAACACGAAATGACTAGTACGCTCCACGGTAATGGTCGCTGCTCTTGAAGGTGGGATGAACTTCAAAAATAGCGGGTCACAAGATGGGGACTAAATCATTTATTTTGAAATACGTTTGTGGAAAACAACTTGAAAAGTGCTTTCAAAACAATTTTGAAAGAATGTTGGTGAAGAATGTTGTTTGAAATTCGTTTGTAGTAGAAAGTAGGTTTTCGAAATCTATTTTTGAAAATTGTTTCGGAAATAGCATTTTAGTGAAATAAACTTTTTAAAAGAGAATTGACAAATTTTGAAAACCCCATTTATGAGTAAATATTTTGTGGAATTTTAAATTAAACGAGCTTGCAAAACAGCTTTTAGGGACATGCAAAAGAGAATTCCGAACATTTTAAAACGGATTGGTCTGAAAAAGTGATTTGCACACATGTATAACATAAAGTAAATCGTGGCTATATTTGATGTGGAGTTGTAAGTGTTAATGTTGGGATAATCACTTTCCAGGTCAATTATGACTCCGTCTCACCGGGGGAACCGTCGTCCCTTCACTGTCATCTCTCGGGGTTTTTCTCTGCTATGCCCCTTGCGAGGCACGTTATCAAGAAAGTCCGGAGTGCTTAAGTTCGAAAGGTCAGGATACCCGAAGTGATAAGGAAACATACGCCACGGCCAGTGATGATCCGACAACGCCCCACTTTTCGGGAAACTCAGGGAAGTACTGCATGGGAACGGGTCTCTCGTCATCTGCACGATCAGGTGTGTCTAAAGTCCAAATTATTCACTGACTACGTTGTGCCATGTATGGGTATCCGGTAAATACGGGGTCCTCTATGGACGTGTAGCGTGACATTGGGCTTTAGAGACACCCGTGGTGCAGAGGAACAATGGAGAACTGAACCCATGCAATCTTCAGGGTAAGGTAGAAGGGTGGTCAGACAGGCGGCATACAAGAGGATGACTACCCGTAAAACCTGTCTTAGACACCGGATTAGGCAGCTGGACACTGAAGGCTCAGAGTTTACTATATGCTGGCTTAGACTCGGATAATGGAGGGTATTTTTGGATCATGAGCCTGCAGGGCGTAGGTCGATGACCATCTCGCCCCGTGGGTTTAGCCATTTATATAAATGACCCAGCTCATGGGAAATCAACCGTGGACCGGTCGGGATTCCGTGACTCGTGGATAAATCGGGTGACACAGAGGAATGCATGTCCTAAGCTACCCATGCACTCACAAGTTGTAAATGTAAAAGCGGTAATGGTGTAGGTCAATGACCGTCTCACCCCGCAACAAGCAACAATAATATGAATGCGGTAAATAAAACAGAGAAGAAGAACAACAACCCTATTTACTAACTGTTTTGTCTTGAAGGTGGTGATTCCAATTGGTTGTTATTAACCTAAAGGGAAGTTAGCTTCATTCCACCCTAAGTGTCTCTTTCTAATCGTGAGCTAATTATTAACCCAATTGTTGTAATGTTTGTTGAGGATCTATCAAGTCCTAACTGTCCTCATCAGGTACACACTCTAAGTGTGGAGTAGAATAATCCTAGCGGCTTTAGAATAAATCTCTTTGAAGGCTTTGAAAGAGGTTGGGGAATCCTGACAATTTTGGATGGAGTTCAGTCTTCCTTGAGTTTGAAAAAAAAAAACATACTCAAGTGATCCCCAGCAGAGTCGCCATTCTGTGGAGGGTGAATTTTCGGTATGAGGGGGGGTCTATCTATATATGGTCTGACTGAGAAGCCTAGATCCTAGAAATATGCCATTCTGTGGAGGGTGAAAACCCGTTAATCTGGCATCCCTCAAATACCTACTACATCGTCCGTCTTTCCCAGAAAGCCTAAGGGGAATGCTAGTGAACACTACACCCGCTCTCAATGGGCCCCACGCGGACTTATGCCTCTATAAGACGGAGTTTGACTAGAGTCGCCACCTAGTTTGACCTAAGGAACTAGGAAGGGAAGATGAGGGTTCTAAGAACCGTTAGTTGACTCTGAGGTTGTTCCCTATGGATAGGACTTGTCTGGTCGTTTTGCAGAGATTCCGTTGTGGGTTCGTACTGGGTTACACCCCTCGGAAGTGGCAACGACCACGACTTCGGATTGGTGCCCGAGGAAACCTCGGTCTCCAATTGTCGGGATTGCCTTCTTTCAAAACCTTTTAGAGAGATTCATTTTAAAAGCCAAAGGATAGGATTAAGTGTGGGTTGAGGATTAGATGATTTAGAAGAGTTTGGAGAAATAGGCTGGTTTTAAGATATTGATTGATGAAGTTGGTTTGAATGCTGAGAGGGTTGAGGTTGTTTCGACTTTCACGAGGTTAAAAGGATGTTGGAAGTTTTGAGGAGCAAAAGGGCATTTTGGTTATTATGGAGCTGAGGGGGTATTTTGGTCATTTTATGAAGTTGAGAGGTATTTTGGTCATTTTATGAAGTTGAGAGGTGTTCGGATTTTGAAGATATCCAGGTTTTTGATGACTAAGGGAGTTCGGGAGTATTCAGGAATTGGAGGACCTATGAGACTGAAGTTCTATGGGAAGGGTTGGATTGGTTTATTTAGAATTGTCTCTCTTAAGATTTTAAAAATCATTTTTGTTGTAAAAGGGCGGATAATTCCGAGGGATTACCCTATGTACCCCCTCGAACACGACACTTAATTAATGGTAAGTGCCGAGGTTCGAAAGATGGGGCAATGTATTTATGTCGAAAAAATAAGATTCAGAGAGAAACACCATGAATGAGATGTTCTCGGTCAAACCCTAATAACGTCTCTAACTCCCGGGTTTTAAAACGTTAAACTGAAAATATTAAAATCGAGTGGAAGGGAGTTAGACGATTCTAAAATCCCGGCTGCAACTAGGAAGGCCGTCTTCCCTAGCGCCCCGCCTTGTAGAAATCTAGGCTGCAATTAGGGGAGGTTTGTCACCCTAATGCCCCGCCTAAAGAGATCCAGACTGCGACAAGGGAGGTTGTGACCCCAGTGCCCCGCCTCGGATTTTTATTTTGGAAGGGAGACAATTGACGTCTAACTAGGGAGAAAACGTTTTGAAAATGTTAAACATCTCTTTTCCCTGAAAACGGTTTGGTTTTGAGTTTAAATTTAAGTTGGAAAACTTTAAAAGTTGTTCGGAATTCTCGATGAAGAAACACTGATTTTGAGAAATGTTTTTAGGAGAAAACTTTCTGTATATGTGAGAAGAACTTTCTACGTTTGAGAATAGTTTTCTGTGATGTGAGAAGAGTTTTTCCCTTAAAATTCCACAAGATGGTTTCTTTGAAAACTCGATGAAGCTTGAATGATTGTTTGAAATTCGAGAAAGGAGATTTTTAGGATTTTTGAATTAAAGCTAAACAATGAGGAATGTTTTTGGATTTTTGGAGTTTGGATGGAATCTACAATTTGGGTTTGAGTGGGATTGAGTTTGAATTGGATTGAATTGAATCGGGCTTGAAAAACGGGCCAGGTCAAAGTTGGGTCAAAGTCAACACTTGGGTCAAAGTCAACGTTTGGGTCAAAGTTAACATTTGGGTCATGGTCAAAGTTTGGGTCTTAGTCAACGTTTGGGTTGGTCAAAGTTCAGGTTGGTCAAAATTTGATTGGTCAAAGTTGGATCGGATGGGCCTGATGGGCCAAGTGGGCCTTATGGGTCATGTGGGCTTGATGGCCTTATTTGGGCTTTTAGGCCGAATGGGACTTGTTTGGGCTTTTAGGCCGAATGGGATTGTTTGGGATTTTAGGCCGAATGGGCCTTGTTTGGGCTTTTAGGCCGAATGGGCCTGGTTCAGGCTTGGAATGGATTTGGGTCGAATTGGGCTTGGGCCTTGAAATGTGTTTGGACCTCAAAGTGGGTTTGGGCCTTGAGGGGTTTCGGATTTGGGCCTTGGTGCCTTGGACTTGGGCTTATTGTTGGGCTCGGGCCCGGATTGGGCTTGGGCCTTAGTTGGGCTTGGGTCAGGATTGGTTGTGGGCCAATTGTGGGCTTGGGCCGAGTTGGGTTTAGGCCTAGTTTGGTTAGTGGGCTGGATTTGTTTATTGGACCAGGTGGGTTTTTGAGCTTATTACATTTGGGCTGATTGGTATTGAGCTTGACTGGTATTGGGCTTGACTTGGGCCGAGATCGAGTTTGGGCTGAAACTGGACTTGGGCTAAGATTGAGTGATTTTAGGTCAAATTCGGGTTTGAGCCGGATCATGATTTGGACTAGAATATAATTTAGGCTGGAACGTGGGTGAGAGATTTTGAATTTTGGGGTCGAATGGCCTAAAGAAAAATTTGTTATATACATATACATATACATATTCTGTTTAGATGTGTGTTTTAGGGTTTAGGGGTATCACCACCATGAGATTGGTCAATGACCAATTAGACCAGGGGACCCCTCTATCCTAATGGCTTGGACCTAAGGTCTAATAACTAGGGATTAATAAAATGAATCAGAAATTGTAATAAAGCTAAGTATGAGTATATACATGATTCGTGCATAGGGAATAGACAACATGACAATTAAATAGATTGAAATTGATGAGGGCAAATAATCAGACGAATAAACATATTCAGAGTCAATGAAAAAGCTGCTAGGGACAGAGAGCGAAAGAATCTGAAATCTGTTAAATCCCAAATGAGATTAAGACATAAACTAATTATCAAGCTGTTACAAGTTTGTCCTCTTTCTGTTCATTAGTTATCTAGTACTCCTTCCCTAGGTGATCAGATTAAAAGTCTGAAGAAGAACAACTAGGTAGAGGATCTGGGCTTAAGGTTTATTATACTCGAACCAGATGCTTACTTAAGCCAAATTGTTTATCACCAATCATTCATATACAGAGACCAAGATGAAAGTTTAGACCACATACATAACCGATTCCTTATGCCAGTTCCCATTTCCAATAGCAATTAGCAGTTAAAAAGATGTGTACAGGGGTTACAGATTACACATTAAGACCAAAGATCTGGGGTTATTCATTTCTAAACATGAACTGGACACTCACAAACAGAAACAAAATGAACACAGTCGTGAACATTTATGTCAAGCAACAGGATGAGAATAAACAAAGTCCGCTGATAGAATGGGAAGCAAAATATGCAGAATACAATGTGGATTTTGAACACATCATGTCACCAACCAGAAAAGAAATAAAGATTGAGTTGAGATAGAGATAAATACCAGGCAGAATAGTAATGGAAATTTCCTGCAAATATAAGTACAGATTCAAACGTCAAAACAACAGACAACAAATGGAGTTAGTCTCTGGTGATCAAATAGCAATTGCGACAGGAATAACAGATGGATTAGGAAGCCAGACTTCACTTGCGACCACAAGATTGGTGACACACTGGTATAGATTTATATAGTCAATCCTGAATCGTAGACCTTCATAAGCAAAAACTGTACAGATATTAACATCAGAGAGATATATCACTATAAGGGAAAATGTTGCTAGTACTATCTGTAGACCTGAAGGGAGTTTACTTTGGATCAGAAAACACAGAAACACAATCAATCCAGTGATAAAACTCATATACCCCAAATGGGTATGTACAGTAGCTTCGAGTCTTCGTCCCTGCTCAGATAAAAAGTTAGCGCAGACAAACAGATCAACAGGTCACCACTCAGTCAAAGCCAAGGATCAACAAGAATCGTATCGAACAGAAAACAAGTTTCAGCAGAAATAAGCAAAGCATTCCATTGTTTCAGATCATTGACAGGATTTAGCAATGTCATGTCAGCAGAATCCTGTGTAGAAATTTGCCGATCTTCGGAGGAATATATATTCATTTACAGGCTATCACGAGAAGGCACACACCAGCAGCGTATTATCCTATCGAACTCAACCAGAAAAAATATCAAACCGAACCAAAACTGATATTGGCGTGATCAGATCAAAACCAGCATCTACGATTATTTCTGGTTTAGATCGTACAAATGCTCCAACAGAACCAGGCAAGTCTTTGAACAAAATTGCCTCAACATCAAGAGAATTTTTCATACCTCACTCTTGCTCTGAAGAACAATCGAAAGAAATATACCGATGGGAACAACGATTTGCTCCGGGTCTTCGTGAGCTTGCAAGGTTTCATTGAGTCCGCTTCTGGAGTCGTCTCGAACTAGAGCAGTAGAAGATGGTTATTGTCGAAGGAGAGTGAGAGCTACCTCTCGAAGAAGGAGCTCCAAAAGGAGAAGGTGGCGACTGAAGCTCGCCCGTTGGGTTTGCGCGGTGGAGCGGGTGTGCTCTACTTTGATCTAGGTATATACCCTTTTGTTCAAACCGAAACGAACGAGAAGAGTCGGAACGAAGGTATGGGAAAACTTCCAGTGGGGATGAATAGGTCAGAATTCTTTGACAATCTACGGGCAACGACACGTGAATGAAATAAATGCAGGCGGCGCATAGATGGCATGTTCCTTGTCGCCAGTCGGTTGCAAGATTACCGATGGATGAGAATGAGCTAGGCGTAGCAGGTAGATTCTCCTTTTTGGTCAGTTTGGGTTGCAAAACACGGTGAGTGAGGAGCATAACAGAGGCCCAGAGCATGTACGTTCCCAGCTCGACGATGGGGTTGCAAAACGTCGTGAATGCAGAGAAGAGATGCGGACCTTTGGGTTCTTTGTTCACCGGTGGAGAGAATGGAAACGCAGAGATTGTACGCTCCTTGTCGGCTGAGTAAAGAGAATGAAGAATGTGCAGAGCATGTGTGCCCCTTGTTCGTCAGCGTGAAGGAAGCAGACGAAGGTGACGCAGTGCAGGTACCTCTCTTGTTCGCCAGCGGTGAAGAGGATGAGGAGGAAGTAGGAGCTAATGAGGAGAAAACCTCGATGAAGAAGCAGAAGGTTGAAGATGAGGGGATCGTCGGCTGGGTTTTTGACAGAGAAGAAGATGGAGGAAGACGGACGATAACGGGAGTGAGGGTGAATCAAAAGAGGATTTCGGCTAAGGTTAATCATAGTGGCTGTGGGTTTTCGTTTTCAGAGAGAAAAAATCAGAGACGGGATCGGGAGAAAGACGAGGAGATTGTGGGTTCTGGGTTTTCGATCTTCAGAGGAGAAAATGAAGGGATTCGTGAAATCGGAAATACGGAGGGATCGAGCAGTTCCGATTCAAAGGTAGAAGGATTTCTCAGTCGATTTTCCTCCCCTTTCCAAGGATGAAGGCGAGAGAGATTTTGAAGGAGTCGAGCAATAAGCTTCTTCACCATTCAGTCCCGAGGAAGCATGCAGAGAATTTGTTGGGGGAAGGTCATCGGTTTCTTCAGAAAAACAAAAACCCATACCGTAGTGTGTTCTCTTTTCTTGTAAATCCCTTCACCGAGGCTGCTGGAGTGGACCGATGAATAACAGCAGAATACAAATGAAATTAAAAAAGTTGTGCCCATACCCATAGAAAAAAATAAATTTAAATTAAATTAAATTAAAAAAAAAAATTGCTACTGCTGAGATTCGAACTCGGTATTACCCACACCCTTCCTGTGCACTTAACCGGTTGAGCTGGAGCACACTTCAATAGATAGTGGCGGGGAAACAAAAAATAAAAGTCAAGTCGCGTGCTGAAATAATAAAGAAACGCCCCTATGCCAGGAATCGAACCCGGGATCTTGGTTGTATGACGGGTACCTCAACCCGTTACGCTATGTCGGATTTCAGTATGTTCATGCGGGAAATAATATAAGAGCCCTAATTTCAACTGGATAACTCCTCTAAAAATGCTACGAGTTTAAAAGAAAGTATACAAGGAAAAACAGAAGACTAATCTAATGGCATGAAATTATGGAATGTAAATAATAAGATAAGTAAATAAAACAAGATGAATGGGTTTAAAACCGGATTATTGTTTGAAAATTCATTTTTTGGAAAATCGTGTTTTTATGAAATGCTTTGAAAAAGGTTATAAAATGACGGTTTCGTTATGGCACGCACGCTAATATGTTTTGAAAAAGAAAGGTGACGACCCTCTTATATTCAAAATTTGCTTTATGGGGTGAGAATTTTGGTGTCTACAGGCGCCGTTGCCGGGGACCTCCAGCACGGTTAATGATAGTTTTTAAATTTTTATTGAGATTTCTATTTTTCTTTACTTTTATTTTATTTTATTTGTTTAATTTTACTTACAAAAAAAAATATTCTTGTATCTCTGTTTTATGTTTGTTTTTGTGTTTCTTTTCTATTTTTATTTCTATTCTTTGTTTTTTTTTGTTTTTGTAGCTAGTTACAGAAATGGAGAGCGGCTACGACGAGGTGAGAAGATTGTTGATCGATTTAGAATGGACGCGAATGCAAGAGGAGATATCCTCATATCAACGGTTGATCAAGGATTATCAACCACCTCAACAATCAAATCGAGAGCCATATTGGTGGGAAGTCGACCAGGCTAATACACAGTACAACAAAGCTCAGTTGGGATATTACTACTTCAATCAGAGCGAGCAGCAACCTACAACAGGGCTAGACGAATATCTCTCGAGTCATACTGAGCCACCAGAAGAGATTCTAGAAGTGACTCCAAGAAGGGAAGATCGATTCGAGCCAGATATTCATGAAGTTGCGAGTTCTGATGAGGAGATAAAGAAACTTCTCAAGACATTTTTCTCCGACGCCGAGTTAGAACAAATTTCTGAGAGTTACTATCTTCCTCCATCTCCAACCCCAACACAAGAGGAGCAATTAAAATTCAAAGATATTGTGTCTGAGCCGGTCAACCAGCTAGAAAAAGATTATCCTGTTGAGCCTCACCAACCGGAAGAGGAAATAAACATCCTCGAATCTGAGGAAGGAACACCACTACCACCGGTCTCTCATCAACTCCCACCCAGCCTCCATAAGCCTCAACAACAGGAGGAGGATGTTTACATCCTCCAATTTGAGGGAGAAAAATCATCACCACCTGGTCTCCTGTTAAGACTACGTTACCGGCAGTACCTCCTCAAACACCAGGTTTGTGGAGTATTCATTTTCCTATTTTATTTGCCGAGTTGACGTTTGTTTTGATCCAGGTGGTTTGTTTGTAATTACTACTAACTTCGTTTTCCTGGCGAAGATATTATCTACCTTTATTTTTGATCCAGGATAACGAAGCGATAGTCTAGCCAAAGACTAAAAACTACGGGCAGCTTACTGGGAGGCAACCCAGTGGTTAAGTTTTATTATCTTATTATCTTTATTTTATTTTCCTTATTATCCTATTTTTATTCTATATTTTATTATCTATATTATCCTATATTATTTTCCAAAAAAAACACATATTTATAAATATATTTTTTTCTACGAGTGTTTTATTTAAAAAAAATTTAAAAATGTTAAAATGAAGAGGAGAGCATATGGTTTTATTTTAATTTTACTTATTTGATTTTATTTTATTTTTTTATTTTTAAATAAGAAGTGGCAATGGTATCTGCGCTTTAACGCAACGCTTTTTAGCGTTTATCTTTGGTTAGTAGTGAGTGTGTGCAGGTGGAATGTCTATCATGGAATCTGAAGATCTCCAAGGCTGGACACTTGCTTGAACGCAAGTGTGAGGAACGCTACTATCCCCAGTGCTCGAACTCAAGTGTGAGGAAGGGTACCTTCCTCAATCTACGATATCAGGGGAGTTTCAGTTTCCTTATTTTAAAAAATGTTTGTGTTCAGTCTATCGTACTTAAATGCTTATTTTTATATCAGTCCATGCTTGTCCTGAATGAAGTTCTTCATGGGCCTGGCATATTTGAAAGGTCTTTTCTTGATTTTTATTTTCAAACAATGAGGACATTGCTCCTCTTAAGTGTGAGGAAGGAGACATTTCCCTGAAAATATGCCAGTTGTACTTAATGCCACACTAGTTTTTATTGTCTTCTTGCATTGAGGGAATTACTTCTCCGAGTGCCTATAAATGTTGAATTCTTGGGTGAAAATTTTGCATAAATTTTGAAGTTGAGCCAGGTGACCACCTCAAGAATCTTTTTGCTTTAGGTTGTTTGTATATTAATTTCATTCAAATGAATATGTTTTTTTTCAAAAATTTGGTGGATTAAGTTGATTGTGGAAATTGAATTAGTTTATCTTGGGATTTTGGAAATGATGTGAAAGTTTGGAATGAAAGGATAAGGCAAGGTACTCCGCTGATCAAAAATTTTCCTAACAAAAACAGGCCTCGTCTATCCGGTTATTAAGTCCTAGGGGCCTTAACACCTATCTACCTAAGGTCTCGTGATCTGGGATAGTTGACCCAACACCGCTACAGGGATAGAGAGAAAAGTCTGGGTTATGGAAAAACTCTACAATTCGCAATTATTCAATTGTTTTGTATATATTTCTTGAAGAAGAATGTTTTTGCATGCGAAAAGAGTTAATTGCAGTTTAATTTTTGTTTTTGATCATGAGTATGTGGTGTTGAAAGGTATCACGGAATAAGGCGTTACTTCACACCCCTTGTCATCCAAAGGTTAAAGGAAAGAAATGGTGGAAGATCCCAAGATAATCTATATTCAGATTCTGTCATCTAACTTATCCATGCTTTTAAAATCATTCTTTTTCACTGTTTGCGAAAACCTATAACCGGGAGCAGAACTATTCTTTTGATTGTCACTTCACTTGCTTCCTGTTTTGCATCTGTTTAATCCTGAGGTTCGATACTACGGCCTTAGGGATGGATTTATTCTCTATTTGCTTGAGGACAAGCAAAAGCTAAGTGTGAGGAAGTTTGATAAGCGAGAAATACATCTACTTTTAGGGCCCTAATTCTTCCTATTTTCGTAACAAATCATGTCGTATTTCTCACTTATCATATGTTTTTCCTTAGATTTATGTTTTGATATGAACTGATACATTTTATGTGTCAAATGCAGTAAAAAGTCATGGAATCACGTAATTTACTTCACAAGCTTTCCAACGCAACAAACGGCGAGTAAAACGGAGCTCAAACGAAGAATCTAGAGCCAGTTGAAGTTGCAGGAGAAGACAAGAGGGAAAATACACATGTCCGAGTAAGACCCCACACGGACGCGCGCACGCGGACGTTTGTTAATATCCTGTCCGTACACGGACAGAAATTCGGACTAGTGTTAATAATGTGTCTGTACACGGACATATACGCGGACTCAGAAGACTACAACGTGTCCGAGCAGAGGTACACGGACACCTCACACGGACGTTTGTTAATGACGTGTCCGTGCACGGTCTCTCACTCGGACAAGGGTAAAAGCGTATGTCCGTACTCGGACTTGTATGCGGACGTTTGTTAATGTTGTGTCCGTGTACGGACTCATACGGACATGTGTAAAATCGGCCCAGAACGAGAATTTCAACAGACGGTGAGACGGTGCCTAATTTGGCACCGCCCATTGACGCATCAGCTCAGAATTCTTTAGTTTCTTCACCAAACTGCACCAAACCTACACCAACTATTATTCTGTTCACACTCCCTCAATTCCCTATAAATACCAACGCCAATCTTCATTTAAACTCATCCCTTCTAAATCCAAAAACCACAAACGCTCACCACCACACCACACAGCTCACTCACATATCACCTCCACAGCCCATTCTCCAAATTTCATCAGAGGCACAGAAAACCTCGTTTTCTTGTTCCTATGCATGAATTCTATCTACATATATTATCTATACCTCATTTCCCTACTTAATTTAGCCTTAGAAGTGTTAATTTTCCAATTTCAAAACGAAGAAGACGACCTGCACAATTACAGGCCGTGTCCGAGTTTGCGTTCGCACAGGCCTTACACGGACAAGAGGCGTCCGAAGTTGCGTCCGTGTGAGCCCCCACTCGGACACGACCAAGTTTCGCCCGTTTGTTCGGTTTTCTTCGTTCTACTTTATTATTGTTATTTGTCTTTATAATTATGTGTGATTAATAAACTTAAAGCCCTCCCAGGTTTGGGAAGCGAGCCCATTTCATATAATTATGTTATGTTAAGCTTTCCACTATGATTTTATCTAAAGTAATAGTTTAACTCTTGTCCTTCATGTGCTTTAATTCTCTAGCTAATTATTAAAGCAATCTTTGTAGTTTTCTAATCAATATGCGAGAGCTGAGATAGATAACAAGACATGGGAAGTTAAGCCTGATTATCAGCTAGAAGCCTGATCCGGCCTATAGGTTAATCGGTCTCAAATAGAAGCTGTTCTTTATGCGATTGGTTGTGTCCGGATTAGAGCATTAGTCTGCTGCTAGTTCTAGCAACTGGTTAGGGTTCGTTAGACTTGGCCGTCAACGAATTATTTATAGTTTCTGAGTTATTACTTAAGGGGTAAAGTTTATATTAATATGGTTAGATAAAATAGGTGAGCAGAACAACCCGGGACGCTTTCTCAAAAACAAAAAGATTTATAATTTCTATCTTTTATTATTCTATTTTATTTTAATGTTTTTATTACTATTTTGTTTATTTAAGTTTGCAACCTCAGTTTTCTTTCTCTAAAAATGATAAAATCTGTTCACTAGAAGTCTCAATAAATTTAATCCACTATCAGTTATCCACAGCGAGGTCCCCAAGAGTACGACAACCCCACGAATCCACTATCCCGCAAAACGATTAGGTACACTGCCTAAGTTGTAGAAGTTATAACACACTTTTACTGCAACACCACCTACATAGTGGAAATTGTCAGGTATCATGGAGTACCATCAAGCATTGTTTCAAATAGGGATTCAAGATTCCTAAGTCGGTTCTGGCAGAGTTTCCAGAACGCCATGGGTTCAAAGCTGAAACTCAGCACAGCCTTTCATCCTGCAACGGATGGACAGACGGAGAGAACAATCCAAACATTAGAGGATATGTTGCGAGCATGTACAATGGACTATCAAGGTGCATGGATAGATCATCTACACCTAATAGAGTTCTCCTACAACAACAGCTATCACAGTAGCATTGCTATGGCTCCGTACAAAGCTTTATACGGAAGGAAGTGTAGAACCCCACTGTGTTGGAATGATATCTCTGAAACCGTATCATTGGGTCTGGAGATGATTGAAGATATGGTCAAACAAGTAAAACTCATTCAGCAAAGAATGAAAGTGGCTCAAGACCGACAAAAGTCTTATGCAGATTTGAAAAGGAAACCTCTAGAGTTTACTGTTGGAGAAAAAGTATTCTTGAAAGTATCTCCAACTAAGGGAGTCATGAGATTTGGAAGAAAAGGAAAGCTCAGTCCAAAGTTTATTGGACCATACGAGATCTTAGCGAGAATTGGTACATTGGCGTATCGATTGGCTTTGCCAATGGAATTGGATAGAGTACACAATGTTTTCCATGTGTCTCAACTGAAGAAGTATGTACATGATCCGACTCATGTCATTCAACCAGAAAGGGTACAAATGGACCCAGCTCTAACTTATGAAGAGATTCCAGTACAGATTTTGGACACTAAGGTCCGAGAGACTCGATCGAAGGCAATTAAGCTGGTTAAAGTCCTATGGACTAACCACAAGGTAGAAGAAGCTACTTGGAGACAGAGGATTCAATGAGGGAAAAGTATCCCGCACTATTCGGTGAGTCCTAAGTTAAGAGTGAAGGTGAGTTACGGGGTCATAACTCTAAAATAAGGGAGGGTGAAAGTTATACGTGCTTACATCATTATTTGATGATCTTAATATGAATGCTCTATGCTTATGTTGAGATATTTGATATTTTATGTCTATGAATATATTTGATATTTTATGTCTATGAATGCTTTAACTGCATAAAGTGAGTTGATTTTTTTTGGAACACTAAGTATGTTCCCAAAGGAAGTTATAGAAAGAGGAGTGGGTATTTGAACATTGAGTATGTTTCCAAAGAGAAAAGTTCATAAGATAGAGGAAACTTCGAGGGCGAAGTTTTTCTTAAGGAGGAGTGAATGAAATACCCCAAGTTTCCGAGAATTCCTTAGTGCACAGTTTTATGCATTACAATGGGTTAACTTCCTTAGAGCCTTAACTAGTGTTTTATCACTCATTATGAACGTGATTGATCATCAATCTTATCCATATTATACCCTAGTTACATTTCCAAGAAGACACCAAATTTAGGAGACAAAACAGAGACACACAAATGTGTATTAGGAGGACGTTTAACTTGTTTTGCCTTAGAGCACACTTCTAGCCTTATTTGGCTTGGTTTACCCAATGGAAATAGGACAACAAGGATGACTAGGTGTCATTCATGATGTGGAAAATCCAAGGTGCCAAGCATAGGTGGAATTATTAAGAGAGGAAAACAAGACAAGATAACTAGTACAAATTGCCTTGCAAAAACGTTTTTGTTTTGCCATTTCTACCTATTCAATTCTCCTTGTTTTTGTCATTTGACTAAGCCTACATCTTTGATTTAATGTCCTAATTGGAAATCCAGCTTTCCAAGACAAAATAAATTTGCTAGATAGACCATATAGTGGCCGATTTTACAAGTGTACAAAACATTGTCTTATGTTCACACTTTGCTTCCTAACTTGTCTTACATTTTCCCAAGTTGCCTTTGAATTAAATGCTGCAATACCTGACTAAGAATGGTCATGATAATGTTAGGAATGACACACATCAGCCATTTAGATCACTCACCCACGTTTTTTTATCAAAGTAACCATAAGAGACAAGACTAGTTTGTGTTCACACCTCATTTTTCTTACCTAACTTTATCTACCTCACCTACCTTTGTTACCAGCCAACCAAAACGGGCTTGACTAGATTGAAATACCCCGAGTAATTATCACTTTAATTAGTGAAGTTAAACTAAATTATGAGCAACAATTATAATTAAAACTAATAATAATAATAATAATATAATAATAATAATAATAATAATAATAATAATAATAACATGGCATGATATACAACCACTGTTACATGCGAGTAACGACGTGACATATTAATACAGTCACATACACATGTATATATATACGCATATGTATATACATATACATAACGTTACAATACTACAACGTTACATATATAAGTAACTACGGGGCATAATAAATAGTCGTATATATGCACGACTAACAACGTGACAAAATAAAATAGTCGCGTATATAACTAATAACGCGACATACTAATATAGTCACACATATATATATTTATACAAAAATACACATGTATATATGCGGATACAAAAGAGGAGCAAGATGTGCTCTGGCCAAGATTTGAACCCGGTACCACTGGTATCCTACCACATGCCTTAACCGATTGAGCTATACTCATATTCGATAGTAATTTGCACCTATAGATACAACAATAATAATAAGTCCCTAGATTAACTACGCCACTAATTTAACTATAACGAGAGTGCATATCTCCAAAAAGACGCAGTAACTTTGCTTTCTATTTGCAGCTGGGCTCCATACCTTCTGTTGCACAATTCAGCAAAACCATTCCCCATTCTACTAACCAGCGACACCTGCACAAAACAATAAACATAGTTAGTGTAGAGTAAAATAACAGCACACAAGCTCCCCACTCTGTACTCTTTTCGAATCCAAAATAAAGCAACAGCATGCAACAGATTCTTCTCTGCACCAACTTCCTTTCACGGTAAAGCAACAGCACCAATTCCCACCTTTCTCGATTAGCAGCAGAACAACACAAACCTTCTCTGCCCAAGTCTTCGAACAGCACTGCACTAGCCTTATCTTCTTTTTAGTTTGGCACAAAGATCTCTTCACTTGCAACCCCCATATAGGACTGAGACAAACACATCCTTCTCTGTACCATTTTCGTTTTAAACAACACCAGGCCACGCATCAGGTTAACCGACAGCATCTTGGCGCAAACTACATGCAACACTCCTCCTGTTTTCGAGACAATCAGAACACCTCCTCTGCACCACCTTATACCAGCTTTTGTAGCTTTCACAAGGGCACTAACTCCCTGGTGCTCCTTCCCCAAGCAAGGACTTAGATGCTCTGTCATCTGCACGCCAGGCTCCACTCCGTTGCGGGAGCAATCAGCAACAAGGATAAAAAAAAAGAAGCAACCTGCTACTTCATTACTCCAGCCGCGTGCATCATCAACAAGCAACATTCCCACCATTTTTTCTCACATCTCACACCGCTTCTCTCACCTAGAAAGGACACTCTTCTTCTCCCTGTATACCAACCGAGAAAACCCATGGGCATGGGCCAAAGGGGACCTGCAAAAACAAGAAGAAAATCAGCATAAACAAGGTAAAGATATACACTTACACACCTTCCTCCTTCTTGTATAAATCTGAAGATTTCACCAACCTCACATCTGTCTTCTGCCCTCTGTCCACGCATGGAACCTGCTTCAGTTTTTCCTCGTTGAACTGAAGATTCCCTCCAACAACACGTCCAGTGGGGAGCTGCAAGTGGAGGTAAAAGAAAAGAAAAATGCGTGACTTACATGGCCGTTTAAGGGCTCTGTTCCTCTCTATTCTCTGCAAAAAAAAAAAAAAAAACTGAAGCTAATTCCTTGTATAGATAACCGGAACGTGCTGGGAAAAATCCCTCCAAAAACACTCCATTGGAGAGCTCTTAAATAAGGTAAAGGTTATGCATAACATGGCCGTGAAAGCTCTCCTTCTCTTCATTCCTTCCATCCAAGTACTGAGGCTATACCCTTGTTGTTAGGTTGCCGAAAGTCCAGTAAAACCCCTGCTGTATAACCAGGTAACTATCTCCCGTTGCCACGTGAAAGATCATGCTAAAGCTGCCTTGAAACTTCTGAACAAGTCATCGCAACCAGTACACTAGATCACTCCTCTCTGCTGCTGTTATGTAGGAAAATCATTTTTTGGCTAAACTCTTCTCTGTTTCCGATGACCGCAAGCAGTGCATGAAAACCATTTCAAAACGCAAGGTAATGACCATTCTCCAAGGCTTCAAAAAAAAAAAACTGCTCTAAAGATCTTTAAACTTATGCTAAAGCAAGTGGCTTAGGTGGGACCACTTAATGCTTTGTATTTCAAACGCAAGTAAACCTGCGTTTCCATAAAGCTAATATTGTGAGACTGACAATGGGACCCATTGAAAGAAAAAACCAATATCAACATGACACGTGTTTATTTTTGTTCTTGAACGCGGTGCCCAATTTCACTCGCGAAGAACGAACGCACCCTTATGCAACCGAACGATGGTTTCTTCATTCTCAGAACACCGAAAGCCTAGCATCTAACCTCCAAGGATAAACCAAGCTTATGAGGTAATTATCTCACTAGACACTAATACACGGTAGGGTTATTCAAAGCTGATAAAAATTAGGAAGAGTAGTTTGCGGGGTGAAAGTATGATTATCTCATTCTCATTAGGAGTATTTATACAGTACATAAACTTGGGCCTCAACCATGACTCTTCCACTTTCTACCTCTACATATTCATATTCTCATTAAAACAAATAAACTTGCGCCTCTTCCACTTTCTATCCCTTCATGTTCCCATTAAACACAAATAACTTCTATCCCTTCATATTCTCATTAAACACAAATAACTTCCTAACCCTTCATGTTCTCATTAAACACAAATAAGAATATCCTCTAATACTCCCCCTCAAGTTGGTGCATGAAGATCAAGAATGCCCAACTTGCCAAGAAGAAACTGGAATTGTTGTCGACCAAGAGGCTTAGTGAACAAATCGGCAGGTTGCTGAGAGGTATGAACATACGAGGCAACAATATTCCCGTTCTGAATGTGATCACGAGTATAGTGGCAGTCAATTTCAATGTGCTTAGTGCATTCATGGAAAACCGGGTTAGCTGCAATGTGGAGAGCAGCTTGACTGTCACAATGAAGCTTCATAGGCATATGATGAGAGACGCCAAGAGCACAAGAGAGACTTCAACCAGACGAGTTCAGCACAGGTAGAGGCCATTGCGCGATACTCAGCTTCAGCGGAAGAACGAGAAACTGTAGTCTGTTTCTTAGTCTTCCAGGATACAGGAGACTCACCAAGAAAGACAAGAAAACCAGAAATAGAGCGCCGGGTTAAGGGGCAAGCAGCCCAGTCAGAATCACAATAAGCAGACAATTGAAGAGAACTAGATGAGGACAAAAGAATGCCCTGACCAGGATGACTCTTGAGGTAGCGTAGAACTCGAACAGCAGCATTCCAATGATCAATGCGGGAGACTGCAAAAACTGGGCAAGAATATGAACAGAGTAACTGAGTTCGGGTCTGGTAATGGTGAGATAAATAAGACGGCCAACAAGACGCCGAAAACGATCAGGAAACTCGAACAATGAACTAGCTGAAGTAGCAAGCCGTTGATTTTGCTCCATTGGAAAGTCACAAGGTTTTCCAGCAAGAAAACGGCTTCAGACAAGATATCTAAAGTATATTTTCTTTGAGAAAGAAAGATGCCTTTAGAAGAACGGGCAACCTCAATGCCTAGAAAATACTTCAGAAGACCCAAGTCTTTCATATAAAAACAAGAGCTTAGATACTGCTTAAATGTCAAAAGTGCGGAAGTATTATTCCCAGCAATAATCATGTCATCCACATAAATGAGAACATAAAGAGAATATCGCCTCGCTGAAAGGTGAAAAGGGAATAGTCAGCGTAACTTTGGTGAAAACCGAAAGCACGCAAAGCCTGGGCAAGTTTAGCAAACCAATTTCGAGGAGCTTGTCGGAGTCCATAAAGGGACTTGTGAAGGCGACATACACGCCCTGAATCAGATGCAGAGAAGCCCGGTGGAAGCTGCATATATACTTCTTCATCTAAATCTCCATGAAGAAAGGCATTCTGGACATCCATTTGATGCAATTCCCACCCCTTAATAGAAGCAACAGTCAAGAATACCCGAACAGACACCATCTTAGCAACTGGGGCAAATGTCTCATGAAAATCAATACCTTCGACTTGGCGATTTCCGAGAACAACCAAACGAGCTTTATATCGCTCAATAGACCCATCAGATTTGTACTTGATACGATACACCCATTTGCAGCCAATAGCGGTCTTGCCAGGAGGAAGAGAGGTGATAGACCAGGTCCGGTTCTTCTCCAGAGCAGCAATTTCAGAGGCCATGGCTTCCCGCCAAACAACATGTTTGACGGCCTCAGAGTAATTACGCGGTTCAATTCCCGCGGTAACAGCTGCTAAGAAACGAGCATGGGAAGCTGAAAAATTAGCATTAGATACAAAAGCAGCGATAGGGTAAGGTGTACCTGAGGAATGCGATTTGGAGACGGGTAAAATGGATGAAAGAGGGGGGTCATAAAGACGAGAGCTTCTGCATACATAGTCACTCAAATAGGTCGGTAGTTGGCGTTGACGAGTGCTCTGCCGAGGTTGGACAACCGGTGGCGGCGGTGTAAGCTGGACAACCGGTGGCGACGGTGTACTCCCCCTGTCGGGAGCAATCGGTGACTGCAGAGAAGGGAGATCAAGAGGCGCCGATGATGGATCATCAAAAACAGCCGGCGATAGATCAGATACAGCAGGAACAGTAGTAGCCGAATCAGTTTGGAGAAAAGGAAATGATCTTCATGAAAGATAACATCCCTACTTATAAAAATGTCCTTAGTCTCCAAATCAAACAGACGCCAACCTTTCTTGCCATTAGGATAGCCGATGAAAATGCACTTTCGACTCCTAGAAGCAAATTTGTTTCGGTCTGGGGAATAACAGAGGCATAACACAAGCAACCAAAGATACGAATGTAATTATAACTTGGTAACTTGTGATGAAGAATTTCATAAGGCGTTTTCCCATTAAGAATTTTTGAAGGCGTCCTGTTGATTAGAAAGCAAGCAGTTAAAACACATTCACCCTAGAAATCAATAGGAAGACCGGCCTGAAACCGCAAAGCTCTAGCAACATTCAAAAGATGCCGGTGTTTTCTTTCAACCCGCCCGTTCTGCTGAGGCGTATATGCACAAGAGGTTTCAAATAGAATACCATTGTCGGCGAAGTATGGAATTAAAGGCAAAAATTCAGTCCCGTTATCGGACCGGACACGCTTCACCTGCATAGAGAATTGAGTCCGGACCACTGCGCAAAATTGCTGAATAAACTTAGTAGTTTCAGATTTGGATTTTAGCAAATAAACCCATACTCCACGAGAGCAATCATCCACAATTGTCAAAAATAACTTGCACCAGTATGAGATGTAGTAGCATACGGGCCCCATATATCACAGTGAATAGATCAAAATTAGAGTCGGCTATATTAGAACTGATCGGAAAAGACGATCGTGTCTGTTTTGCTCGAAAGCAGATATCACAAGGTCCATCATAAGAACTAACAGAGGAATTAAACATAGGCAAAAAAGATAGAACAACATCAGCAGGATGTCCCAAACGCTTGTGCCACAAGAGAGGAAGTGCAGAGGCTACTGCACGGCAACCACGAGCTGGAGAATGAAACCCACACAGCCAATAGACCCCACCTCTTTGTTCACCCGCCCCAATCACATTCCTCGTTTGCTGGTCCTGTAATACACATAGGCGAGGTGTCAAGGAGATAACACAACGCAAGTCCTCGGATAATTGAGCAATAGACAAAAGATTGCAGGAAAGGTGAGGAATATAGAGCACATTAGAAATTTGAAGATGCTCAAAACTTAGAGTCCCGGACTGCGCAGCAGTAGAAATATTGCCATCTGGCAAGAGTATGTTGATCGGGTCAATAGAAACAAGGTTCTGTAAAAGAGTGATCTCACCGGTCATGTGATAAGAGGCTCCTGTATCAAGTATCCAAGATTTAGAGATACTATCGGACAATTTTCGGATGTAGGAGCGCCACTGTTCAAAGAAGAAAAGAGCTGCACAAAAGAGGACCATTGATCAGCATTCAAACTAAGAGCCTTGCGATCTTGAGGGTTGGGCTGGACGTAATTTGCAGCACCGATGGTGGGCTGTTGGGCAGCATTGGCGGATCTAGAGTATGGGTGAAGGTAGTACGAAGAGTTGGGTTAATGGTGGAGGCTGCGGCGGCCTGGGCTGCGATTAACGCCTGTTGAAGGGCGGCGATTTGAGCAGCGGCGGCGGCGCCGAAGTGGTCACCAGATTCTACCATTATAGCGGCGGAAGAGGTGGAAAGAGGAAACAAAGATTTAGGTTAGAATCGGAGGCTCTGATGCCATGATAAAATAATTAGGAAGAGTAGTTTGCGGGGTGAAAGTATGATTATCTCATTCTCATTAGAAGTATTTATACAGTACATAAACTTGGGCCTCAACCCATGACTCTTCCACTTTCTACCTCTACATATTCATATTCTCATTAAACACAAATAAACTTGCGCCTCTTCCACTTTCTATCCCTTCATGTTCCCATTAAACACAAATAACTTTCTATCCCTTCATGTTCTCATTAAACACAAATAACTTCCTACCCTTCATGTTCTCATTAAACACAAATAAGAATATCCTCTAATAAAAGCTAAGTGCAGATTTCTACAAAAGAAATAAAACTTACCATGGCACCTACTATGCAGCCGAGGAGAGGAGTTGATTGGCTGAGGGAGTTACAAACAATCTCTTGGGATTGTACAAGGTAAACTATACTTGGTACCTTACCTTACGCTTTAGCAGATTAAGTTACAAATCGGGATATAACCGCAAGCTTACATGTGGGGTGTGTGTGCTATTGAACCAAGAGTTGTACGTAGGATAGGAATACTATCTAAGTGATGATCACGTGTAAAATATGGTAGGTATATATGTGGTTAATAGGCTGAGAAGATTATGACTCAATGAGTCCAAACTAAGGAGTTATTGGTGTAGGAAAAATATTTTGAAAATGCTCAAAATGATATATAAAAATCTGTACAACACCGAAAATATGAGTGAATAATATATGTTGTTAAACCATAGTAATGTGGGGAGAAAAATGGTTATATACGTGACTACTAAGTTGAAAGGATTATGACTTATTTAAGCCTAGTTAATGAGTTATTAACGAAAGGGAAATGCTCGAAATATGTTAAGTATAAAATCTGTAAAACCGAGGAGACATACGAAGGATATACAACTTTGAACTCTGAATGGTAAAAGCGAGATATTCCCAAATGCTAAATTTCTGGATGCAGAGATAGGGAAAACCCAAGCTATATTTGGAGATCAATTTGGGGTTCTAGGAGAATTATAGAGTGGGGTGCAAGGAAGATTATTGGGGATGGAAAGGATACAATGGTAAAAGACAGATGGCTTCTAAAAAAAGATGGAGGGAGACCCTGGCTATGGAAACTCCAAGACTGGCAGAGAGAACGTATGAAAGTTGAGGAGCTGATTGACTCTGGGTCAAGAACATGGATCGTGAACAGAGTCAAAGATTGCTTTATGGAAGAGGATGTCGAGGCCATTCTGGATACTAAGCTGAGCAGGCAGACAGGTCCAGACAAAGGTTTGGGGGAAAACAAATCTGGTGATTTTACCCTAAAATCTGCCTATTTTTTATCTGTTCAGGCATCCACAGAAAACCAGGCAACCACAAGCAACCATGCAAGCAGGAATATATTCAGGAAAATCCAAAAATGCAATTTGCACCCGAGAATCAAAATATTCATGTGGAAAATTCTAAATGGAATTTTACCATCCAAAGAGCAAAATTGCCCGAAGATGTAAAATTTCGGATGATCGTTGTTGTTTTTGCGGGGGGTGGGAGAACACATCCCATAGCTTGATATGGTGCCCGCAGGTGAAAAAATTCTGGGTGGGGTGGCCGCGTATTTGGCCTGGAAAAGAGAACAAGACCGAGAATTCACTGACTGGGTATTTCAATTTTGCATGCAGGAAGAAGACAAAAGGTGAAAGAATTATGTACTCACCTGTGGGCAGTCTGGTTCGCAAGATCACAGACCCAGAGAGGGATAGCCGTAAACCTCGAGTGGGGTTGGGACCAGGCTTGGGGCTTCATCAACTCCGCGGGCAACAGCAGACTGCCTGGTTCAGCAAGCGAGTTAGTGGATCACAATTTGGAAACGGAAGTGCAAGAAGGGAGTACCCAATTTGGGTAGACGGCAGTCTAACAAAACACGGTATGTTCGGAATCGGGGCGCTAAGTATGGACGAGCAGGGAGTGATCAAAGCAGCGGCTATGGATGGAGGTCGGGGCCGATGGACTCCCATGGAGATCGAAGCAAAAGCTGTCCTTTTGGGATTGACCTGGCGAAGAAATTGAAGACGAAGCGTATCTCAATTTTCTCTGACTGTTTAAGTATTATAAAGTTTTTAGGGGAAAGGGTGATGTTTTGGAAGTTTAAAGCAATCTTTTCAGATTTTGCGGAACTGTGTAGGGATTTTGAGAGTATCGACTGGAATTTTGGTTCCGAGAGAGGAAAATGGGAAGGCACATATGCTGGCACAATGGGGTAGGAGAAGGGGGAATTTTACGATGTTTTGCGATAGCATCCCACCGGACTTGAACATTTTGATTAATTAGAATGAAAGTCTATTTGGGTTTTCAAAAAAAAAAAAAACTTTGAACTCTGAATGTGTGTAGAAATTAATGATTTAGTTAGCTGCGTGTTAATGCACTATTTAAGTAAGTTATATAAATAGATGAATGAAGTGAAATGCGTGGAAATGTTGAAAATAAACTATACAGTAACGGTGGGTGTGGGCGTGTAATCAAGACATTTTAAAGCGGATATTAGTGAAGTTAGATGTCACTTGAGTTAAATATAATGTTACAATATAATTTAAATAAATTTTACAAGGGTATAAGTAAATAAAGAGCATTTATGGTAAAATGAAATTTAGTAAACATATGGGGTGTTTGACTGTTGAGCTAATGTTAAACCGAGGAGAAATGTTTTAAGAATTTTAGAAACAAAATATGAAATACAATTTTATAATGTTAAAGTGTGGATTGTAAAACTAGAGAAAATAAAAGGGGTAATTTTGTAATCATAGTAAACATGGGTCAAAGGGAAAACTTGGGTTGAAAGTGTGATTTGAATAAATGATACGTATAATATAAGGTTTTGGTATTAAATTGAAAGTTTATAAAAATAAAGAGGGTAATATGTAATAGAGAGGAAGTTGTGTGGAAGAAGTATAAAATCGGGACACAATTGGGTTGTTGTTCGGTAATTTTTATATATATATGTATAGTACAATGTTGAAAACCTTAGATTATAAAGTAATTTAAAGGTATAAATGTAACCAATATAATACTTGGGTTGATATTGCAATTAATTAAAATGTATGGGTAAAGAATTTCATTACCGAAAAATATAATGGCAGACTGGAATTAGTGGACAGATTATATTACAAAATTAATATACTACAATGTGACTTTTTATTAAAGTAAGGGAGAGTATATCATTAAGAGGAATTAACATGGTATAAACATGCCTTGTAAATAATTACATAAGGTGATAAGTCTAGGTTGAGAATATAGGAAGTATATTGTATAGTAGAAACCCTATATTATAAGAGGCATGACAATGTATAGACGTATATTATAACATGACTCGAACTATAATGTACGTAAATATGAACACGTATAAATGTTACGCGCATGTGTACGCATGCATAAATGTACAAGGAATGAATCTAGATGAATAACGTTGATCGTTAAGTAATTACCATCATGTAACGCATAACAATGTGACGACGAGTAGTATATATACCCGCGTATGAGTCTATAACGTACATAAATATAGGTATGTATATATAAAAACATGTGAGTATTATACATACACGTAGATGTAAATTTATGTAAATTATGCGAGAGCGAATAACCGCGTTGGATATCATGATAACCAAGAATCCAACCTTCACGTAGTAAATAAAATACGGTATTGAATAACAGGTATTCGTAGGTTAACCCGTACGACAAACTATAAATCCGAAGACTTGGATACTGATAGTAGCTACATTTCTCAGTAGATCTGGTTGCGGGATTCAAACTCCGGGAACCTAGAGGATAGACGGGTGCTCGTTACGCTAGCTTGCTCGTCGGTGTACGGTATGTTCATTGTGTGGTCTGAACCCCTGAGGGAAACCTCGGTTCGGATATTGTTTGTCTACATGTAAGAGAGATATGCGTGATTTGCATGTTGGATGGATTAATTCCTTGGTTGTCAAGCGAATGTTATTGTGTGCTTAGGAATCCTTCTTATATGCGTATATGTGTGGGCTGAAATATATACTTGAGCATTTATATCGCACCATTGTTATTGTATGCGAACGTCCTTTCGGACTAATACTACGTCGACTATAGATCGGCTTATATAAACATACATATACGATCAATATGATGAAGTTGTCACTGCTAAAATAATACACCTAGTATTATAAGTATATACACAGTAACCTAAGTAAAACACTTAGGTACGAGACACGACTATGTCGGTCTCTAGAACATGGACCTTGAACGTGAATATGACTTAGATTATTCTAGGCATGCGTAAGACCCTTAGGGCAGCCGCACAATGAATGAGTACTCCATAATCTAATAATAAACGTGTCTAGTTAAATCCTGGTCTGCATTCGTTCCAGCAGTTGCGCATAGTGATCACTAAGTGTTCTTCCCGGATCGGGGTTCCCCTCTATTAAGCCCACACGAGCCTACATAGATCGTTGGCCGGAATGTACCGCCGTTGGTACCTGGCTTCTTGCCACCAGGACGACTGTCCATCAATGAATAAAATTACAGATGTCCTAACCTGACATCCAACAAGCGATAGGGTTTACCGAATGATGAGGACCTGAAGGGTCAGTGGTATATAACGGAAATAAGATCGTTTGTTGAATGATCATACACTCCAGTACTTTATTTCGTTTGTTGTGATTGTGCATATATCGTGTTGTGTGTGAATGTAGTGACTGCCTTGATTGTTGTTTAGTGTTTCCATCCATGTATTTACAGTCTCATTATATCTGTAAACTGGTACACCATGCAACGAACCTCATGATAAGACAGCTAATTGACCTAAGTGACCTAAAGGGTCTAGGACAACATAGTTAACATACTCGGCCAAGTGCTGAGCCCTCCATGGGCACCGATATTTTATGTTTCAGGTAAATGATGATTGGCACCGGAGTGCGGGATCGTGGGTACATGACCTCGACCTCATTTGCTACTAGAATTAATGTTAGTGCGCGATAACATTGGGAATACTATAGGTGCTCACTGTCATAGATATTGAAGTTGTATCTAGGATGGCATAGTTAATATCTCGTTCGTCACTGCGGTTATTTATTGTCGTTGTTTAATATAATTTGGTTCTGCTTCATTACTTGTATGGGCGAGTAATGGCATGTGACACCCGAGTGAGGACTATTAGTATTTCAACTTCCGCTGTAAGACGCCTTTAATTACGCTACGTGAGTGGTTATTTCGAGTTTATTGTGAGGGGTGTTACATAGATAATTGGGTGCCTTATTCAATGATCAATAGGAATATGAAGTCAAGGTAGTCAGCCAACAAAAGGGCTGCCAACTAGCCTAACAAGACAAGCCTCCCTTAAGGCACCAATTTTGACTAATTCACTTAGGAAATCTGATTTTAGTGCTCTCTCTTGCCTTGCTATAAGAGGAACTTCGACCCCAAAAATCCTCCACCCATTCCTTACTTCTTACCACGTTCATAACCAAGCAAGAAGCTCTGATTGAGAGAAGAGAGCAAGGAAAGAAAAGAACACCTTAGGAGCACAAAAACTGCCTTAAGTTCTAGAGTTGTTTTGGAGCATCAACCTTGTTCCACTTGTGAAAGTAAGTTGTTCATACCTTAGATCTATTCCTTATCTATCCATCCATGGTCTAAAACCAGCAAGCGACTACTCAGAAACCCTTTATACCGATTTATACATTTAGGTGTCCATAAAAGGCCTAAAGGAGCACTAATCACCTAGCCAAGAGGTTTCATCAGTTTGGAGTAGCTATTACCACAAATTATTAAGGTAAATTCATGGTTAATCACCCTTATTCAATCCTACAAATTCGTAGCTATGTTACAAGCTACATATAGTAAGGTAAATCAAAGCATTTCAAAAGCGAAAACGTGTTTTAAAGGTCATTTATGAGTTATCTAACCCATAAGATGTTTTTATGGATGTTTTCATCTAAATATTGTGAGATATTTCTTAGATCATTCAATGTTCTTCATCCTAATCCTCTTAATATGATTTGTGGCTAATTATACACCCACCTATAGTAAGTGAAAGACAAGTTTTACCGAAAGACAGGAAATGGTGCTTTAGCGTCTTATGACCTTCACCAGTAGCTTAAGAGTAGTTATAATTATTTTGATGACTTAATAAGGTTATTATTATCCTAATATCTCTATTATTTCGTGGTTTATTATACACCTACCTATGTCAAAGCTAGAAGGCAAGTTTTCAGAAAGAAATGGTGTTTAGTGTCTTAAAGACCTTCACCGAAAGTTTATGAGTTGTTCTGATTGTTCTAATGAGTATTATCAATATTTTAAAATCTTAAATCAGTCCTATACCCCCTTATATTATTAGGTTGTGGTTCTTTGAGTTTAATTGGAAGTTGATACTATACTTGTTTAAAGTGTATTATGGTGTTATCTTGAAATGCTTAATGTGTTTACTAATGTGTTTTGATTCCTACTCTATTATCTTGAGTACAAGCTGTCTATTAATAACTTATATGTTGACTAGAAAGAAAGTTCCAAAAGGGGCAGGACCCTATATACCTGGGTCTATGACCATGTTTATTACCTAGAGTATATGTACTCAGGCTTCAAGTCATTATTAACTCTTGTTATGCCACGGGCTTCTGGAGTTCACTTCATGGTTACTACTCTATATAGTTTAAAGGTACTATAGGGGGTGTGCACATCATTTAGGACCTGTTGTGTGGTAGAAGACGGGATTCGTCCCCATAGTAGCAAAACAGGATTTCATTCCCATAGTAGCAAGACGGAATTTATTCTCATAGTAGCAAGTTTGGATCGTCCACATGATCAGGGTTTAATCCCACCAAAAAGGTTTGTTTAATAAGAAAAAGATAAATGCATTGATTGCCATCTATCTGTTGATTCAAAGTTAATTGGATGTTTTATCATCATTACTTGAACAGCTGATTGAGTGTTGCTATATCTAAATACTATTTGTATCAGTAGTTTTTGTGATGACTGTGACTTTACTCAGCGTTGCTAATTTTATGGCATTGCCCTGCGGCCCCTTCTTTGTGTTGTTTGCAAATGGCTGCAGATATAGGAGTTGATGGAGCCCCATACTAGATAAAGTGTTGTTCGTGAGCGCGGGCTTGGAAGGGTAGAGATTATCACATAGTACCACCAGTTGAATTTCAAGTATTTTGTTAAGTTTTTCAAGACAATATAGTTTCATATTTTATTTCGGTTTATGTAATAAGTTTAGCCTAAGCATTCACAGAGGATGTGGATGTGGCGGTAACACCCATAGTATGCTTCCGCTACAAGTTAAGTGCACTCTGTTGTACATTAAATTGAGTAATATTAAAGGTTATAGAAAATGGGGTGTTACAGTAGGTTTGGAGTTATCTAACTTGACTAATTCCTTATTCGGTTGCATACCATTGACGGTATTATCAAGCGTTTGCAGACCGCAGACTCTCTTGTCTCGGGCTTCGTTACTCCGCCTTTTTCGCTTCATTGCGCGGTTGTGCTTTCCTTCTTGCTGGCTGTGCATGGTTCTCACGACTGCGAAGTACGTCGCCCCATGGTGCCGTAAATTTCACTATCCGATGGTTAGGATTCTCAATCTCCCGCCATTTAGTGCTGTTATTGTCATTCAAACGAGAACCGTCTTTAGGATTCCGGTTCTCGGAATCTATCGTATGACAGGTTCTTTCTCTTACAAGGTTTATTTTACAACTGCCAGATCAGGTTTATCCGAGTATGAGAAGTCTTTCCTTCTCTCTGGCGTTCTTCTCTATAACGTGGGATGCGGTGGGCGGGATTAGTTATTGTAGGTTTCCGGTTCACACGGAAGTTCCTATCTAGCGTACCTCTCACGCTAACACTCAACCCTTAGCCCTAAGTCTCTAATTCCAAACTCGGTATTTTCTTAAACTCGGTATTTCAACCATCAGAGCGATACTTCACTCTGATACCACTTTTTGTAACACCCCTACCGCTAATCCAGTAATTAACTCCTAATCCGTCTTAACCATCAATACCAAAGCAGCGGAATTCTTCCTCCAAATGGTGGGTGATACAATGCCGTTAGTCACCCACGTGACTAACAAGGCCAATTCCAAACAAAACCACACATATCGGTCTGACAAATGAGTATATACCGAGCACTCTATACAAACAAATACTTTTCATTCCTTGATCATATCACAATCCAAATACAACTTCAATTCAATACTACACCGAGTCTACTATGATTTCCAAATTTTGCCGATAACATTTCGGTCTTACAATACAACAATTTCAAAATGAATACAATATTCCTTAATCAACTACCCAAGCTTATACAGCCATCCCCGCCCTACTCTCGAATGGCATTCGGCTTCAAGTACCTGTAAAGAAAAAACGGTGCCCCTAGGGGCTCAGCAAATTGCTGGCATGAAATTCGCATACCCCACGTGCTAACGGGGGTACGCCGACTACTTGGTCGAGAGCATGGGATTCATTTTAATCCAATCATCATGCAGATAGAAATACATTATATATGTATACTAGCACAAGTAATCAACATCTAAACAAGGAATACAATTCCTAACTAACACATCAAGGTTGTTAGCATAAATTAATTTACTCTTAGGCTTGAGGGTTTCTACCTCACTGTGCCTTAGTCTTAGTCCTTGTCTTACCCATTCTCTTGGGTTACTCTTACTCAAGCTCACTTATCCTCAACCACAATCAAGTTCTACAAGACTCAATCTCAACTCTCAACTCTTCAATTCTCAATTCTCAACTCAATGTTCAATTCTCAAGTTTCTAACTCAAATCTCAATCCTCAATATCAAATTCTCAAAACTCATTACCAAATTCTCAAAGGTATCTTTTAAGTCATTACCCATGACTTCCGGGTAGAGTCATAGTCACAAGACTCACCACCGGGCTTTCAAATACAAGTCTTACTTCCCCGGTTTCGACCCTACTCTAGGTCTAGCATGGTGGGAAGGTTCGACTATCAAACAGAACTATACTCCTAGTTCCTCCAATTCTCAAAGGTCTATTCCTCTACTAGATGACTCAAATTCCCAATACTCCTCTCTCAGAGTTATTTCACAATCTCATAGATTAGCCTAGAAGTATCTCTCTCGATAACATCTAATAGCTTAGGGAAAATTTCTTAATGTTCTAGCATCCTCAGATTTAAGATTTCCCCACTTATCGAATACTTTTATGTTCGGGACATTTTCTCATATTGGTTGGTTCCTATATTGTAGGTCAAATAGTTATCTAAGGGAGTTGATGGTCCTCTTATCATTCCTTACTTCTCTCAAAAGTTCATATCTTGAACTACATCAACATCCTCTAAGTAGAGGTCTCATTATTACCTTCCACTATTAATTATTTCGTGGATTGTTCAATTCGGATTTCTAACCGTTATCGGGAGTTTACTAAGCCCGTACAACTCTCTCACGTTCTAGTGAGTTCATAGGTTTACATTATCATTATCCTCGATTCAATAGTTTTCATGTGTTTCCACGTTTTCGTTATTTGCGAAACGACTCCTTCTACGAGTCACTATCAAACAAGACTCATCTATGAGTCGGTCTACACACTAAGTTAGACCACACAGTCATTCAAGAAGGGCTATCTCATACATCATACAACAAGACATACAATCAAATGCAATAAACCATTTTCATGCCTTTATCTTAATTAAGTCGGCACACAAGCACACAAATCAGTGTAGCCACGTAGCATACAGGGCATGAGAAAATCATACCTTTCACCATGGATTACCTTACCACGTCACCTTACGTTTCTTGGTTCACACTTGATCCACTGATAACATTCAAATGTTGCTATTAACATTAAGGTGTTACGGTATGTAAAACTAATACTACTCCCGTAATTAACCCCGTTATCCCGTTGTTCCTCAGTTTTGTTCATGTGTTCTTCAACTCACAACTTCCTCATTCACTTCTCAATATTTTTTAAACTTCTTAGGACATTTATATGTCACCAAACAACTCCAAAAACAACATCTAAAACCAATACCAATCAATTCTCCATCATTAGAACCCTTTAAAACACTCTCGGGAATTCTGGAGGTGGTCCGAGACTTGGTCCTTACCCTAAGTCACGGACCAACACAAGACTTAACTTTCGGCCATTTTTATGTAGTGGTCCGGGACCTTGTCCATCTCTCAAGTCCCGGACCAAGCATGGTTGTGTATTCTCGGCCTTATTTTGAGGGTGGTCCGGGACTTTGTCCAAGGACCAAGTCTTGGACCCTGCTACAAAGCTGTCGAATTGCAGTTTTTCAATTCTCATTCAACCCTAATTCACACCCAATCTTTCCTAATCCTTTCACATGTTTTCTAACATGTTTAAACACCCTAAAACACTCCTTAAACCTTCCTAAATCATTGATCCAATTCACCACCCAATTCTTGCTCAACTTCTACAATTTCAATTCTCACATTTTTGCATTTTGCACACTTGTGCATTTCTAAACTTTCTTTTGGTAGTTTACACTTCTTCTTCTTCTCCATCCAATTGACCATTCCCATCCTTCAAGACAAATGCATTAACTATACCCAAGTCCATCCTCCATTCACAAGGCCACACCCCTTAACTCTTTTCTAGAAATTCTAAGTTACCAAACATCAATTATGCTACAGATTTTTGCATCTCTTCAATCCATCCCAAACTTCCATTTCAAGGTTATTAATCCACTCAACTCAACCCAATACACACCTTACTCCTCTCATTCATCAAGTCACCTACAAACGCTCCATTTCTACCAAAATTTAGCCATAACTCACCTACAATCCTAACATTGCCCCAAATGCACAATTTATCACCTAAATCCATTTCAAAACTAGCCACACCCATAAAGGTCCTACCAGCACATAAGCTCAATTAAAATTCACCAAATCAACAACATAGCTCAAAATCTCAAATGCAATGGCACTTAGGCCCCTTAAATCAACACAAGTTCACAATTCTCTCTAATATCATCCAAACACATTTTCCAACATATATTCCAATTCATAATTTGGGTTTATTAATTTATTTACCCATCCCAAATTCTAAGGCAATCAAAATAAGTATTAAGGTAAGCTTTTTACCTTAATCTTCCAAGTTTCTTTTCAATTCTCCTCTTCCTCTTTCCATTTTCGGTCAAGTGGGCAATGGAGTTTCTAAACTCCATCTCAACATCCAAGGAACATAAAATGGATATATATAATTCCTAAACCCTTAGAAAAAGTTCTAATTCAATGAAAGGCTTAAAGCACAAAAATCTAGGGTTTACCTTTAGGAGCTCTTGAATGGTTATCACTCATGAGTAAAAAGGGGGGTTACACCACCATTGGAGAGCTGAACCAATGCTCCAAAACAATAAGAAAACAAGGCATCAAAAGGGGGCAAAATCGGCCACACCAAAGAATGAAGGAAATGTGGGATTTTCTTGGATTTTCTTACCTTAGATGGAAGAGGGGACTCCAAGCTTCAAGAATATGTTGTTTTCTCTTCAAATGGGATATACCCATGGAGATGAACTTCACCATTTTTGGATTTTGAAAAGAGAGGAGTGTAGAGCTTGGTGAGGGGAGTTCAAATATATGATTTATTTTGCATTTGGAGCATGAATGTGGCTTGGGCATGGAGAAGAAGGTGGGCTGCCAGTGGAGCACCTTGGAATCACCAGCGGGAGAAAGGGAGGAAAATCGGCTGGAGAAGGAAGAAAGGGAGGAAAGAGAAGAGGGGAAAGAGAAATGAGGAGAGAGGGGTACCTTTTTCTTTTATATATTTTTTCTTTCTTTTCTTTTCTTTCTAACTAGATACTTACTAATATAGAGGGGGCCTGCTTTATTTATAAAAACCGACCCCTATGAGTACATATGAGCTAGAGCGTTTTTCGTCTTTTACAGAAAAACGCTCGTTAATTACCCGGTTTTGGCACTATTCACTAACCGGGCCCGTTTTCCAGATTTTTCTCATTTCTTTAATTTTAAGGGTTCTTAATCTTCCATTAATGTTTAATTATAGTTATTTAGTCAACCATAATTTTTACGGGTCTGTTTGACCACTTAAGTTCACGTTTTCGGGTTTTCTCGAAAAAACATGCTTTAAGGCCCCGTTAGCGTTTTTAATCCCATTTTATGGATTCGTTTTCTTCGGGAATTATTCCCGTACATAAATTAGGCCTAACAAAGTCTTAGGAACCATCTAGGACCCTAACCGAGGTCGTATTCCTCCTATGGTCACATAATGCTCATTTTTGCGTTTTATGCTTTTTAAGCGTTTTCTCTTTTCTTTTGGATTTATTTTTTCACAAAAGTCTTTAGGCACTATTAGGACCTCAATACCATATTAGAATAATTTAATCACCTTAATTAAGTTCAGGGTATTTCAATCTACCCCCTTAAAGAACTTTGCCCTCATAGTTGGTGAATCTAATATAGTTACTCACATAGGTATTTCATACACAATACCTGTAACACCCCACTCCTAATACCATGATTGTCGCTTAAAACTCCACCTTGTTTGTTAATATCGTAGCGGAAAAATTCTACTAAGTTGGTGTTACCGCCGTAATCACCCACGTGACTAACTAGGCCTATTCTCTTACATGTCACGGTCTGAATAACCGGATAATCCCTGAGCAACTATACAACATAATCCATAATCTATAATCTGTACCGAGTGAAATACAACCCAAAAATTCATATACACAACTTAAAACAATGAGAGTATAACCACTCTCATGTATACAATTAAACTGCTCCCCATACTTCTACCTGCTCCTACACTCAGGGAGTCGTCTTCAGTTGAGTACCTGAAAATAAAATGGTAGCCCCCAAGGGGCTCATCACATTGCTGGTATGGAAGACGTGCAGCCTACCGGCTACTGAGGCTACAAACACAACTAATTGGTCGATATACATGCTGTTGATTATTATTCAAACAGTAATGTGAAGTACAATAAACATTCAACATATTAGGCATGTAATCATATAACTCAAAATAGATTGAACATCGTAATGGAAGTTCACCTGACAATGATATAGTATTCCTTTCCTCACTAGGCCCGAGAATCTATTTAGTTCTCGTGTTCGGCCTTACCTCATAAATGCCAACCGTCCTTTAATTAGAACCGGTCGTATCTTAGTTCCATTTGTTTACTTTTGGCAGGCTGTTATTAACCCTAGCCAGTGAGTTATTAGCTCCACTGGTTTAATAAACAAATAATTGGTTGGGGATGTAGGCTAGATCCCCCCACGTCATCTTAAGTTGCCTCCCACCTCGAACAGAATCGAGGAGGTCGAGTCGGTTTGTTGACTCTAGGCGACAAGTCCATAGACAAGTCTTAAACGGAAGACGGATCTGATACAGATGCCAGCCTCCTAACTAAAAACATTCATGACCGGACCATCCCAAAATCTTTCATCACTATGTTAGCGATAGTAGAAGTTTCATTGAAACACTTTTGTTTAATCCGAATCTCTGTCGGGTGCTAACTAACTAATACCAGAGGGTTATTCCTCATTCTTATACAATTATCCATCGTTGGACATTTCGTATGTGGGAAACAATATGGACCTCAACCCGTTTATTTTATGTTCCTCATTTGCGTTGATTACTATACGAAGTTAATACCAAGCTCAAAGTAAAGTCGGGTTAGCACAATACGAACACAAGGAAAACATAATAAACCGTTTTCGTGCATTTATCTTGTTTAGTCATAGCATGTAAACAAGTAGCACACAAGCAGGGGTAACCTCGGCAGCAAGAAGGATGCAAGAAAACCATACCGTACATCTGGAGATTGGCTAGCTCTTAATACGACGCATGCCTAATCCGTCGAACACCTCCGACTATCTAAATCCTATAACATAGTAGTCGAGTAGATTAATAACTTAATTATCTTCTAAACATTTCGTTATTATACGTAACCCTCTTAATTATTTTCTAACCAGCTTGTCATTTCTTGTGACGTTGTAACAGCCTCATCATTTTATGCGACATTCAAACCGTACTGTCATTTTGTGTGACGTCTTTTCGTTTTAACCGTTCCCTCGGTTTTAACTTGCTAACCATACATATACGTGAATGTATACAATCTTATAATTCAATGTCACACTGTTGTCACATTGTTTCTCTTAACTAACTCTTAATATCCTCATTATTATTATTATTTTACGCGACGTTATAAATGTCTCGTTTTTATGTGACGTTCTCTCGTCCTTAACTAAATCTCAATCATTACGGCTTTTAATTTAAATCTCTTAATCCACTAATCCAATAATATCCAATAGCCCATACTGTTGTAATTATTATTCCAACTCTTAACTTTCTAAAATATTACAAACTAATCAATCTTATTTATAATGTTTACAACAACATTTTATAATTGTTTTTGTAATTCTAACTCTTCTATAATTGTATAATAAACTTTATCATAGTATTGGTTATTACAATCTGACCCTAATGTCATTTTATACCCCTTATATTATACTTCTCTTTAATTACGGTTTTACCCCGTAATTTACTAAGCTTAACAATTTAATTCCTTTTTACATTAACATACACATATTATGTATATTATGCATTTCCTTTCTTCCTAATATTATACAATCTTACTATACTCCTTAAATTCCTCAAATGTCATGCACAACATGATTACTCTCCTAATATTTTGATTTATTACGACTTAACCCCAAATATTATTAATTGTTACAAGTAAACTCCGTATACTTGTTTAACCTATAGTTTTCTCTTCTTAATAATTTATACCAAAATTTCACTCCTAACTTTTCCTTAATATCAAAACAGACCCTAAGTTATTGAATTCACACTTCACTCCTCAACTTTCGGTTAATTGCATTTAACCCCAAAGTTTCATAACTTTACATTTTATGTCATAATAATCATTATATCCTATAATTTTTATCCCTTAATTAATAAATTCCATTCTAACCCCAAAAATTTTGGAAATTACCAACCAGACCCTAATGGCCCTCGGCCTTATTTTTAAATTTCTCAATAATTACCAAATTGCCCCAAAACTTTATAATTGTTACATTTTATGTTTATAACTCATTATAAATTCTAACTTTAATTATTTTAACCAAAGCTTTTGGTCAACATTTGACCTTGACCATTCTCGGCCCTAATTACCATTTTCCACCCAGAATTTTCTAAAATTACACTTTGGCCCCTAATATTTCTAAAAATTACATTTTACACCAAAATGTCATTTTAACTTCTAATTTCTTTATTTACCAAACTAACCCCTCAAATCTCGGCTATATTATTTATATAACCCTTATCAATTTATTTTTACAATATTATGCCTATTCCTTTAGCCATAATATTACTAACACATATAAGTACTTTTAAGTACTTAAATGTTACCAAATTAATTCCTTAAGACTTCTAAATTTGTAGGTATTCTTATACCTATTTTCTAAAGTCTCCGAAATTCCTAAAGTGTCTCATACACTTCTGATTTTATACCCAAGCATATACTATACTATAATAAACATAATAAAGCATAAAAAGGCATAAAAACACTTAAATCAAATAGCTCTTGCTGGTGGACTGAAATACCCCGAACTTAAATATGGTGATTAAATTATTCTAATATGGTATTTAAGGGCCTAATAGTGCCTAAGTAATTTTTGGTAAGGAAAATAAATCCAAAAGAATGAGGAAACGCTTAAAAAGCGAAAAACGCTAAAATAAGCGTTATATAACCATAGGAGGTACGAGACCTCGGTTAGAGTATTATAAGGATTCTTAAGGCTTATTCATGCCTAATGGATGTACGGGAATGATTCCCAAAGAAAACGGATCCAAATAATGGATTAAAACGGTAACGGAGCCTTAAAGCACGTTTTTCAAGAAATTCCGAAAACATGACTTTAAGTTGTTAAACGAACCCATAAAATTATAGTTCATTAAATAACTATAAATAAACATTAATGGGAGTTCAAGAACCAATAAAATTAATTAAACGATAAAATTCCAGAAAACGAGTCTCCGTTAGCGAATACCGGAGAAACGAGAACATACGGGGCTCAAACTGCAATAACAATAAGTTGTTGTGTCCCATTGGTAAATAAAATTGAAAAATCTGTAGAGGGGGCTGTATGGGACCGATTTTTCCCTCCCTCTCTCACACTTTTAATTTCCTAATGTGCTAGAAGACAAAACAAGTAAATAACAACCAAAAAGCAAAGTACAAAAAGTAAAATAAAACTCTCTCACACTCTCTCTCTCCAACCCATTCTCTTTACTCAAGAGACCAGACCCCCCTCACTCTCTTTTCTGATTTTCTCATCTCCTTCCTCCTCCTTCTATCGTTTTTGGAGCTCTCAAGGTAGCAACAATGGCTACTCCACCTTCAACCTCATGCTCTAGCTCCATTTGAGCCCCAAATGTAAAATAAAATACATATTCGAACTCCCCTCTTCAAGCTCTACATTTCTATTTCTATCGTTTCAAAACCCGAAAATGAGCAACTTCGTCTCCATGGGTTTTGGGCATTTGAAGAGAAAACTACACCATTTTGAAGCTTGGAGTCTCCCCATTCTCCTAAGGTAAAAAGTTCTCAAAGAAACCTCATTTTCTCTATCTTCTAGAGTTTGCCGTTTTTTTGCCCATTGTAATACCTTGTTTTCTTCTTGATTTGTACATTGGTTCAACTCTCCAATGGTGGAGGAACTCCTCTTTGTGTTCGAGCTTGAAACCTCTCTTGAAACTTCAAGGTAAAAACCCTAACTAATGGTATTTAAACTCTCTCATTGAATTAGAGTTATTTCAAGGGATAAGGATTAATGGTATTCATCTTTGTGGTATTTGAATGTTGGCTTGGGGTTTGGTAACCCCATTGCCCAATTTGACCAAGAATGAAGAGAGGTGAAAGAAAGGGGAACAAATGAAGAATTCTTGGGAATTAAGGTAAGAACCTACCCTAATGTATATTCCTTATGTATTAGGATAATGGAATGGGTAATTTAATGAAGGAAACCAAAATCATCATGCAATTATTGTACTTGCTTGAAGTAATGGAGGGATTGTGAATTTAATTGTGAAGTAAGGGCCTAAGGGCCATGTAGTTTATATTTGAGTATCGTATTGAGTTTGGAGGATTGTATATGTGGATTGGAGAAGTTTGTATGAACCTCGCGTGTGCTGGTAGGACCTTGTATGGGTGTGGCTAGTATAGGAATGGTTTGGTGAGAATTGATGAAGTTGAGGATGTAAGATTTATGGGGAGGTTATGGCGAAATTTCGGTAGAAACCGAAAGAGTATTAGTGCATAACGAGTAAAGAATGATTTAGACTTAACTAAGTGTGTATTAAGTTGTGGGAAGTAGAATAACCAATTTGGAATGGTAAATGGAGCTAGGACAAGTGCAAAGTGCAAGAGAAATGTAAAAATGCACAAGTGTGCAAAGTGTGAAAATGCAAGTGTGAAAATATGGAATTTAAGCAAGAATAGAGCAAGGATTGGACCAATGATTTGAGGTGGTTTAAGGTGTGATTAGTGTGTTTAAACATGTATAAAACATGTGGAAAGATTAGGGAAAGATTGAGTGTTGATTAAGGGTTGAATAGGGATTGAAAAACAACCTCTGTTCAGGTTTGTAGCAGGGTCCGGACTACAGATATGGATCTAGTCCCGGACCGCATCAAAAAACAAGTCGAGAGCCAAAAGTTGTAGGTGGTCCGGGACTGTAGTCCAGGACCAAGTCCCGGACCAAGTAAAAAAAAAAGGCCGAGAAGAATTCTGTTGCATTGGTCCGGGACTACGGGTGCGGACCTAGTCCCGACCACCCTAAAAATACACCCGAGAGCTTTTTAATGCATGCTAAAGATGGGGGATTGTTTGGGGATGGTATTAGATGATGTTTAGGCCTTGTTTGGTGACTTTTAAAGGCCATTATAAGTGTGAGAAAGTAAGAGAAGTGGATGAGTATGTAGAGAACGTGAACGCACTTAAGTAAAACCGAAATAACGGGATAACAGGGTTAAGTGCGGGAATACTAGTTTTGTATACCGTAAGCTTTAATGTTAATAGAACATTTGAATGTTACCAGTGGAACAAGTATGACCCAAGGAACGAGGGAACACACACAGTAAAGCTAACCCGGTGAAAGGTATGATTTCTCATGCCCTGAGTCCTAACCGAGTTACACTGATTTGTGTGCTGTGTGCTTATGTGCCGACCTAATCAAGATAAAGCATGAAAATGTTCTATATGCTTGATTGTATAACTTGGTGCATGTTGTATGAACTAACCATACTTGCATGATTGTTTGGTCTAACTTAGTGTTAGGAACCGAACCATAGAATAGTATTACTCGATCAGTGACTCCTGGGTAGAGTTACTGCACAAACGGTGAAACCATGGAAAACACATGAAACCATGGAACCGAGAATAACGATAAAGTAAACATACGAATTCACCAGAATGTGAGAGAGTGTACGGAACTAGTAAGTTCCCGATAACGGTTAGAGAACCAAATGAATAATCCACAAACAATAACTAGTGGAAGTATATAAGTAACCTTTAATTAGAGGGATGAGGATAATTCAAAGGCATGAACTTTGATAAGTAAAGAATCACAAGGGATATCCAAACCCCTTGGAATATAGTCGACCCACAATGAGAGGACCCGACTAGAATAAACAATGTCCCGATCATGAGAGTAATCGATACGTTGGGGAAACCCCTAAATCTGAGATTACTAAACATTGGTAATTCCCTAAGCTAGTAGAGGATATCGAGAAAGATTCTTCTAGGCTAATCCATGAGGTTGTAAAGTAACTCCGAAAGAGGAGTGTTGGGAATTTGAGTAGTCCGGTAGAAACGGACAATTGAGTATTTGAGGAGCTAAGCGTATAGCTCCGATTGTATTCGTAAGCCCGGTGGCGAGTCTTGAGTATGACTCAGCCCGGAGGCGGTAAGCAATGAGTAATGAGTATTGAGTAGTATAAGTAAAGTAATGAGTATCGAGTATTGAGTATGCACGATTGAGTAACGAGTAAAGTAATAAGTATTGAGTACAGAGTATTTACGAGTAGTACAATGAGTATCGAGTATTGAGTAAGTGTTGTAAGTAAAGAATACCGAGTAAGGTATGAGTAAGGTAGTGAGTAACGTAACGAGAGAGTACAAGTAGAGTATGAGCAATGTCATGAGTAAAGAGATGAGTGAAGGATGAGTAATGCGAGCACAGGTAATGAGCAGAGTATGGGTATAGTAACTTTGAGAGTTGAAGTAGAGACACCCGGTTAAACCGGTTAGTAAGTAACTAACGAGAACGATTGACTAAATGTTTGTCCTCCCTTGTAAGCATTGTATCTTGTGAATGTATGAAGTATTAATGCTTGTATGTATGATGTAGTATTAGTAAGTATGTATGCATGAAAAGGAATTCCATGTATTCGACCAAGTAGTCGGCGTGCCCGGTTAGCACTCGGGTCATGCGAATTTCATGCCAGCAATTCGCTGACCCCCTTGGGGGCCCGTTTTTAATTCACAGGTACAACGAAGCTGATCACCGTTCGAGAGTAGGACGGGGTCGCTACTTAAGCACGGGTAGATGAGTAGGGAGTTGTATATGTATTGAATTGTGAGATTGTAAGACCGAATTGTATCGGCATTCGAGGATCGTAGTAGACTCGGTATAGTATAGCATTGAATTGGAGTATGTATATGTATCTGAATTGGTAAAGGGATGGAATACATTGTATTGTATAATGTACTCGGTATAACAGTTCATCAGACCGATAGTATGTAGTATTGTATTTAGCCTTGTTAGTCACGAGGGTGACTAACGACATTGTACACCCGCCGTCGAGTATGTAATATCCGCTGCGAAGATAAGTATTGTAAGTAAGTAGGGATTAGCGGTAGGGGTGTTACATGGACATAATACAAGCCCTAATATCCAAAAAAGCATTAAAACAAGCCTTAATTATGCACATAATTAAGGTAATAACCTACACACATAATATAGCTCACGACATAAGTTAATTGTTATTAACTTATAATTAATTTATAAGTGTTTTCCTAGCTCATATGTCATTATCTCTTTAATCAAAAGTTCATAAATGATTATATATATTTTATATTTTATAGTTGAATTAACCCATTTTTATGACATAAGATCTCAGCACTACATAATATAAACATTAAATGCCTTAAAACCTTATATTATGTCATAATTAAGATTATTAACCTTATAAGCTCAACTTCTTGGTTTCTAAAAGCTCTCATCACGTCCTAATATTATCAAGATGATAATAATTCAGTTTATGAGTATAACAAAAGTTTAGTCCATGATTTAGTGATTTAAGGCTTAATATAAGCTTACCCTTGTAATCATTTGTAAGATGATTCTTCTGGAGGGTTTGGGCTGACCAAATTGAGCTATAATAACCTTCATTTCATGTACCAAAAGATGGATAAAAAATAGTTTAGGAAGGACCTCCAAATCGGCCATAATGAAGAAAAATGGTAAAAATGACCTTAATGTCTCTTTTTGTACCTTAAGCCTTGCTAAGGACTTTCTTACCTCTTTGTATGATCTTGGATGAATTTATGCCTTCAATATTGATTGAGAAAAGCCTTGGTTGAAAGAGATTGATAGCTAGGAAGCAAGGTCTTGGCACAAGGAAGACAACGAAAGTGTTTAATGTGGATTTGGAGCAAAATGACTAAGTTATGGCACTTTAGGCTCAAGAACACTTAGAACTTACCAAGAACACTCATGAACACTCAAGAACAGCTCAGGAACAAGAGAAAGGATGGCAAGAGGAAGAAGAAGAGTAATGATGATAATGTAATAATGTAAGTTATAATAAGTTAAAGTAAGTTAAAGTAAGTTTCCTTACTTTCCATTCACGTGTGAAGCCAGCCAATTTGGCTTTGATGAGCTGAGTCATCATATGGAAACCGGCCACACTTAGGATATTTAGGAGGTTAGTTTGGTATTAACCAAGGACATCAAGATTAGGCTAATCTGGGCACTATTCATCATCAGTGCCCAAATCCGTGATTTTTTTAGAAATTTTCTGTATTAGGCTTCCTAATGTGATACAAAGTAGTACACATGTATATTAGAGTGTATACTAGGTACTTTAGCCACTCAAAACTCAATTCCAAGACAGTTCACAAAAATGTGCTTTAAGGAGTTTTTAAGGCACATTTTTGTGTTTTAAGTTGTTTTTGAGATTGGTTTTCTTAACTTAAATAACATGCTGGTAGAACAGAGAATATAGCACTTGCTTTAATAACATGCTAGAACTCAAATGACATGTATTTAGAAACAGAGGGAGTAGCTGTTCCTGGTGGTTGGAGTTTTGAACATGTTTCTAAGGTTTGACTATAGCAGAGGTTTGTTTCATGTTGCCAGTCTTTAATAGCGAATTGATTTTGTATCTTGCTTGTCCGAATTTTTTGTATCTGTTATCTTATATCAGCTAAACCTTAAAAGATGTCTTAGTTTATTGTGTCTGTCGTGTGGTATTTTTGTGAAATGGTGTAAAATTTTCAGAAGTAGTGTGGGCTAATGGTGTCAGTGGGAGGTATTAGGTTTTATTAGAAACAGTTGGACAAACCTTTAAGTTGGCACTTTCCTGTTTAATACTTTGAAGCTCTATGCTGGAGATGTGCCATATGACACTTTGGTGGTACAATTATTAATAAGCATTTGGAAAAATGTATGTGTGATTTGATTAGGTTTGTGTTGCAGGTGAAACAATATTTGTTATGACTTTAGTAACTTGCGGTTTTTATTGTTTCTGAGAAGTTTTCAATGTTGTAGGAACATATTGAATGCCAAAGTCATTTTTTAGGAGCTTCAGGTCATACCCTATTTATTTTTTAAAATCTTTATTTAGATGTAGTCGCCCTTGTAGTAAATATCACAGATGCTCGACATTGTTAACATGCACAAATGGATATCAAAAATAGCTGAAGACTCAATTAAAAAAATCAAAATTATATGAATATGACTGGAACTATCTTTCATAATTATTCCTTGTTATTGAAGGTGGATTTCTGTTGAGGATATTTTTACCTGCATATTCTATTGCATGCTAGTAACTTTTAGCTTTAACTTTCTGACAGGCTGGAGCTACGAAATGAATGGAGGATAGAAAACCGGAATGCATTTGCTAACATATGGTCTGATATGGTTTTTGGGATATCAGTATTCATTTTGATGTACTTTAATCAGCGTAAAGTAAGTTACTTATATCCATGTCAAATTTATTGGTTTTCGGGATATCAGTCTTCATGGGTCATGAATTTAACCAGTTTCCATGTTAGTCAGGGTGAATTTAACCAGTTTCCTTATCTGAAGATGTTTTCAGTCTGAACAATATTTGTTGAAGCCTTTGATTTCTATGTCAGACGACAATGGTAAGATAAGAAGATTTGGCAAAGGATTCACTTGAAGCAACTTCGTCGAACGTTGCAGTTCTTCCAAGATGAAAAGCTAGTCTCACGAGATATCAAAGAAAGAAGTCAGTTTACTTTATCTATGATTCTCTTTGCAAGAATTACCTTTCTTGTTCACAGTAAGCATGCACTGCTTCTGTGTATTGTTCTGGCGGGAGGACTTTTCACAATTCCATGGTTATATGACCGTGATGCTTTTCTGCACTCAATAGTTACTTGTTTAGTAGAAGGTTTATCCTATTTGGATAGTGAATCCTAAATTTATATGTGTTCTATGATACTTTTCAACATACTTGATTGTATCTGAAACTCAAAGAGAAAAAATTAATTGTATCTGTCGACATGATATACATCTAGATGTCAGTATATAGGTGTAATATAGGATATCACGTTGTACGCTTTTAGTGTGTAACATAGGTTTTATTATTGTGTATTTTACACACACTTAGATAAGGCCAGTCGTATATCCTATATATACATGTGCTACTGTATTGATTAAACTCAGTGAGTAAAACTCATCTTAACCGAGACACATTTTCGTAGTCTCTCAATAATATCAAGAAGTCATTTCATTGTTTCATTCACTCTCTAACATGGTATCAAGAGCACTCTTCTAAAACACGTGAAAATGGCCGATGAGCATCTCAAAGGTTCACTCTCTGGCGGCGAGAAAACCCCCGTCGGCGAGAAGACCACCACCACCACCATAGACCACAATGATCCCTGTTTGTGGCCTCCACTGAGCAGACCGCCCAAGGCTAGCGCCGAAGTTTGCAGGCGAGGGTTTCCACAGTTGGAAGTGGACGATGCGGCAAGCCCTAAGCGCTAAAAATAAGCTAGGGTTTATCGATGGCACCATCGACCGCCATGATCCCAAGATGCGTTTCGCACAGCAGCCTGGAAACGCGCTAATTCCTTGGTCGTGACGTGGATCATCTCATCTCTAGCCCCAAACATTGCAAGAAGTGTTATGTACACCGAAGATCCCAAGAAGATATGGGATTGGCTGTGCAGGGCGCTACGAAAAGAAGAACATGGCCACCTTCCACAAGATGAAAATCAATCGCCGGTCTGAAGCAAGGAGACGACTCCATCACGGACTATTTCTTGAAGTCTCGAGAAACCTGGGCGGAATTCGATTTGGCTAGGCCACTGGATTCATTGATGTGATGCTGCGGTGCATGTAAGGGGGGTCTCAGGACAAAGGCAAAGAAAGAGGCGCGAGGAAGAAGAAGTCCATCCATTTCCTGATGGGTCTTAACAAATCCTATTCCCACCTCCGCGGCCAAATCCTCGCTGCAACCGAATTCCCAAGTCTTGAAGATATAGTCTCCGTCTTTGTACAAGAGGAACAGACACGGCAGTCAACCGAATCAACGGCGGAAGGCGAGCAAACCCTAGCTCTTGCGATGAAAGGAGCAGCAACTACACCCCGGGAAAACCAAAAGGAAATTACAACACGAACAACACCATGCCTTCAAGAAAGGTTCTGGCAAGAATAGTGCTACGACAAAGACGGATCTGGCAAAGTGCTCCAACTGCGGTAAAGTTGGTCACACTCGCACAGAGTGTTGGTGGTTGGTGGGATTTCCCACGGGAGAAGCCAAGCAACAGAGAACAGCACATGTTGGATCGCTGATTGATGAGCAAACAAGGGAGACCAGTCTAGAGCTTTCGTCTGGAGGAACACAAAATGTACCAGAATCTCCTGTCCAAGGTTTCACCTCAGAACAGCTGCAACAGTTGGTCTCCTTCCTCAACCAGCAGAAGAATCCTGCCGGGACCGTGACCAAGCCCACCAATTTTGGACAATTTTCAGGTACTCCTAATACCACCATTAACTCTATACCTTGTTTGATCTCTAATGCGAGCACCATGTTCGACAATTTGAAAAACATCTGGATTTTGGATTCAGGCGCTACTGAACACATCAGTGGCAATAAATCCTTACTTTCAGATTATGCTTCGTTGGAAAATAAAAGAGAGATAACTCTGCCAGATGGAAATAAGAAACAAGTTAATTATTCTGGAAATTTATTTTTAGATGGTACTTGCTGCTTATCAAATATCTTGTTTGTGCCCAATCTATTGTTCAATATTATCTCTGTAGCAAGGTTAGTTGAGCAACTAAACGTCTCTGTGATTTTCAACCAAAATTGCTGTACTTTGCAGGACTCTGAAAGGGGTCTCACCCAAGAACTTGGAAAACAAGTTTGTGGTCTATATCTTGTGAATACACATGCCTTGAGTACTTTCATTTTTCAGAGAAATAATACCTTTGGTGTCTGTAATAGTCTGTCTGAAAATTGTACAAGATAGACAACTCTAGTAATCTTCTTTTGTGGCACAGTAGATTAGGCCACATGCCTTTGACAAAGTTGAGCAAACTGGTTGATGTATATGTTCCACAAAAATTACAGAATACTATTTTACCTTGCACAGTTTGTTATCAGGCAAAGGGAAAACGTGCTAAATTTCCTACATCCATGATTAAGAGTCTTAAAGCTTTTGACATGATACACATAGATGTCTGTGGACCCATGAGATGCCAAACTATAGATGGTTGTAGGTATTTCCTGACCATAGTTGATGACTATACTAGGGCGACATGGGTTACACTCCTGAAACATAAATCAGATGCTATGGAATGTGTCAAGAATTTTGTGCACTTAACTGAAAGGCAAATGAATCAAACCATAAAAACAATTAGAAGTGACAATGCCAAGAGTTAGGAAATCCAATGAGGGAACTGAATTTTTCAAACAAAAAGGCATTGTTCACCAAACTAGTTGTGCCCACAGCCCCCAACAAAATGGAGTTGTGGAAAGAAAACAAGGTCACCTCATGGAGATCGCTAGAGCATTACTGTTTCAATCAGGTCTTAATAATGATTTTTGGGGTTTCTGTGTTGAACATGCTGCCCATATCATAAATCGCACACCCAGCAAAGCAATACACAATTACCCCATATGAAAAACTATATGGGGAAAGACCTGATTATAACCAATTGAAAAACTTTGGATGTCTCTGTTATATGACCAACATAGACCCACGTAGAGGAAAATTAGAACCAAGGTCCTCTGCATGTGTCTACATTGGGAATTGTAATAACCCAGGGATATAAAATTCTAACTCTAGCTGACAGAAAGATTAAAACTACCCGTGACCTGTTTTTCTTTGAAGACATTTATCCTTTGCTTGACAAAAAATGGAAACAGATGTTCCATAAGGAGCAATCTGAAGATGACATTTTCTTTCCTCTTCCACATCCACCAGAGGACGACCCTTGTACATCTCAGTCTTCTGAGGTAAGAGAGAGTTAACCTCTGTAGAACCAGATCCTATTCTTGAGGAACACCCTGAACAATCCCAATCTGAGGAACACCCTGAACAGTCCCAATCTGAACCACACACAGAACCTCCTCCCCTTAGGAGATCCACCCGAACCCACACTTTTCCATCCAAATACAATGACTATGTTTGCACCACCAGTGAGGAACACAATGATCTTTTCTCCAACATCCTGACCCAAAGACTTGAACCTGAAAAAACCTTTACTTCAACTCTAAACACCATTAATACCCTAACAGACTTCAAACCTGTTTCAACCATCTATTCCTGTGCTTTGTACCAAGATAACCAAAGAGTCTTAGAGCACATAAATAATCTAACAGAACCACCCAATTACACCGCAGCCAGCAAGGATCCTGAGTGGGTCCAAGCTATGGCAAATGAATTTGAAGCTTTAAGACGAAATGGTACTTGGTCCATTGTGGAATTGCCCAAAGGCAAAAGACCCATCAGTTGTAAATGGGTCTACAAAACAAAGCTAAAGGCCGATGGTAGTTTAGACAGATTCAAAGCAAGGTTGGTTGTAAGAGGTTTCACACAAAAACATGGGCTGGATTACGAAGAACCTTTTCCCCGGTCATAAAACTCACCACAGTCCGCGCCTTAATAATCATTGCCATTAAGAAAGGTTGGATCTTAGACCAACTAGATGTGAATAACGCCTTCCTCCATGGAGATCTCCATGAGGAAGTTTACATGAATATTCCCAAAGGTCTAAAAGTTAATGGGAATAACAAGGTGTGCAAACTTCACAAAGCTTTATACGGGCTTAAACAAGCCTCTCGACAATGGTACGAGAAGCTTGCTAGTTTCTTAAAGGGTTTAGGTTTCCACCATTCTCAAAATGACTATTCTCTATTTGTTAAGAAAACAAAAAATAGTATCACACTTTTGGGCATATATGTCGATGATATTCTTGTTGTTGGAAACAATCCACAAGAGGTCAAACATCTGAAAACCAAACTCCACAAACAATTTCAAATAAAAGACTTGGGCAGGCTGAAATTTTTTCTTGGGATAGAATTCTTAGAAACTGATGAGGGGATAATCATGTCTCAACAACACTATATAAACCAGATTCTTCAAGAGTTCGATATGCAGAACTACAAAGCTTTTGTTTCCCCTTTACCCCTCAATCTTAAACTACATAAAGATACGGGATCCAAACTTGACAATCCAACTGCATACAGATGCATAGTTGGTAAACTCAACTTTCTTACTAATACCCGACCAGACATATCCTATGCTGTCCAATTCCTTAGTCAGTTTCTCCAATCTCCCACCTCTGAACACATGAAAGCTGCCTATCACACCCTTTCATACATAAAAGGAACATCTAATTTCGGTCTTTTATTCAACAACTCCAAACTACAATCTGAAAGCTTATTGCGATTCTGATTGGGCTTCATGCCCAATCACTCGTAGATCAGTCTCCGGCTATTACATTCTCCTAGGTGATTCCCCTCTAAGTTGGAAATCTAAGAAACAAACATCCATTGCCCTGTCCTCCGCTGAGGCAGAATACAAGGCAATGCGACAAGTAACAGGAGAACTGAGCTGGTTAAGCCCGCCTCTTAACTGAAATTGGAGTCACAGACATTACACCCATACCCCTTAAGTGTGATAACCTTGCTGCCATACATATCGCTAGGAATCCAGTCTCTCATGAGCGAACAAAACATATTGAACTTGATTGCCATTTTGTTCGCGAAAAACTACAGGCTGGTCTGATAAAAGTTCAGTATGTTCCTAGCACACAGCAACTGGCTGATCTAATGACCAAACCACTAACAGGGAAGAGTTATCATAACTCTTTCCAACCTCTGGGTTTGCAACAACCAGATATCAGGTAAGACATACATAGTAAGTACATATCTGGTAGCATTTCTTGTCTGTTTCCTCACTCTGCAGGTGATTCTTAGACGCCTCCCCAGCATTGCCACATCTCAGAACCTCCTCCCCTTAGGAGATCCACCCGAACCCACACTTGCAGCAGAGCCGAAGTTCAGCAGCTGTTTTTCTCGCACCACCACACACATGCAGTCAAAGAGCCCACTTCTTCCTGCATCCAGTGTACTCTTTGAGGGGGGATGTCAGTATATAGGTTGTAATATAGGATATCACGTTGTACGCTTTTAGTGTGTAACATAGGTTTTATTATTGTGTATTTTACACCACTTAGATAAGGCCAGTCGTATATCCTATATATACATGTGCTACTGTATTGATTAAACTCAGTGAGTAAAACTCATCTTAACCGAGACACATTTTCGTAGTCTCTCAATAATATCAAGAAGTCATTTCATTTGTTTCATTCACTCTCTAACACTAGAGGATACCCTTGGGTTTGCTTTTTATGGGTTGTACGGACTGAGAATTTTTGTCCAGCAGCTTTGTTCGATGATCAAAAACCATTATTTGACCATTATATTGGTAACTTAGCCATGCTGAAGGATCATGTATTGTCTACCACTATGCTTGTTCAGAGCTAAAAAAATGGTTAGCTAATTACTTCCATGACAAGGACCCGTTTTATGAGAAAGGATCATAGGACATGCTGCAGTTTATAATGTTTCCGCATAAATTATGCTTTTCATTCAAATAGACCATTAAGGAGATGTTGGCTGATTTGTTCTGTGAATCATTTGTCAAAAGTTTGAATGGATGAGGTTCCGTTTAATATTGTCACTTCTGGTACTGTTTCAATCTTCACGCTGAAACATTTCTCTCTCTGCGCCCCCCCCCAGACAGCTGAGGGTGCTAAGATTCATAATGCAGCAGTTGCTACAACAGCAAACAGTCATTCCTATGGAAGAGAAGGTGGTGATGACAGACTAAAATGCACACTCAATCCTATTGTTGCTTGGACTATGCACAGGTCTTCCATTTTATTTCCTAAGTTTTTGTCTGTTTATCTCCATAGAAGCAGTAGCTCTATTTTCACTAAGAACCTTCACCTTTTGTAGTCATTATGCTTATTATTGTCATTACAGCCAAGGCTGCTTTTGAAGATTTATTTTTGTTTTGATATCTGAGTCGTTTCATGTTGTATATCACTGTGTTTTATCCTTGTATATGCAGTTCTATTTAACGTGAATTATTGTGCGAACTTATACTTTTCCGAACAAACTATCTTTTCTTTTACAAAGATGTACTCTGAATAGGCATATAATATGCTCTTGGTACACCCTATACTAGTTATTTGTGAAACTTATATTGTATTGTTATTACTTCATACATATAGGTTGCCTAACACAATATGTCGCAGATACATGATGTTGTGAGATATAGGCTGCAACGTATGAGGAAAAAACTGAAAGATCAATTGGAGAGCAGGAACACTATCCAGGAATATGTATATGTTCTAAATGCAGCAAAAGGTACATTGTAAATCTTTTATGACTTCTGGGTAGGCAGGTAGCTATTATGAAATGAAACAACAAATATAGTGACGTGTTTTGCACAGATACAATGCTTTGGATGCCTCTAGGCTGATCTCTATGGAGGATTTCAATTTCCAATGTGAAAGTTGTAATGCAGAGCTTGTGGTTGAGTGTGACAAGATAACCCCTCAGGATACAACAGATGGGGATGACAAAGATAAAAGGAAGCGCCATGAAAAATTCAAAGAACTACTCCAGAAATTGGAGGTGAGTTTTGTTGACAGGACTGGCCAAGGTTCAGTTGAAATTGGGTTATAATGGAGAAGGTTTGAAATTTGTTGTATTTTGATGATGTGAAGTTCTATTTATCTGGTAGGCACACATTGATTTGCTCATATGAACTATTTTCAAGAGTTATTTAAGAATATTGAGAAGTTATGATGTGCAAAATCTTTCACTTCTCTGGGCTTGATTGGTAGTTCTGTGCAGAATTACGCTCGTAATCTGCTAACTTATTATACTTAGCTAGTTGGATGGCCAACTTGATAAGAGCTTGCTTAAAAGAAAATGAGTATCGGTGTTCTTTCTTTCTTCTTAAATATCATGTAATTCGGACAACATTAATTTTGTTTTTTGTGCAAACGGTATACGTTCTCTCACTGCTGTATCTGCAGGTCCAGTTGAAGCCACTAGTACAAAAATGGCCTGTCTCGGCGCCCTATTTCGGCGGTTGTTAAAAAACCACCGAAATAGGGTGTATTTTAGAAAGGTCAGGCATCTATTTCGGCGGTTCCTAACCAGAAACCGCCGAAATAGGTCCTCGTAAATAATAAAAAAAATAAAGAGTACCTATTTCGGCGGTTTCTGGTAAGGACCGCCGAAATAGCTGTTTTTACATTTTTCTTTTTTTTTTATTTTATCATCTATTCCGGCGGTTCTTAGGTAGGAACCGCCGAAATAGGTCTTTCTTATTTTTTAAAAATAATCGGTGACCTATTTCGGCGGTTCCTACCTAAGAACCGCTGAAATATAGGTGGTTTAAAAACACCCCTAACCCCAGTTCATCGCATTCTCTCACCCGATTCAATACTCTCTCCCTCCTCTACTGCGAACGGCGAATCGAAAGACGACGTCTTTCTCCGCTACGCCACCGTCACTGACGCCGCCCACCGGTTCCGCCGTCATCTCCGGCAGCATCATCAGCCGTCGCCGCCGGCGTCTTTCTCCCCTGCGGTCGAGTTGTCCACAGCAGCAGCAGCACGTACGCAACAGATGGAGGGAGAGGTAATTCGATTTTAGGGTTGAAATTATATATTGTTGTGTTAGATTGTTGATATTAAGATTGTAGTGTATGTGGATGTCTAAATTTGTATTGTGTGTAAGATTTATGTATATATTTAGTTTTGAATAAGTGAAATTACATGTGCACATAAGATGTTCGATGAAATGTTTGAGTGAAATTTTTTATTTAATTTGCACATTTTGTGTGTTTGTGCCTTTGTAGGGAGTAATTACTAAGCTGCTGTTGTAGATTGAACTCGTACAGGGCTGAAAACAGTTCACTTGTGAACACGTAATATAGTCAACTTACGTCTTCATTTTTTCAATCCTTTATAATGTTATAATTCTTTTTTTTATGAACAAGGAACATACACGACTACTGAGTTACTCTTCTATCTACATGTATTTGTGTCTTTGCAGAGAAATACTTAAGAAGCTCCTTAACCATTGCACGGTAGATTGAAAGTGCAGCGGAGAACAAATTCATTTAGGAACCGGTAATATAATCTAACTTATCTTTTTTCTCTTTTTGTACTTTGTATTTGATTTCCACAAATTATTGAAATTTGGTTTGATGAATTAAATTTGGTATTAGTATGATTTGTGATGGAAATTTGTGTTGTTGAATGATTGGTGAATGCTTAATAATAAGCATGGGATTGGTAAAATTATGCAAAGGTCATGCCGATTTTTTTTAAACAAAATCTCTTCGTAATTAATATTGTTTGATGTATGTGTATATGTATAACATATACTATACATAATATATGTAAATATTATTTTATCATTTAACTACACTAAAATTCTGAAACAATAATATATATTATTAAAAAATTTAGATAAATATTAATATATATAATCATGTATACATGTTAGTTAAAATTTAAATAAATACGAACAAATATGATATATAATAGATATTAATATTAATATTAATAATCATTCGGATTGTTTTGCTCTTCGTTTTTGATTTTACGTTTTGCTTTGTTTATTTTATTTATTTTGTCGTTACTTGAATTGGTTTAGTATTAGGTTTACATAATTCTTTTTTTTAGCTTTCAATTTTAATTCTGTAGGTTTAATAGTATGTAGTTCTTTTATCTTTTCTCTTCTTTCAATTAGGATATATTTACTTGCTAAGTTTTAATTTTATTCTTTTCAATTTTATTTGCGTTTTAATTTTATCTCGAGTCGATTAATTTATAGTTTTATTTTTGAGTTGTCTTTGCTTAGCTTTGATTTTGTAGGAATTATTTTATTTGATTTTAAAGTAATGAAATTATATGTGCACACAAGGTACTCGACAATATGTTTGAGTGAAAAATTGTGGTATTGTTTGTTCATTTTGTGTGGTTGTCCCTTTGTAGAGGGAAAGCACTAAATGGGCTCACCAGATTGAAGTCGTACGGGCTGAATACACTTCATTTGTGAACTCGTAATATACTCAACCTACATCTTCATCTTTTTAGCTCATTATATATAATTTTGCAATCCTAATTACGAACAATTAAAATACAAAAACTAATGAGTTTTATTCTATCTACAGAGAAGTGCTTAAGAAACTCCTCAGTCATTGCACGGTAGATTGAAAGCGAAGTGGAAGAACCGGTAATATAATCTAACTTAACTTTTTCTCTTTTATACTTTGTATTTGATTTCCACTAATTGTTGAAATTTGGTTTGATGAATAAATTTGGTATTAGTTTGATTTGTGATGGAAATTTGTGTTGTTGAATAATTGGTGAATGCTTAATAATAAGCATGGGATTGGTAAAATTATGCAAAGGTCATGCCGATTTTTTTAAACAAAATCTCTTCTTAATTAATATTGTTTGATGTATATGTATAACAACATCTACATTTTTTCTTTATCAGGTCTCACTACATTTAAGTCCGTGAACCAGCTCTTTTGTTTTCCACCTTCTTCCATCATCGTTGCAGTTTCCTCTTCTGTGTACAAGTAAGCAACTAAACCTTGCTTTTTGTTTGATAATTGCGATTATGTATTCAGATAATATAGGTGCTAGTATATAACTACACTAAAATTCTGAAACAATAATATATATTATTAAAAAATTTAGATAAATATAAATATATATAATCATTTATACATATTAGTTAAAATTTAAATTAATACGAACAAATATGATATATAATAGATATTAATTAAAAAAATAATACTGTACATATAGACAAGTTTCAAAAAATGTTATATATATTTATATAAATATTATTTATATTATTATATAATCTATATAAATGTTAATACATAGAGTTAGGCTAGCTAGCTTATTTAATACTCATCCAGTCACTGTAACACCCCTCTCCATAACATGATATAGTCTCTCACATAGCAATAAATAAAACGTCTCGCAGCGGAAAATAAATAACAATTACAAAACTCACTCGGGTGTCACCGACCATTACTCGCCCATGCGAGCAACGAAGCCAAACTACGTCCAACTTCCAACATCAACAAATTGCTAACCGCCGTGATAACAAGAAACTCCTATACATCATTCTAAGTCCATAAATCATAACAGCGACAAGTGAGCGTCTACCAAACCTGAATATACATAACCTTACCATAATATAATTCACCATCTTCATTGCTAAACCAAACAAACTCCATGTGCGGTAATTAAAGTAAACTCTAATTACCCTGTTCCCTCACTTCAGCTCCGGCGATAATCAACAACTGCATGAGTGTAGTATCAGCGATAGACGCTGTGTATGCCGGGCCTGGACCCTAATGGTCACTTGTCATTTTAACCATCTTATTATTAGATTGGTTTCATGCTTTACCATTTTACAGATATATTCAATACTGTAATAAACATGCATAATAAATTTAACCATCGATCCAAATATCCATAAACATTCAACCATCCATCCAAATATCCAAACATTCATTTAATATTCCATACAACATTTATATATCGAACGTATCGAGTAATAACAATATAATGTACAATGTACATTCGCCGTAGCGTACAATTTTCATATTTAATTTACCTTAGCCTTGTAGGCTCCATCCAACCATCAACACACAATAAAATAACCACAAGTATAACCAATGAACAACAAAGCGAAACAACGAGAATAATAAACAAGTATTAAGTCTCGTCCATGGTATTGTTCGCCACTGTATAAGTCTCAATTGTTTTAGTTGTTCAGTTATACCTAGTGACAATGTCTTGTTAAAACGACATGCCTCTATTTACCCATATATTATGGCGGGTCACCTACGGCAGTAGCCACTCCAACGGTAGAGTCTCCGACCAACGAGCCATTCTAGCTCACGGGAAATTTTCTTGATACTTGCGGACCCGTACGCGGACATCCTGGTATCGTTTTTGTGATCACAGCGCGCACCAAGAGCCACATCTTCTTGGCTTTACTAACTTTCCATTAAATAATTATACCATCGCATCGCATTATCATTTTTTTCCTAACACAGCAGACTAAGGTCATTAGTCCAATCCGGAGTCTGTAAACTCGGGATCCAGTGTTAGATACGAGCGGTGTATAGAAAGGCCAATGCTCCGTATAAAAGTCTTGGATAATATGTATATGTTATTATCCTAGTGCTACAACGTTTACTGACGTTCCTTATATTTCATATAAGATAGCACCATAGCCGCTAGTTCGTTTTATATATATATAGGTTCATATATACGAACCAATACTGTTAACTCAACAACAGTAAATAATAAGCAGCTATAAATATACAATTCATGCATATTAATTAACACATTCAGACAAACAATCTTATCACAGATCACACAGAAGTCTGAACTGAGGAAGCCCTCAGAGACAATCAGAGAGACATAACAACATACAAGTTATATCAACCAAATCCGAGCCCAAGGAGCAACCTTAGGACAACTCGGATCAAACCCCTTTACATACCGTTCACCCTGATCGTATTACGGTGGAGTATGAATCAGCAATATCCTATGCTCCGTGTAGTCCGCTAGCTTGTCAAGCGTCCTTGTCAGAAGTATAATCTTGATTTAGCTTAGGTAAAGCCTTGTTTGGGTTCGCCACCTTAAGGAGAAATTCTTCACAGCTTAAAAATGCAAGGAGAGTTGAAGGTGGGTTCGGCCTTGGAAAAATGCCTTAAAAGAGGGTATTTCCTTTGGATCTCGGCCACACTTGCTCCAAATGGCTAACCAACTTAAAATGAGATTTTGAGCAACCTTGGTCTCTAAACTTGTTTCATTCGAATTTGATTGATGTTCTAACCTTAGAACACTTCCCAACTGAAGAAGTTAGGTTGAGAGAGCTTGGGAGAGCTTGGAGGAGCTGCTTCACCGAATTGAATGCAGCTAGGAGAGAGAGAGTGACTAGAATGGCTAATATTTGATTGAAAATGCTAATTTGATTAGTTTATTGTCTCATAATTGGAGGTGACTCATCAAGGGGATAAGGAGGGGGCAAGGATTCGGCTAATGGAGGCAAAATAAGAGGCTCCCACGAATTTAGGCTCCTTGAATCAAATAATGGAGTGAAAGTGTGTATAAACTAATAAAAAGGCAAAAGTAGCCCTTAAATCATGGAGATATGTTGGTGTGTTGTCTTTTTGATGTGCAAGTGGCTAAATGGAGCCTCTCTTGCTGTAAATGTCGAACTTACATGGTATAAGGGGTCAACTTTGACCTCTTGACCAATCTTAGTCAATATTGACTCATGCGGCCCCCTTTTAGGGTTTTATTAATATTTTAATATTAAATTTGTAAAAATTTGTAAATTCTTGGAATTAAATTCCTAATATGATATAATATGATATTTTATCATATTTAGGTATTTATAACCTTTTAGCCCATTTAAAACCAATTTAGAAGACAATTACACAAAAAATGTGCTTTAAGGAGTTTTAGTGCACATTTTGTGTCTCAAGGTGTTTCTGAGCTTGGTTTTCTTTGACAACGGTTTTTTTGTGTCCCTTACATGATATTTGATCATGGTATCCAATTTTATATCATTTAGAGGTCATTAGACCTTTAAGGTTTCTTAGAGCACATTTTTGCCCTTCTTGACCTTGAAGCATGTAAATGCTTTTTTTTTGTGTTGGAGTGTTGTCCAACAATTGTAATATGTTTAGTAATGTGTTAATATGATTAGGACAAATTTTTAGGTCCTAAGAAATTCATTTGGGTATTTATTTACCCTTAACAGTCAAAGGGTGCAACATCTTGATTTGTGTTGACCACTGTTGTTCTCAGTTGACTTTTAAGGCATGTTTAGGCCTTAATTAATGTGATTAGATATTTAATCCATGTTTTATTAATTTGGGGTATTTCAATCTACCCCCCTTAAAAATACTTCGTCCCGAAGTCTCTTAATCAAATGGGTAAGTATATATAAATGTATAACTACCCATTGTTCCCATAATGTATATCTATGTGATATATCATTTACACACATCGTATTGCGCTTATACAGCACATAGCCATCCCGTTGTGGCGTTAGTTCACTCATATATGGATATAGGTGATCCATCAGCACCATCATTTCCTATCAGTTCTACCAACCCTGACAACCTTCCTGAGGTGTCCATATCATTCCATTGTTCCACATTCCATATCTAATGATTCATTTCGTATCTAGGCGATACCATATGTAATCATTCTATAAAGCAATATGAATACATATCACAAATAGCATAAGAAGGTACTACACACATGGTGTAAATACAACGTTCAACAAGTATCTCATAAGATACATACATACAAGTGCACATTACACACAAACAAACCAAACAACGCACGCCCCGCGTACCAACCATAACCAACAAAACCAATTCACTGTATGCCATGCATACGAAACAATTTACTGTATGCCATGCATACTAAACAAACAAACCTCGTATACCCCGCACACCACCAATTCTTTGTATGCAATGCATACTAAACAACCAAAACTTAGTGCACACATGTGCACAGCCAAGAGGCTCTACCCCCCTTAAAAAGGGTTACGCCCCGTACCCCACAAGTATACAACAGCCGCTCAACAAGGAGCGCTGGATACTTGGCTCTCAAAGAGTTCACCAACTCGTGGATGATCTTCATATCAGAGAGACGGGTATGACTCTAGCCCTTCTGGGCTCCACAATATATAAAAGGGTGAGGCACTAAACTATTTGTGCTCTCTCCCAAGTTCGTTCTTATGGGCCCACTCGCTCTGTATGAGGTGCAGACCCATGAACATAGGCTCAGTTTGCCTCTTTCCATTGCTGTGTATCCTCTCATTTGGATCACTAGTACACATGCGTGTTTCTTCTCTCACTGATATTCAGCTTGAGGTGTACTATGACATTGGCTATTGTTAGTACTTAGTGCTTTTTGCACTTGTCTTTGTAATATTAAGACGTACCAGCCTATATGTCCATAAAGATGTGTTTGTCATCCATGTCTCCTGGTTTTTGTTCCGGAGTAACAAACTGTTTGTAGTTCTTTCTTTTCTTTTTTTTTACACACTCGTGTTGATATCCACTTTATCTTTCTGCATTCCCACTAGATTAATAACTGCACGAGTGCAATACCAAAACACTCAGTCATACAGAGTGCAGAGGCGTAAACGCTCAACAGCTAATATCTCGTGAGTCAAACAGATAAGATGTGCGAATTATCCTGTGAGTGGTACATTCCAAATCCACTGTTCCTTGCTTAAAGTATCTGCTATTATATAGCTTTGTCTTTTATCCTCGCGTAGTCACGCGTTTATGTTCACATCCTCTGGTAGATTTCCTCTGGATTACAAAAGTTTGCTCTATCCTTATGAGGATTCTACATGTTATTTTTCCATAATGGTTTTCCCTATGTTCTTATCCTTAGGTTTCACGTCCTTGAAAGGTTTCCTTGTCTTTACTGTATACTGTCTACTTCTCTCTACTGAAGGTTCTTGATTTCTCTAGCCCGTTGGTTTAACTGCGGCTCTTCTCGTCCATCTTCGAGGTAATCCGTCTTACTATCCGTAGAATGGAGTTGACTACTTCTCGTGTGCCTAACACTACTTGTCTACTTGCATGGGGTACCGTACTGATACATTACTACTTACCCGCTAACTCATAAATGAGTCTGTCAGGCCCACATGCTCCTGATGGAGTGCGGTCGTCCCATGTCTCGTTTAGTAAACTGGTAATGTCTGTCACACGTGTATTGTGAAGTATTCTGTTGTCAATCTCCCTCTGATGGATATTCTGATTTCTTTTATCTTCTTCTCCCCTTTTTTTTTTGTTTTAATAGTTCATGGTATCGGTTATCTAGTAATAAGTGCTATTGCCCTGGTGGCATCAGTGGTAATTCGTGTCGTTAACCGGCATTATTTAGCTCGTTGTAAGTAAAATCTGTGCTATATTTAGCAAACTTGGTTCTTCCTATTTGATCTCATTGAGTATTACACAATTTTCTTTTCCTCCCTGTTTATCCTGATCATATCTCATCCATAGTTCATATTTGTTCCCTCATCCGTTTATTTGGATGTATTGTAGATTGCATAATAGCTTGAGCAACTTGGCTCTCCACTTCCCAACCATCCTCACTGACGGTGGGTCATCTACAAAGGGTATGCTTGTCCATAAGGACTAAAACATTCATCACTGGTAGTGATTAGCATATATGTGGATATACTCTGAGGGTATTTGGCTAATAACCATGTCTGGCTGAAATTTCCAACATTTGAAACTGGTGTGTTTACAGTCACAGTGGCTGTATAATTCCCTCTGTTGCATAGGTCGGACTAACGGTCCTTCCGTAGTCGCATAGGTTTCTTATCTCCAGGTTTGTATGAAAACGTTTGAAAAACATTTTTTTTATACATATTATAAAAGACTAAAAGTAGTAGTTATTGCAGTTGTTGCAGTTGCTGTTGCTGTTGCTGCACTTGCTCTGTCAAGTGCGCAAGGCAGATGGAAATTTCAGTGGTTTTCTTGTCATAGCGCTTGCAATAGCAAGTGCGCCATGCAGGTGGAAATTCTGGTTCAACAGTTATCGGTATCTTTGACTCTGCGTCGTCGAGTATGGCTACATGATAATGTAAGCTTTAACATCCTGTTCATATATTTAATCCGTCAAGGTTTCCAAGGTCACTCGCATCGAGTTCACATAATCTCAAAAGTCATACACAAGAAGGCAAGTGGTCAATGACACACTCCCACATACTTATAACATAAGTCTGTTTAACATCCAAGGTAAGTACAATACATAGTAAGTAAAAGTCTTTCCACCAGCGGTCTCATGGAGTTCAGGGTACTCATGCCCTACCTACTCCCTTGCCTCTCTAGGCTCCAGCATCAGCAGATGTCTGGCCATCCTGACCGCCTCGTGGTACTCCAGATCCTCCAACTGAGGTCTTCTGAGTATTCTTTGGTGGCATATAGTTACGGCTCTCAGGGTTCATCCAGCACTCGAATTCTCTATGGCCCTCTTTCTTGCAGCACCGACAGACAACTTTGCTGCCTTCGCAATCGACCCCAGGATGGTCTTTCCCACAACGCTTACAGTAAAAATGGCATTGGGGCTGTCTGGTGCTTAATGGTAGTAATTAAGTTTAAGTTACAATCTGATGATTTAAGGTTAAGGTCATAATTCAATTTAAGAGGTAGGTGTTCTCACCCTTAGGAGGTGCAGATCTCACAGGCTGAGCATCTATAGCTGAGTCGGTCAACCGAAGGATGGGCTCTTTCCCCTTTGCCCCCTGGTGACCCTGTTGCCCTTTCTTTGGAAAGAATTTCCTGTTTAAGGTTTCGGGTCAGCATTCATAAGGTATTTAATATGATAAATAATCTGAAATGGAATAAGTCCTTACTTTCCCTTCTCTTGGCTTTCGCCTGGAGATGCTCCTCCACCCTCAGACTCTCCCTCAGGGTTCTTCCTTTTCTTGGCCCCGATAGTCTCTTCCCGAGTCTGGAGCATTAGCTCCGTACTCGAGGCAGCCTCATAACACTCCTGGATGGTAGTGAGAGGTAGCACCCATCGCCATCTGAATGCGAAATAATAGTCCTCCCCGGAACTTCTCGACCTTCACGGTCTGAGTAATCCACACCGGGAATGAAGTCCAGCGGACCAATGAATCGAGCGTAATACTCATCCACGGTCAGACCTCCTTGGGTCAGTGTCTCGGACTCCTGGCGCTTCTTCTGTTTGAGATGTGCTGGGTAGTACTTCCCTCTCAGCAACTCGACAAAGGCAGCCCACGAAAAGTCGGGTGTAGCCAGGTGATGGTCCTTGACCAACCTCCACCAAGTACTGGTTGCATCCTTCAGATGGAAAGCAGCAATGGCGACCTTCTTGTCGTCAGGTACTTGTAAAGCTTCATAGGCCTTCTCATGTTCAACAATGTAACGCTCCAAAGCTACGGGGTCTGGTTCCCCTGAATACGTAGGTGGTCGGGTCTCGCTAACTGACTTCAGCCAGTTCGTTTCCCTGGGCTGTGGCGGGTGGGCTGGTGCTCCTCCTATTTGGGTACCCAGCTGTGCAAGAACGGCTGCAACCGTCTCAGCAACTCCTGGAATCGCGGGGGCACCGCCTCCACCTCTACCAGTACCACGCCCTCTAGTTCTCCCAGACATCTGTAGTACAGTATGTCACATAAATACTAGGTAAATTACCGTATATAACCAATAGATATTGAATTGCCTTAGAGGCTACTATGTCACGCAATTTGCGTTACTAGACACAATATCTTTCTAAGACGAATCGTCTCATACCTCCCAAATGTTTCCCATAATTTCCCAAGTCCTAAGCTCACTGTCTTAACCTATTACCTCGTCATCAGAGCGGTACTCCGCTCTGATACCACTTTTGTAACACCCCTCTCCATAAACATGATATAGTCTCTCACGTAGCAATAAATAAAACGTCTCGCAGCGGAAAATAAATAACAATTACAAAACTCACTCGGGTGTCACCGGCCATTACTCGCCCATGCAAGCAACGAAGCCAAACTACGTCCAACTTCCAACATAAACAAATTGCTAACCGCCGTGATAACGAGAAAACTCCTATACATCATTCTAAGTCCATAAATTATAACAGCGACAAGTGATCGTCTACCCAAACCTGAATATACATAACCTTACCATAATACCATTCACCATCTTCATTGCTAAACCAAACAAACTCCATGTGCGGTAATTAAAGTAAACTCTAATTACCCTGTTCCCGCACTTCAGCTCCGGCGATAATCAACAACCTGCATGAGTGTAGTATCAGCGATAGACGCTGTGTATGCCGGGCCTGGACCCTAATGGTCACTTGTCATTTTAACCATCTTATTATTAGATTGGTTTCATGCTTTACCATTTTACAGATATATTCAATACTGTAATAAACATGCATAATAAATTTAACCATCCATCCAAATATCCATAAACATTCAACCATCCATCCAAATATCCAAACATTCATTTAATATTCCATACAACATTTATATATCGAACGTATCGAGTAATAACAATATAATGTACAATGTACATTCGCCGTAGCGTACAGTTTTCATATTTAATTTACCTTAGCCTTGTAGGCTCCATCCAACCATCAACACACAATAAAATAACCACAAGTATAACCAATGAACAACAAAGCGAAACAACGAGAATAATAAACAAGTATTAAGTCTCGTCCATGGTATTGTTCGCCACTGTATAAGTCTCAATTGTTTTAGTTGTTCAGTTATACCTAGTGACAATGTCTCGTTAAAACGACATGTCTCTAGTTACCCATATATTATGGCGGGTCACCCACGGCAGTAGCCACTCCAATGGTAGAGTCTCCGACCAACGAGGCATTCTAGCTCACGGGAAATTTTCTTGATACTTGCGGACCCGTACGCGGACATCCTGGTATCGTTTTTGTGATCACAGCGCGCACCAAGAGCCACATCCTCTTGGCTTTACTAACTTTCCATTAAATAATTATACCATCGCATCGCATTACCATTTTTCCCTAACACAGCAGACTAAGGTCATTAGTCCAATCCGGAGTCTGTAAATTCGGGATCCAGTGTTAGATACGAGAGCGGCGTATAGAAAGGCCAATTCTCCGTATAAAAGTCTTGGATAATATGTATATGTTATTATCCTAGTGCTACAACGTTTACTGACGTTCCTTATATTTCATATAAGATAGCACCATAGCCGCTAGTTCATTTTATATATATAGGTTCATATATACGAACCAATACTGTTAACTCAACAACAGTAAATAATAAGCAGCTATAAATATACAATTCATGCATATTAATTAACACATTCAGACAAACAATCTTATCACAGATCACACAGAAGTCTGAACTGAGGAAGCCCTCAGAGACAATCAGAGAGACATAACAACATACAAGTTATATCAACCAAATCCGAGCCCAAGGAGCAACCTTAGGACAACTCAGATCAAACCCCTTTACATACCGTTCACCCTGATCGTATTACGGTGGAGTATGAATCAGCTAGATCCTATGCTCCGTGTAGTCCGCTAGCTTGTCAAGCGTCCTTGTCAGAAGTATAATCTTGATTTAGCTTAGGTAAAGCCTTGTTTGGGTTCGCCACCTTAAGGAGAAATTCTCCACAGCTTAAAAATGCAAGGAGAGTTCTAGGTGGGTTCGGCCTTGGAAAAATGCCTTAAAAGAGGGTATTTCCTTTGGATCTCGGCCACACTTGCTCCAAATGGCTAACCAACTTAAAATGAGATTTTGAGCAACCTTGGTCTCTAAACTTGTTTCATTCGAATTTGATTGATGTTCTAACCTTAGAACACTTCCCAACTGAAGAAGTTCGGTTGAGAGAGCTTGGGAGAGCTTGGAGGAGCTGCTTCACCGAATTGAATGCAGCTAGGAGAGAGAGAGTGACTAGAATGGCTAATATTTGATTGAAAATGCTAATTTGATTAGTTTATTGTCTCATAATTGGAGGTGACTCATCAAGGGGATAAGGAGGGGGCAAGGAGTCGGCTAATGGAGGCATAAGAAGAGGCTCCCACGAATTTAGGCTCCTTGAATCAAGTAATGGAGTGAAAGTGTGTATAAACTAATAAAAAGGCAAAAGTAGCCCTTAAATCCTGGAGGTATGTTGGTGTGCTGTCTTTTGGATGTGCAAGTGGCTAAATGGAGCCTCTCTTGCTGTAAATGTCGAACTTACATGGTCTAAGGGGTCAACTTTGACCTCTTGACCAATCTTAGTCAATATTGACTCCTACGGGCCCCCTTTTAGGGTTTTATTAATATTTTAATATTAAATTTGTAAAAATTTGTAAATTCTTGGAATTAAATTCCTAATATCATATAATATGATATTTTATCATATTTAAAGGTATTTATAACCTTTTAGCCCATTTAAAACCAATTTAGAAGACAATTACACAAAAATGTGCTTTAAGGAGTTTTAGTGCACATTTTGTGTCTCAAGGTGTTTCTGAGCTTGGTTTTCTTTGACAACGATTTTTTTGTGTTCCTTACATGATATTTGATCATGGTATCCAATTTTATATCATTTAGAGGTCATTAGACCTTTAAGGTTTCTTAGAGCACATTTTTGTCCTTCTTGACCTTGAAGCATGTAAATGCTTTTTATTTGTGTTGGAGTGTCGTCCAACAATTGTAATGTGTTTAGTAATGTGTTAATATGCTTAGGAAAAATTTTTAGGTCCTAAGAAATTCATTTGAGTATTTATTTACCCTTAACAGTCAAAGGGTGCAACATCTTGATTTGTGTTGACCACTGTTGTTCTCAGTTGACTTTTAAGGCATGTTTAGGCCTTAATTAATGTGATTAGATATTTAATCCATGTTTTATTAATTTGGGGTATTTCAGTCACGCTTCATTAGAGTATTAATCGTACCGTTTTGTGTTTCAAATATAGTATGGAGTGTGACTGGATGTACGGTGATCGAGGGGATCACTTTGACAACAAGATTTGAAAGAGTTTTGCAAAGTGGCATTGTAACACAAGGAAATGACAAAGGAGGAGAAAATACCTTGTCCTTGTGTTGACTGCGGTGTCATAAGAAAATTTTCAAACATTGACGAAATTGAATTCCATCTGAAGTCCCGCGGTTTCATGCCACACTATAGGAGATGGACTTTTCATGGAGAAAGTGTTGAACATAATGACAGGTCCTCGTACATTAATGATAGGAAGAGGATGAGAACTGACCACACATTTGATTATGTCGAGTTGGAACTCCCAAGTGCTTCCGGAGTCAATGACAGTGAGCCGACTTATCATGATGAGCAAATAGATGAGATGCTTGATAACGTTGAGGATAGTTTTGTCGACCGGCCGGATGAGTATCAAAGGTTGTTGGACGCATCCAAGACGGCGTTGTATCCTACGTGCACTAAGTACACAAACTTGACGGTTGTATTGAATTTGTTCAACCTGAAGGGAAGATATGGATGGAGTGACAAGAGTTTCACGGCATTCCTCGAGCTGATCATGATATGCTACCAGATGAGAACGGTCTCCTTACCACCACCTATGAGGCAAAGAAATGGATGTGTCCAATGGGAGTAGAGTAAAAAAATTCATGCGTGTCCAAACAACTGTGTATTGTACAGGGGTGAATACGAACATCTGGACAATTGCCCGAAATGTTCGTTGTCCCGGTATAAGCATAAAGATGGTGAGTACTCCTTCTCAGTTGAGAAAAAAGGCCCTCCAACTAAACTACTGTGGTATTTGCCGATTATACCCAGATTCAAACGGTTGTTTGCGAATCCGAAGGATGCAAAGAACTTACTATGGCACGCAGACGGTAGAAAGAGTGATGAGAAATTAAGACATCCAGCAGATGGACCTCAGTGGAGAAATATCAATAGACGGTTCAAAGAACATTTTGGGGGGTGAAGATAGGAATCTGAGGCTTGGGCTATGTACTGATGGAATGAACCCGTATGGCACGTTAAGCAGTCAACACAGCACTTGGCCCGTTTTCCTAGTGATCTACAATTTGCCGTCGTTGTCATGTATGAAACGCAGGTACATAATGTTATCACTTTTGATATCTGGCCCTAAGCAGCCAGGTAATAACATTGATGTATATCTAGCCCCATTGATTGATGATTTGAAGTTGCTGTGGAATGAGGGAACCGTGGTGTATGATGCTTATGCAAAGGAAAATTTCACGCTCAAGGCGTTGTTGTTTTGTACGGTCAACGACTTCCCCGTATATGGGAACTTGTCTGGATACACTGTGAAAGGAACATTTGCATGTCCGGTGTGCGAGGATGACACATGTTCGGACCGTTTAACAAATTGTGGTAAGAATGTTTATAGGTGTCATCGACGTTTCTACCTGAAGATCACCCTTATCGTAAGAAGAAGAAACTGTTCAATGGTGAGGCTGAGGCTCGTGTGGCCTGTCTACCTTTGACCTCTGAGGAAGTGTATGCAAAGGTTAAGGACATTGTGAATTTATTTGGAAACACATCGAAACCAGCAAAGAACATTTGGAAAAAATGCTCTATCTTCTGGGATTTACCGTATTGGCGTCATCTGCCTGTCAGACACTGTTTGGATATCATGCACATCGTAAAGAACGTTGGTGAGGCAGTGAGTGGGACTTTGCTCAACATACTCGGTAAAACGAAAGACGGATTGAAAGTAAGAAAAGACATGCAAGCCATGGGTATAAGAAAAGAGTTACACCCACAGGATAATGGGAAATGAATCTATCTACCTCCTGCATGCTACACACTTTCAAAAAATGAGAAGATCAGCTTTTACAAATGTCTACACTCGGTTAAAGTACCATCTGGATGTTCTTCAAACTGGAAGAACATTGTATCGTTGAAGGATTTGAAACTGTTAGGCATGAAATCTCATGATTATCATGTATTAATGTTACATCTTCTTCCAGTTGCAATCCGAGGGATATTGCCAAATGTGTCAGAAATGCGTCAATCAGATTATGTTTATTCTTCAACGCTGTTTGCTGTAAGGTAATTGATGTAAACTCTCTCGATGATCTACAACGTGAAATTGTGGTCACATTATGTCAGCTGGAGATGTATTTCCCACCATCATTCTTTGATGTAATGGTGCACTTTATAGTACACATTGTTCGAGAGATCCAATATTGTGGTCCGGTCTACTTACGCTATATGTACCCTTTTGAACGATACATGAGAATTATAAAGGGTAGAATGAGGAATAGATATCGACCAGAATGGAGCATAATTGAAGCAACAATGACTGAGGAAGTCACTGAATTTGTGACTGATTATTTGAAGGAAGCAGAATCAATCGGTATCCCAAAACCACGACACTACGGCAGATATAAAGGCAAAGGTGTCATTGGAAGAAGGATTGTGCAAGTACCACGTCAACTGATTCATCAAGCACATATGTTTGTGTTACAACACCTTGAGGTTGTTGAACCCTTCTTTGATACTCATATGAATGAGTTGAGACAACAAAATCCTACCAGAGACCACCTTTGGCTTACGAAAGAACAAAACCGAATGTTTGTCCAATGGTTCAAAGAGTATGTGTTTGAAAAAGTATCATCAAATTCAGAAGTTGTCAGTGAAGAAATCAGGTGTTTAGTAGTAGGACCTGAACCTAATATTATATCATTTGAAGGATATGACATTAGTGGGTATATGTATTACACTGCACGCCAAGATGCTAAGTCAATAAACCAGAACAGTGGAGTAAAAATAGAAGCGGCATTCAATGAGTACCACATCAGTAACCGTTCTCAGCCAGTGAGGAGCTCTAGTTGGTATTACAGTGTTATCGAGGACATTTGGGAGCTAAACTACTTTGTTGATTCGTTTCTGGTGTTCCGTTGCAAATGGGTGGATAACCGACGTGGAATCCAAAACGATGGAGGGCTTACATTGGTTGATCTCACATGTGCCAGTTTTAAGGATGATTAGTTTGTTATGGGAAAAGATTGTGACCAAGTGTGGTATGTTCATGATCCAAAAGACTCTAGATGGTCTGTTGTTCTTCTTGGTAGAAGACCGGTTCTGATTGAAAATGAAAATGAGGATGATGATGAGAATACGACGATAGAAGAAACAACATTGTTTCCTGCAGGGTTGCGGGATTTGAACGATGATACCCAAAACGACTTGATTTATGCACGGTCAGACCATGACGAGGGTGTTTGGGTTGATAACACCAAATCATAAAAGTTTTTATGGTAATGTTATTGTTAAATATTTTTTCTTGACTCGTTCAACATTTGTCTTTAATTACATTATAAATTCATCCAATTAATTTGACTAACTTATCTTTGTTGCAGTGGATGATCACCCTATGGACCAGCCATTTGGAGAAGCTGAGCCTCATCAGAGACCAGCTAAACAGGTCACACGAGGAGGAAAGAAAGGGAAGACAGCGCAACCACCGAAGGATGAGCCCTGTCCATCGCAGCAGGTGACAGAGCCAGCAGCTGCCTCCTCCTCCGGACAGAAGGTGAAGAAGAGAGGTGCCACCCGTGCACTGAAGGCTAATAAAGGTCCCCCCACGAAGCCTGTATAGTTCAATGAGTTCAACCAGCCACACGGTAATTGGAAGAAATATTTTGTTGCGTATTCTGGCCACCTGGTCAAGACTTACTGCAACATAAACCACAGTTGGAAGCAAGTGCCACAGTCATTGAAGGACACTATGTTTGAGCGTCTTCAGGTATGTTATTTTTTGTTAATATGTTATATGATTTTAGAGTTTCTTGTTACTTGTGTTACTATCTGACTAACTAATTGTTTATGTAGGCTCGTTTCTGCATTGATCCTTCCCTTAAGGACGATATCCTGAAAAAAATGGGGCGACAGTTCCGCGACCATAGGAATTGGCTCTCTGACAGATACATTCATGGAACTGCGGATCAAGACCCTGAATCAGATGATCCACAAGGAGCTGGCGATAAACTGCCACCCTGGGAGGTGTACGAGGGCATCACTCAGGAGTAGTGGATGCAGTTTGTTGAGTATCATCACACGCCGGAGTACCAGGTAGAGCTAATATTCAACGCTGTCTTTTATACATTTCAGCGGTTTTATTTGCTTATTAGTATCTTACATGTTATATATGTATTTGTAAGCTCTTCGTGTGAAACAACAGGCAAATGTGAAGAAAAATCTATATCCACATCGCTTAGGTGGTAAAGGTATTGCCGAGCGCGTACCAGAGTGGGAGCAAAAGGGCTTGCTTCCTACAGATGAGTCACTGACTCCTAGCGACAGGAGGATGAAGGTCTGGAAGTTGAGCCGATTGCCGAAAAACTCGACCCGGAAAATCCTCAGTACGATGATGGCACGAGATCTATTATAAGTCAAATGGTCAGTATCTAATTTTGGTACATAAGTTTAAAATTTGTTTGTAACTGTAGAATAATGAATTGTGTTATTTTTGTGTTTTATAGGAAGAGTTAAGCTCTCAAGTTACTGAGGGTTCTTGGACTCCGAGCAGACAGCATGATCCCCTTTCTCGTGCTCTTGGAAAGGTGGATTATCCTGGTCGTGCTATTGGTTTTGGTGGACAAGTTGGTATCCGCCAAGCTTTTGGCAATCCGGGGTCTAGGAATTACTCACAAGGAAAGATGATCAGTTATGAAGAACATTTGAAGATTACTGCTGATATGGAGCAGAGGCTTAAGCAGAATCTTCACCAGATGGTCGCAGATGAGATATTGAAAATACGCTCACAGATGTGCAGCAGTCAGGAGGTGATTAGACCAGCCCCTGGACCATCCGCTGATCGGGAGGAGAGCACACCATTACGGCAGAGTAGTGTGCACTCGATAGATCCATATCCATATGCATCTATTAAGGTTAGACACATTAACTTAGAAAATAAATTATTTATTACCATTTATTTACTTCGATTGTGTTCGTTTAATCCTTCTCTACTTAATGTTCAGGAACCCTTTTTATGCTCGTTGTTCATGCCGAGGGGAGGTGAGGATGTTAAGGTGGCGTGGGGTAGATTGTTTCCCTCATCTCCTACGGACATCGTGCATGGTGAACCACTACGACAAGGGTATGTCCGGGTGCTTGTGGATGATTATGTGGCAGAATATGCTGATGTTGCTATACCGGTACCTCTGCCACAAAGAAATACACTTCGGTCTATTCAAACAGCTACAATCCAATGGCCGGTTGCATGGATCAGAATCCCGAGCGAGGTAAACACAATGAACACTTATTCTAAAATTATAATTATGTGATATTTCAATTAGTATATAGTTTAAGGTGAGTCACTTAAACTGAATTAATCAACAACTTAGGAAAATGTCAAGTCGAAAAAAACTTCGAAAGGGAAAGGAAAAAGTGTCACCACACCAGCTCTCACAAGGGCATCCACCAATTACGTGATGAGACCTGCTTTAGAAGAGAGGAACATATTAGATGGGTTGTCACAGAACGTGAGACTTCTACACTCTGCCTTGTTGGTGACGTCACCTCAGAGTGATACGATCACTGTGGAGGATACCCAGGGCCTTTTTCACCATCACGAAGCCGAAGGGCGGACTCATACATTCGATATATATATGTCTGACTTCGTTGATGTATTCAAGAGAGACTGGTTAAATGTGTCAATTCTGAAGTCTGCTGTCATGTGAGCGATCTCATACATTTTCTTATCTTAATGAAAGACTTGAATTAGTTTGTATACTTTAACGCCGTTCATAATGGTTAAGTATTTTATGGTGCAGACATGTGTAATATAAGGCGTTACGAGATCATCAGATTAACAGCTTCGGATTCCTATGCCCTGCTACGTGCTGTGAATTGACTATGACAATTGACCCTGAAGGTCTTATGCGGTACTTGATGAATACAATATTTGAATGTGCAGACAAATCATACATTATGCTGCCATATTATCAAGGGTAAGTCATACTTGCATAGCTTATTATGGTTTTATTATAAGTTTATGTTATTCGTGTTAGATTTCAATTTTATTCATTACGTGAGCAGTCGTCATTGGTCGTTGTTGGTTTTGGCCATGGAGTTCCCGAGAGTCTTTCAGTTTTGACTCCTTGGTGCGAAGCCAAGAAGCCAGCGATAGCAGCGGCTCTAATGAAGTGGCTATTTAAATTATACAATATTGTCTAAATTGTTTCATTAAATTTTATTAGTAGTGTATTACATCCAAACTATTTATTTTGTATAGTGCCTTCAAAGTTGCACTTTTTTCATTGCAAAGGCAAGTGAAGCGCATCCCGTGGACTGTAGCGAAGGTAGTTTTACTTATTTTATGTTATTAGTTACATGTTAATAATGGACGTGCAAGTATGACTGATAACTTCCTGTGTCAATTATAGTGTCCATTACAGCACCCGGTGGATCAGAATGTGGTTACTTTTATGAGGTTTATGCATGACTTAGTAGCATCATCCAAGTTTTTGCCAGAAAACTCATTGGACAAGGTATAAGACTATCTTTAAAAGTCTTGGTTTATATGTTTTTATTCTATGTCATTATTTGTGTAGTGTCTCATTAGTATTCATTTTTGTTTGTTCAAGGCTTTTGAAGATCTTGGGGGCGTTGGACATTACGAAGACACCTATATGAGATTCTCGAGGATTAGGAGAATTTATATCCACCGACGTACTTAGTTTGATTCCTGGTAATTTAGATTGTATTGAACGTTAGTTGTGTCATAGATTTATTTCAATTAGATTGAAACGTATGAATTGTATATTGTAATGGATTGGTGAAGTGTAAAACAAATCCTCATTTTTGTTATGCATTTTCTTGCTTTTTTGCATTTATTGATGTGCCATGATTGTGGCCGCTTTAATGGGTTTATAGTATGCTATTGAGGCTCCCAACTGTCGTGGAGCATTATAAGATGTCTTTACAGGTTTGTCTAATGATGTGGTGTATTATGGTGCATTAATAAGCTGGAAGGAAAAAGGAAAAAAATATACCATCTATTTCGGTCGGTTTCCTTATAAAGAACCGCCGAAATAGATTGTTTTCCTAATTCTAGCGGGAGTCTATTTGGCGGTTCTTTATAAGGACCGCCGAAATAGGTGGCCAGGTCATGCTTCAAGTCAAATGTCGAGATCTATTTCGGCGTTCTATGTAAACACCCGCCGAACTAGGTCTTCTACCCTATTTCGGCGGTGCTCATTTCTACGGTTTTACAACCACTGAAATAGGCCTTTTACAACCGCGGAAATAGGTCCTTTTTCTACTAGTGAGCCGCTGGTGGAACAACTGAACAGAGTGAGAGATTTGGAAGCACCTGCTGTAATTTAGCATTTTTTGCCTCTGGTTTTGTTTGTTGCCATGATTGCTTCTTGTGTAGTGTAGTTTTATCTTCTGTTAATTTAGATGTGTTTTCTTTTGCAGAATTGGAAGTAGCTGAGGGACATGAAGCTCTCAACTGAAGAATATGTGCCTTCTATGATGCAAATCTGAAAATGATTGTCATAGTGATCAGTAAACTTGAAGACTGTAAACTTTTGGTATTTGTAGTGTTCGAATTCTTATGAGACGTCTTATAGTTTCTTTCTTGTGGAACATTTGCTAGTTATGAATACTATTATGGGAATGTTGTGACTATGGATGTAACTACTTTATGTAGCACATTATAATAATGTCACTTGTGTTTCAGCTATGAATTTAATAGTTGCTTTAGGTTATATGTGTTTTGTTTGTGAAATATTAGGTACAAACATTTTGTAGGTGATGAAAAATTTCATAGGTAATAACATTATCTGAGGTGAAACATTCCGTAGGTAATATATCTGAAACACAAAATTTTGGTAGGTGATAACATATTAGAGATGGAACATTCCGTTGGTGATAACCTTAACTGAGACAGAATTTTCCGTAGGTGATAATCATTTTCTGAGACAAAATCTCTGTAGGTGATAACAGTTTCTGAGACGGAATATTTGGTAGGTTATAATCATTTTCGAGACGGAAATGTCCGTAGGTGATAACAGTTTTTCTGAGACGGAATTATTCCGTAGGTGATAATAATTTTCTGAGACGGAATATTCTGTAGGTGATAATAATTTTCTAAGCTGGAAATTTCCGTCGGTGAAAGTAAATAATATCACCGACGGAGTGTATTTTCACAGACGAATATTATTACGACCCGTTTATTACAGCGGAAAGTTCCTACGGAATTTTCCATCTGTGATTGTCATTACAAACGAAATGTAACTATTACCTACGGAAAATTCCGTCTCTGATACTACTGTTTTCTTGTAGTGAATTTATGTGCTGCTATTGAAGGTGGCTGTCATCCTAGAAATTGGAACCCTTTCCTCTCTTCTGCGCTCGTTGTGATAGTATTAAAGTTAGTTTTGATTCTAGTCTATGTAATTTTCCTGCTTTATTAGTGACTAATTTATTTAACAACTCTAATAGCTTCTTATTTTGGATTGGGGATTACATTCCCATTAGGATTTAATCAGCCTGCTTCTTGGACTGATGCTAGCCTGCTCCTCTGTTTATTTACGTTGTATTTTCTGAGTAATGAAGTATCAAGTTTTATGATTAAAAAAAAACACGGGATTACTCCTGTATCCAGGCTAAATTACCTTTCATTTTGTTTCGATTATAATGATCAAATTGTTCAAACAATTGCAGAAATTCCGGTGGCCTTCGTCACTATTTCGTGACTATATAATCCATGCAATTCCAAGTAACATTGATCCGTTGGATTTTACATATATATGAAGAGCATGTCTTGACTACACCAAGTGTAGCCAGACATGGCTACATCCAGCCCATGCAGTGTTGTTGCGTCTTTGTTTTTCTTTTTTTCTTTTTTTTTTCCTTTTTTTATCCTGTGTCTTTTTTTTTTTTTTTTAATTTTTTTTTTCAAATCTTTAAATTATTATAACTTTTAATATATAAGTCTAAAATGAAAAAATAATATCATTGTTCTCCTAAATTCAAGCTCTTCAAAACAAGATCAGTCATGGATATATTTGACAACTTAAAAAAATAAATTATTTTTACATGTATAGTGCACAGAACGTAAAAGAAAACTTGCAGATGGTCTACAAACATGTACAAATATTCACTAAAACATGTACATTCTCACGTAAAACATGTACATCCTCGCATTAAAAACATATAGATACTTATATAAACCTGTACGAATATTAAATATGTACATCCTTAAATTAAAACCTGTACATATAAGGAAGAACATTGTACAGACGGTCATACAAACATGACAGATGTTAATTAAAACATATACATTCTCATAATTGAACATGTACATTTGAACAGTTGAACATGTACATCGTCACATTAAAACATGTACATTCTCACATTAAAATATTACCTTCCCACATTAAGTATATAACGTTTTTCCAAATAGATTACCCTACCCCCCCAAAACACCCCAAACCCACCTAAGATAGCTAAAAAATGTCGAAGGGCAATTTTAGGGTTTATAGTGGTGGGTTTAGGGTCTAACGACCCTAAACCCGCTACCACAAACCCTAAAAACTGCCGAGTTAGTTGCTACAATATAAGTACGAAACAAATTCCAAATAGATTACCCTACCCCCAAAACACCCCAAAACCACCCTAGGATAGCTAAAAAACGTCGAAGACTTATTAGGTTTTGTAGTGGCGGGTTTAGGTCTAACGCCCTAACCCGCTACCACACAACCCTAAAACCTGTCGAGTTAGCTGCTATATAAAGTACGAAACCAAATTCCAAATAGATTTCCCTACCCCCAAAACCCCCAAAACCCACCCAGGATAGCTAAAAACGTCGAAGGTATTTTTTAGGGTTTGCAGTGGACCCTAAACCCGCTACCACCAAACCCTAAAACACCTGTCAAGTTATTGCGATGAAGTACAAGTTTTACGTGTGGATGTACATGTTTATGAACATTTGTACAGGTTTGCATGACCATCTGTACACGTTTTTTACGTTTTGGCATATCATGTAATTTTTTTTTTAAAGTTTGTCAAAACATACCATGTCTGGTCTTGTTTTGAAGAGCTCGAATTTAGATGAACATTGAAATACCCCAAACCTTAATAAGTTGTTTAAACACTAATTAATAATTATTAAGACTAAAAAGAGTCTTAGAACGTTAGTAAACAATTTAATAAATAGTAAATACAATTAATTGCCTAAAAGGCAATATGGGCAAAAATATGCTCTAAGCTTGGGATAGTCTTGATTAAGACTTAATAAACTTACCAAGACCTTATTATATATTAATGATTATTAAATCAATTACCAAAGAAAACCGAGCTTGAAAACAAGTTAAAACCAAATGTGCTTAGGAGTTAAAAGCACGTTTTTGAAGTAATGTGTGTAAATGAGTTTTGAATGGCTAAATTCCATCAATACTCTTTAATTAATATGTGTACTACTTAGTACACATTTGGAAGTTTAAATCAATGGGAAATCAAGATTTCGCTTCAAAATGCCTTGTTTTATGAATAGTAACTAAAATAAGCTAGTTTGTAACATATGTTAACATATTAATTTTGGGCAATAAAGACTAATAACCCCTTGTATTTAAATGGGGGTCGGTTTGCATGTGGTGAGTCGTCACCTTGCTAGCTGATTGAACAAATAAGTGAGTAATAAGTGAGTGATTGAAAAGCACTATTTGCTTTACGTAATTAATATCTTCAAAAGCAACTACAATCCGTGATCTCTTCATTCCTTCATTTCTCTTGCTGTCTCACGTAGCCCTCCCCTTCCTTTCTCTCTTTCACGATCGACCAGACCACTACCAACATCAACTTCAAACCATGTAACTTCTAGCTCACTTGTCCAATCAAAACTAAGACCACCGATCTCTTAGTTTTCAAGCTCTTCGACTTAGTCCTTCAAATCTTCAAGAGCTCTACTTTGGTGCCAAAGGAATCTCCATGGAAGGACTTGAGTTCATCTTTTTACGTATTATTGTTCTCCTTGCTTCAAGGTAAGGAAACTCAAAGAAAAATGGTGTTTCCTCCATGTTTATTAACCAAAAATAGCTTAAAATTCCTTTGGAAAATGAACGTACGTTGTCTACTGAAACTACCTAAAGAGCAATGGTAATGACTTAGAAAAATGCTCTCAAAGAGGCTAGTAAAAGACATACGTTATTGCTGTTTGTATTTGCAGGTGAAAGGCAAATATATTGTGAAATTCAGTGCTTAAGATTTATGCATTTTAAGAGCCTAAGTGCTATGCAAATTAAACTGTGTGCACTGTGTTGTTATGTGGTGTATATTTGGTGAAGTTTTTGAGTATAAGAGTGTACTGGAAGTTTATACAAGTGATGGGTGTAAAGAGCTCAGCAGGACTAGAAAAATTGCAGTACGTCGATTCTGTAGGTTGGTCCGGGACCTAGGTCATGGGATGTCCCGGACCATGAGTGCAAATGGCCGAGAGTTTCATTTGGTTTTAGAGGTCCGGGACTTAGGCCTTCTACAAGGGCCCGGACCAACCCCTAAATTACCCCGTGAGTTTTACATTGTTTTAGGTCCGGGACTTGGTCTTGCACAAGGACCCGACCAACCTCTTTAAGTTACCCGAGAATTTTTGCCTAGAATGGTCCGGGACCTAGGACCTTTATGAAGTCCCGGACCACCCCATTAAAAGAGACCGAGAGAATTGCTAAGTAGGGTCCGGATCTAACTTAGGACCCAGTCCCGGACCACTAATAAACTTGGTTTTTAGGTATTTAGTGATGTCCTAATGATAGGGACAAGTTAGTAATGATATTATAAGGTATATAGACATGTTAGGAGTTTATGACAATTTAAAAGATGAGAATTAAAACAATGTGGGAACTGAAATAGATGTGAAGTAGTAATGTTAACAGTGAACTAGTACGTTAATTGACCGACGTTACTAAATGTGTTTTAGGATTCTCTCAAGGTGGGAACCAGTCGAGGCAAGGGACCGAGGTATGGTTTTCTTGCAGTCTGTTGCCTACCGGTTTACACCGGCTTGTGTGTTGTTTGTTTTCTGTGTGTTTATGCTTTTGTAAGACTTAAGTCATGTAATGAGTTTACAGTTGTTTATTATTATGTTGTTGAGATGCGACTCATTTCCCTTGTGTGTGTCTAACAGACTTAAACACTTGATTGTGATCTGTGTATTGTGTTGCAATGTTGTGCTTCTAACAAGTGCTAACGGGGAAGTGAGGAGTCCGGTAGTTCCGGCCACGCGTGTGAGTATGGGAGTCGATGTCATTTACCGGTTCGATTCTCTTTGTATGTTTAGGTTGTTTTCCAATTTGGTTTCAACCTTCCCTTTAGCTTATCCAAGGCTATTTTACTGACTCACGTCGGGCCACAGGGGCATACTATGTTTATTCGGTGTGCTTGGGATCACTATATCCGACACGCCTGGTGTTAAGTTATCCGTTCAATTTAAAGTGACGGTAACGAGTTATGTAACGAGCTTAGTATGAGTATGGCAACATCCTCTAGCTCTCAATGTGATCTAACTTGTTGGTTCGTTTCCTAAAAGGATTCGTTCTTGTATGTTATGTTGTGTTATTTGCTATGCAATATTCTTGCTATGCTAATGTATATATGTTTTGTTGTGTAAAATGAATGCCATGTTATCATGACAAATGGTTGCGCGTATCCCGGTAGCCGATGGGCTGCGCGTTAGCCATACCAGCAAAGGGTTGCTGACCCCCTTTGGGGGCTATTTTATTTGCAGGATGAGGATCGAAGAAGCGGAGTGGCTGTAGATCTAGGCTAAGAAGTACTTTGGCCAAATTTTGGATATCGGGCCCGGGATGCGCCTGTGCTCCCGTGGCAATATGTATTTCAGTTACTGACAGTACAATGGAAGTTTGTGTGACAGTGTATAATTATGGTTGCTAGTTAGATACTCGGTATGAATATGTACTTATGGTTTTAGTTCTACGCTCGGGAGTCTGCTCATCAGACCGATACAACTTGTATTTATTCAGCCTTGTTAACCACGTGGGTGGTTGACGGCGTTGTAGCACCAATCGTTTAGTTATGTTTAGTTGTTTATTCCGCTGTGTTTCCAGTTATTATTAAGTGCGTAGTAGGGGTGTTACAAAAAGTGGTATCAGAGCGAAGTGTCGCTCTGATGACAAATACCGAGCTTAGGTATATACCGAGTTAGGAAAACTAGCAATAGTTACTAAGTAACAGTTATGGATAGGTTAACCACTAAGTGTGAAATACCTTGTCGGGAAGCGTTACAACAACTTGGACCGATAAGTGTGTAAGCATATTGCTAATAAATGTTTGTGAATTCAGATGTCAGGTAGACCACGTGGTAGAGGCCGCGGACGCGGTACTGATGAAACTGGGGACCAGGGAGAAACCCTACGGCGCAAGTTATGGCCGATGCTGTTGCGGCCGCCGTAACCCAGATGGTCCCACAGTTAGTAGCTGCGGTGCAGCAGGGGCAACAGCCCAGAGTTCAACCACCACCGCCACCGCCAAGAGAGACCAACTGGGTCAAGGCGTTGGCTGATTTGAGACCACCGTCATTCGGAGGGGAGACCGACCCTAGTAAGCTGGAGGCGTACATCTCTGAGATGGAGACCGCCTACGAGACCTTGAATGTGCCTGAGGAGGTCAAGGTTCGTCTTGCCGCTTACTATCTGAAGGGTTCGGCACAGACCTGGTGGAAGCTAGTGAGGGAGGGCAGAGTTGCTGATCCGACCTTTCAGTGGAGGGAGTACACGGCTCTACTGCGAGCCAAGTATTACCCGATACATGTGCAAGAGGCTAAGCGCCTGGAGCTGGACAATCTGAGGCAAGGGGATAAGATGTCGGTAGATGAGTACTACTCAGCCTTCATCGGACTTATCCACCTGTTACCGGATCTGGGTTACTCAGACCGAATCCTAGTGAACCGTTTCTACAACGGATTGAGCTACCGCCTACGCTATGGCATGGGGCCTACTGGATATACTACTTTGCAGGTAATAGAACAACAGTGTGATGTGAATAAATATGTGCAGTGTGTTAATGTGATTGTGAGTTTATTTTTGCGGGGCATAACTGACACCCTAAATGATAGGAGTGCTATCATGCCGCTGCTATAGTAGAGATCACCGTCCGTCTGAGGGACGAGGAGAATGCGCTTAAGCGCAAGGCCACGAGCGAGGGTCAAAGCACGCAAGGGTTTGGGGGTGGAAAGAAGAAAAAGCCATACCCTCAGCCCCAGAAAGGACAGCAACAGGGTGGCAAGGGCCAGGCCCAGACCACCACTGCTGAGGAGCCATTGCAGCTCACCACTTATGCCTATGCGGCTAAGCCCCTGCGCTCTCAGCCATTCAAGGGTAACCAATTAATTCTGAATGATGAGTTTAAGTGTGTGATAATATGAAATGTGTACTGAGTGTGTGATGTGTTAGCAGCTAGCACGGGCTCTGGACCGGAGCGCCACTATTACTGTAAGTGGTGCAACGGTGACCACCCCGGCAAGGACTGCAAGGGAAATGATGTGCAGTGCAGATTCTGCAAGAAGATGGGGCATCGTGACTACGAGTGCTTCCAGAACCCGAATGGCAGAAACTACAAGCCTAGGGGACAGTGGAAGGGTAAGGCCGTTGCGATTACCGAAGGCCCGAAGCCGGCTAATCAGCCACCTACCGACCAGAGGTATACTGATGCCCAGAAGGGGAAGGGATCGGGATCCGGCAAGGCCGCCCTGAATGTGGTGGACCGGTCTGAGGCACCAGAGTCCTCTACTAGACCAGGTACCGCCTAAACCGTTGAATGAAATAAGTGATTGTATACCGCATTACATGCATGCGTGTTAGTGAGTCTAAATGTATTACCATGTGAGTAAAGAGTTAAAGTATGATGTGAAAGTCACCTAAAATAGGTAACTTAAAATCTAGGAACCTTCAATATTTGCTATCCAATCCCGCCCACACCAAGCCCTGAAGAAACCACCATCAACATCACCGACTTTCCAATGGAGCAATGTCAGGTCATCCAGCCAGGTATGATACTCTTAAATGGATACCTGACACCGGAAGCACAAATCCACATCATCCGACGATGCGACGAACTGGGAACAGCACCAGGAGGTTTCTACACACCCGAATACCCGAGTGGGTCAAAAATGAAATTAAAGATGATGTGCATGGGTAAGGACTGGAATCCTTACACCAAGACATATCAAGACAAGCGAGCTGAGAATGGAACGACTGTACCAAGTATACCTGAGGAGTTCCTTGCGGTTGTTAACCACGCCGTGGGGATTGCTCAGCAAGTTGAATCTGATTCAATACCAAGTGTAAAGGCAGATTTGTGTATTGTGAACTTCTACCAGAAAGGTGGACGTTTAGGTTTACACCAAGATAAGGACGAGTCACCCGAGTCTCTACGTAAGGGAGTACCCGTGGTGTCTTGGTCCATTGGTGATACCGCAGTTTTTATGTACGGCGAGCAGAAGCGTGGTGACCTCGCAAAGAAGTTGATACTGAAATCAGGAGATGTGTTAATCATGGGTGGGCAGTCAAGGATGTTATACCACGGTATCAAGAAGATCAAACTGAATACCGCACCTTCGACAGTGATCAATGCCACACACATGAAACCCGGACGTTTGAATTTGACCTTCAGACAGTTTTAGCCCTGTGTAATATTGTAATGTGTTAAACCAGTGTATGTTGGGGATGTATTATGTGTTAATTGTCAGCAGTGTAAACCAACTTATGGTGTAAAGAATGTTAATAAATAAAGTGGAGTTGTTTTGAAATATGTGAACCGTGTTGTTACTATATACTTATGAGTTTGCCAATAATCAGGCTGTGCACTCGGAACGGGAGGAATACTGAGTGTCTGCAATGAAGCAGAAGCCGGCAAAAGCGGCACAATCCTCACCGGTACCTTCCCAGTCAATGGCGTGGATGCATCGATCTTGTTCGACTCTGGAGCCTCACACACATTTATTTCGCTGTCTTTTGCGAAGAGGCTGGGGTTAGACGGTGAAGAGATGCCTGACTTCCTAGTCACTCTCCCGTCGACAGAGCGGATCAGGTGTGCCCGCTACCACCGAGGTGTTGTTATACGAATCAGAGATGAGGAGTTTCCAATCGACTTGATAGAGTTCGATGGACTTGGTTTTGATGTGATTATCGGGATGAACTGGTTGGAGCGGTACAAGGGCAGAATCCTGTGTGCCGAGCATCGACTGCTTCTTCGGAGTCCGTCTGGGGTTACTATATCATACCGCCAGAGGCCCAGGGAGCCTTCGACTCAGATCATCACCGCCATGGCTATGTATATGAACTACGACGAGGGAATGATGTATACCTCTGCTATGTCCAGGACATAGAGAGAGACCCAGAGTTTAGCCCAGATGTGCCGGTAGTGTCGGAGTTTCCTGATGTATTTCCTAAGGAACTGCCGGGCATGCCGCCAGCACGGGAAGTTGAGTTTGAGATTGATTTGGTTCCGGGCACCGGACCAATAGCGAAGGCGCCCTACCGTATGGCTCCAGCAGAGATGATTGAGCTCAAGGAGCAGCTGAGAGACCTACTTGACAAGGGATTTATTCGCCCTAGCGTTTCACCATGGGGAGCGCCGGTCCTCTTCGTGAAGAAGAAGGACGGTAGCCTCCGCCTTTGTATTGACTATCGAGAGCTGAATGCAGTTACGGTGAAGAACCGTTATCCTTTACCACGCATCGACGACTTATTTGATCAGTTGAGAGGAGCATCAGTGTTCTCCAAGATAGATCTACGATCCGGTTATCATCAGATTGCAGTTAAGGACAGTGATATTGAGAAAACAGCGTTCAGAACCAGATATGGACATTATGAGTTTACGGTTATGCCGTTTGGTTTATCCAATGCACCAGCAAAGTTCATGGATCTAATGAACCGCTTGTTCCAAGATCAGTTGGACAAGTCAGTGGTAGTCTTCATCGATGACATACTTGTGTATTCGAAATCAAGAGGTGAACATGAAAGCCACCTGAGAAATGTGTTACAGACATTGAGAAAGAATCAGTTGTATGCGAAATTTTCTAAGTGTGAATTTTGGTTGGACCAAGTTTCTTTTCTTGGCCATGTGATTTCTGAGGCCGGGATCGCTGTTGATCCGGCAAAGATAGATGCAGTACGCACCTGGCCTAGGCCGAAGACAGTTACCGACATCCGGAGCTTCCTCGGTCTGGCAGGATATTATAGGAGATTTGTGAGGGACTTCTCCAGTGTCTCGAAGCCGATGACTTCCTTGATGAAAAAGGATGCTCCATTCGAGTGGACAGAAGACTGTGAGATTTCTTTTCAGAAGCTTAAAGATGCTCTGACATCTGCACCAGTCCTGACTATACCAGACGGTCCAGATGGTTTTGAGGTCTATTGCGACGCATCAGGTAAGGGTATGGGTTGTGTGTTTGCAACACGGGAAGGTCGTAGCATACGCCTCCCGACAGCTGAAGAAACACGAAGAGAACTACCCTACCCACGATTTAGAATTGGGTGCCATTGTCTTCGCACTGAAGATATGGCGACATCATTTGTATGGGGTAAGTGTGACGATCTATTCTGACCACAAGAGTTTAAAGTACTTGTTCACTCAGAAGGAGTTGAACATGAGACAAAGAAGGTGGGTTGAGTTCTTAAACGATTATGACATTAACTTGCAGTACAAAGAGGGGAAAGCAAATGTGGTAGCTGACGCACTGAGTCGCCGAGCACACTCTCTCCATTCGCTGGTCTCTCATACTAGCTTGGTTGAAGAGGTGCGGAGTGCTCAGATGACGGATCAGTATATGTTGGAGATTAGACAGAAACTTATTGATGGGACATTCGAGGGTCAGAAGTACGACTTCAGACTCCATGACGATGACTTGATTAGGCTTAATGGCCGACTGTGTATTCCGAGGAGTAGCGCTGAGCTGAAGGAGCGCATACTGAGTGAATCCCATTGTTCTACGACATCGATTCACCCCGGAGCTTCAAAGATGTATAAGGTATGAAACGTTATTTTTGGTGGGCTGGCATGAAAAAGGATGTGAATGATTATGTGTTGAGGTGTCTCACTTGTCAGAAAGTCAAGTTTGAGCACCGACGGCCTGGTGGTATGGTGCAGCCAATGCCAGTGCCTGAGTGGAAGTTCCATGACATTTCTATGGACTTTGTAGTAGGGCTTCCGCCTACAAGGGGAGGTCTGAATATGATTTGGGTTGTTGTTGACCGACTGACCAAGGTGGCCCGATTCATACCGATGAAGGACACCTGGAAAGTGGCAAGACTTGCAGAGCTCTTTGACGAGAGATTGTTAGACATCAGGGTACCGAAAAACGTTGATCGGACAGAGATACCAGATTCTTATCGAGGTATTGGAGATCCACACGAGAAGCACTGGGTACAGAACTGAAATTGAGTACGGCGTTCCACCCACAGACAGATGGTCAGAGTGAGCGCACTATCCAGACACTTGAGGATATGTTACGTGCATGTGCACTTGACTTTCAGACCAGCTGGATTGATAAGTTACATCTGATCGAGTTTAGTTACAACAATAGTTACCATGCTTCGATCAAGATGTCTCCCTTCCAGGCTTTATACGGTAGACCATGCCGCACGCCATTGTGCTGGGATGAGTCGAGTGAGACGGTCATCATAGGACCAGAGTATCTGGAACAAGTACAGACAGAAGTTCGCCAGATCCGGGCTAACATGAAAGCAGCTCAGGATAGACAGAAGTCATACGCTGATGTGCGCAGACGTGACCTGGAGTTCGCCGTGGGCGATCAGGTGTTTCTTAGAGTATCCCCCATGAAGGGAGTGTTTCGTTTTGGCCATAAAGGCAAGTTGAGCCCAAAATATGTGGGCCTTATGTTGTGACGGAGCGGATAGGACCAGTAGCTTATAGACTTGATTTACCTGCTGAGCTGGGCAAGGTACATGATGTATTTCATGTGTCCCAGTTGAAGAAATATATGTCACATCCGTCTCATGTACTTCAGCCTGAAAGGCTAACCTTAGAGCCGACCATGCGATCAGTGGAGACTCCCGTACGGATTCTGGATACTAAGACTCGAGACACTCGCCATAAGTCTGTACGACTGGTGAAGGTCCTCTGGTCTAACCAGGACGTCGAGGAGGCCACTTGGGAGCTGGAAGATAAGATGAAGGCGAAGTACCCGTTGTTGTTTACTTCTTAGTGTTTATATGTATAGGGTACGGGGCGTACCCCTATTTTAAGGGGGGTAGAGCCGTTTCGGTTATGAGTGTACGGCATGTATTTGAATACGTTGTCTATGTTGTTGTTTATGTCATGTTGTCATATTGTGATGTTACAGACCGTTGTGTCTGAGTGATGTTATGTTATTAGGACCTTGTGTCCGACATTATGTGAGTATGTTGTTGATGTTGTTATGAAGGTATGGTTTCATAAGTGATCCCCATGTTTTAGAATATAAGATATGTGGGAAGTATGAACTTTGGGGACAAAGTTCTTTTAAGGGGGGTAGATTGAAATACCCCAAACCTTATAAGTTGTTTAAACACTAATTAATAAATTATTAAGACTAAAAGAGTCTTAGAAACGTTAGTAAACAATTTAATAAATAGTAAATACAATTAATTGCCTAAAAGGCAATATGGGAAAAAATATGCTCTAAGCTTGGGATAGTCTTGATTAAGACTTAATAACTTACCAAGACCTTACTTATATATTAATGAGCTTATTAAATCAATTACCAAAGAAAACCGAGCTTGAAACAAGTTAAAACGCAAAATGTGCTTAAAGGAGTCCTAAAGCACGTTTTTGAAGAATTGTCTTGTAAATGAGTTTTAAATGGCTAAATTTCCATCACTACTCTTAATTAATATGTGTACTACTTAGTAACACATTTGGAAGTTTAAATCAATGGGAAATCAAGAATTTCGCTTCAAAATGCCTTGTTGTTATGAATAGTAACTAAAATAAGCTAGTTTGTAACATATGTTAACATATATAATTTAATTGGGCAATAAAGACTAATTAACCCCTTGTATTTAAATGGGGGTCGGTTTGCATGTGGTGAGGCGTCACCTTGCTAGCTGATTGAACAAATAAGTGAGTAAATAAGTGAGTGATTGAAAAAGCACTATTTGCTTTACGTAATTAATATCTTCAAAAGCAACTACAATCAGTGATTCTCTTCATTCCTTCATTTGCTCTTGCTGTCTCACGTAGCCCATCCCCTTCCTTTCTCTCTTTCACGATCGACCAGCACACTACCAACATACAACTTCAAATCCATGTAACTTCTAGCTCACTTGTCCAAATCAAAAACTAAGACCACCGATCTCTTAGTTTCTTCAAGCTCTTCGACTTAGTCCTTTCAAATCTTCAAGAGCTCTACTTTGGTGCCAAGAGGAATCTCCATGGAAGGAGCTTGAGTTCATCTTTTTACGTATTATTGTTCTCCTTTGCTTCAAGGTAAGGAAACTCAAAGAAAAATGGTGTTTCCTCCATGTTTTATGTTAACCAAAAATAGCTTAAAATTCCTTTGGAAAATGAACGTACGTTGTCTACTGAAACTACATAAAGAGCAAATGGTAAATGACTTAGAAAAATGCTCTCAAAGAGGCTAGTAAAAGACATACGTATTGCTGTTTGTATTGCAGGTGAAAGGCAAAATATATTGTGGGAAATTCATGTTTAAGATTTATGCATTTTAAGAGCCTAAGTGCTATGCAAATTAAATTGTGCATTGTGTTGTTATGTGGTGTATATTTGGTGAAGTTTTGAGTATAAGAGTGTACTGGGAAGTTTATACAAGTGATGGGTGTAAGAGCTTAAGCAGCAGGACTAGAAAATTGCAGTACGTCGATTCTGTAGGTTGGGTCCGGGACCTAGGTCATGGGTTATGTCCCGGACCATGAGTGCAAAAGGCCGAGAGTTTCATTTGGTTTTAGGTCCGGGACTTAGGCCTTATACAAGGGCCCGGACCACCCCTAAATTACCCCGTGAGTTTTACATTGTTTTAGGTCCGGGACTTGGGTCTTGCACAAGGACCCGGACCAACCTCTTTAAGTTACCCGAGAATTTTTGCCTAGAATGGTCCGGGACCTAGGACCTTTATGAAGTCCCGGACCACCCCATTAAAAGAGACCGAGAGAATTGCTAAGTATAGGTCTGGGACCTAACTTAGGGACCCAGTCCCGGACCACTAATAAACTTGGGTTTTAGGTATTTAGGTGATGTCTAATGATAGGGACAAGTTAGTAATGATATTATAAGGTAATATAAGACATGTTAGGAGTGTTATAATGACAATTTAAAAGATGAGAAGTTAAAACAAAATGTGGAAATGAATAACTAGAAATGTGAAGTAGTAATGTTAACAGTGAACTAGTACGTTAATTGACCGACGTTACTAAATGTGTTTAGGATTCTCTCAAGGTGGGAACCAGTCGAGGCAGGGACCGAGGTATGGTTTTCTTGCAGTCTGTTGCCTACCGGTTTACACCGGCTTGTGTGTTTGTTTGTTTGCTGTGTGTTTATGACCTTGTAAGACTTAAGTCATGTAATGAGTTTACAGTTGTTCATATTATTATGTTGTTGAAATGCGACTCATTTTCCCTTGTGTGTGTCTAACAAGACTTAAACACTTGATTGTGATCTGTGTATTGTGTTGCAATGTTGTGCTTCTAACAAGTGCTAATGGGGAAGTGAGGAGCCCGGTAGTTCCGGCCACGCGTGTGAGTATGGGAGTCGATGTCATTTACCGGTTCGATTCTCTTTGTATGTTTAGGTTGTTTTCCAATTTGGTTTCAACCTTCCCTTTTAGCTTATCCAAGGCTATTTTACTGACTCACGTCGGGCCACAGGGGCATACTATGTTTATTCGGTGTGCTTGGGATCACTATATCCGACACACCTTGTGATTAAGTTATCCGTTCAATTTAAAGTGACGGTAACGAGTTATGTAACGAGCTTGGCATGAGTTTGGCAACAACCTCTAGGCTCTCACTGTGATCTAACTCTGTTGGTTCGTTTCCTAAAAGGATTCGTTCTTGTATGTTATGTGTGATGTTATTTGCTATGCAATATTCTTGCTATGCTAATGTATATATATATGTTGTTGTTGTGTAAAATGAATGCCATGTTATCGTGACAAATGGTTGCGCGTATCCCGGTAGCCGATGGGCTGCGCGTTAGCCATACCAGCAAAGGGTTGCTGACCCCCTTTGGGGGCTATGTTTATTTGCAGGATGAGGATCGAAGAAGCGGAGTGGCTGTAGATCTAGGCTAAGAAGTACTTTGGCCAAATTTTGGATATCGGGCCCGGGATGCGCCTGTGCTCCCGAGGCAATATGTATTTCAGTTACTGACAGTATACGATGGAAGTTTGTAGTGACAGTGTATAATTATGGTTGCTAGTTAGATACTCGGTAATATGAATATGTACTTATGGTTTTAGTTTCTACGCTCGGGAGTCTGCTCATCAGACCGATACAACTTGTATTTATTCAGCCTTGTTAACCACGTGGGTGGTTGACGGCGTTGTAGCACCAATCGTTTAGTTATGTTTAGTTGTTTAATTTCCGCTGTGTTTCCAGATATTATTAAGTGCGTAGTAGGGGTGTTACAACAATGATATAACTTTTTTTCATTTTGGACTTATATATTAAAAGTTACAATAAGTTAAAGTTTTTATAATAAAAAAACAAAATAATAAAAATCTGTTTCTTTTAAAAATGAAAAATGCAAAAAAAAAAAAAACAAAACGATACTTACCTGCGCGCGCGACGCTCTCCCCCCCTTCTATCTCTCATCTCTTTTATTTTTGTTGCTATAATTTGACTTCAATGCCCTTTCTAAATTACAAAACTACCCTAGATGTAGCTATCCTAGCTACAAGCACATGTAGCCAAGAAATTGGCCCAAACAGTCTGTCTTGCCTACAACTAAACGTAGTCAAAGATGGCTACCTCCGTCCGTCCGTTTTTTTTTTTTTTTTTACGCGCGCCGGCCCTCTTCGTCTTATACATTTTGTTTTTTTTTCTTTTTTTAAAATTCTTGTATTTTTTTTTAATCATAAAATTTTAAATTATTGTAGTTTTTAATATAAGTCTCTAAAATGAAAAATAATTATATCATTATTCATTTAAATTCAAACTCTTCAAAACAAGACCAGTCATGGATATATTTTGACAACTTTAAAAAAATTATTTTTACATATATGTAGCACAGAATGTAAAAGAAAACTTGTACAAATGGTCATACAAACCTGTACAAATGTTCACTAAAACATGTACATCCTCACGTAAAAACATGTACATTAAAAACATATAGATTGTCATATAAACCTGTACGAATCATTAAATATGTACATCCTTAGATTAAAACATGTACATATAAGAGAGAAACTTGTACATATCATCATACAAACATGTACATATGGCCATACAAATATGTACATATGTTAATTAAAGAACATGTACATTCTCACATTTGAACATGTACATCGTCACATTAAAACATGTACATTCTCACATTAAAATATGTACATACATCCTCACATTAAATATCATGGTATACATGTAAAAATATTTTTTAAAAAAAGTTGTCAAAACATATCCATGACTGGTCTTATTTTGAAGAGCTCGAATTTAGATGAACAATGATATAAATTTTTTTCATTTTGAACTTATATATTAAAAGTTACAACAATTTAAATTATTATTGTTTTAATAAAGATAAAAAAGAAAAAAAAAGGAAAAACCAATCGGCGCCCTTACGTCGTGGACATTTTGTTGGTTTCTTCCATTTTTAATTTTGCCCCACCATATTTCATTAATTATAAAATTACCCTATTATAAAGATATTTTTTATTTTAGTTTGACTAAAATCTCCTTGAACGTAGCCAAGATAGCTACATTCACATGTAGCTAAGAAAATGCCATATATGAAAGTGCCTAAACAAATAAAAGCACCGCCCACTTTTCTGATCTCTCTCTTTGGCTACATTAACTGTACATGTGGGTATATAAAACTGTACAGATATACATACAAACCTGTACATTTCATGTACAATAAATATGTACATAAAAATTATACTTTCAGTATGTAGTTATTGTACAGTTTTCTTTATACCATGTACATATTACATTATTAGATGTATATCTATAAGCTACCTCTAGCTACACATGGATGTAGGTAAGAATTTGCCTTCTACGATTAAATAAGGAAATCATGATCTATTTGAAGAGTAGACCAGGCATGCGCGGCTCTACTTACTGGAAAACGAAAAAAAAAAAAACATTGTTTCCGCATATATCGACTATTAAGATTATATATATGATATGGAATGGAATAGAATGCTGGGTCTATTAAATTATGTATATGGTTCAAAATAGAAATTTCGTTGTATATTAGTATTATACTTTGAACTGAAATAAATTATAGGCCGAAGAAGCAACACGCCACCGCACACGGCATCACTAATCCCTCGTAAAGGAGAAATCAAGTCTTGGTGATCAGCAGAAAATTAATTAATCACCCTAATTCAAGAGGTTTAGAGGTTAGTTTTATCTCTTAATTATTCTACATTGATGACCTCGTTTCTTTTACACCATATTTAGTGAAAGTTTAGTCAATGTAGCTTACTAACTAATTCACTATGAGAAACAGATGAAAAGAAAATAAAATACATGAGGAAAAAATAATTCATTGAGGTAAAATACTATTAAAAATACTATAATTAACTTGTGAATAAAACAACCAAATCTATACTTCCTCCTATTTAAAATTATTAGAGGATGAATATTGCTGATATATTTTATATATCAGTTTAGTTAATATTTGGTTGTGTTAGTATCTTAGAAGATAGAGGAGAATATATTTGTAACAAACTGAATAATCATCATTATTTATCTTTACATCTTACAGTTATTAGTATATATAGACGGAGTATTAGGGCTGTATTATATACGTTTTCCACTATCAATATAGAGGTTTACATCTTTTTCTATATCATATATACCAAACACTCAATACACTAAACATGCTATTATCGGTTTCTAATATGGTATCTAGACACAGGAAAGTTAGTTTCTTTGTTTATCTTCCATGGCGGATGATCTTGGCAAGGGAAAAGGAGGGAGGCGGTGGCCTTCACCCTCTTCAACCGGCACCACCATTGATGTTATGACCCCATCTTCGTTCATATGCCACAGAGAATCTGCTTGGTCCTTGTTCCAAAGTTCAATGGGACGAGGTTTCTCGGCTGGAGATTTGACATGGTTATGGCCCTGAAGACAAAAGAAAAAATATGGTTTGTTCTTGGCAAAATTAAGAAACCATAGAGAAGGGTAGTGCGGTATTCATCTTGAGAGAGAGCTACCTCATTAGTGGTTCTTGGATTAAGAAACAGCCTTGCTAGTAATGTTCTTGACACTGTCAGATTTATCGATGACCAAAGGACTTTGGGATTCTGTTGCTGCGCGATATGAACATAGCAACTTGGGCGGTGATCCATGGACTGAAGAGAGACCTGGGAGAAATCAAACAGGAGAAGAGTCAGTTGCGGATTACTTCAACAAATTGAAAAAGGTCTGGGGCGAATTGGAGCAAGCCGACCACCACAGAAATGCAGTTGCAACGGTTGTAGTTGTGGCATTAAACAAAGCGATTTCAAAAACAGCAGAAGAGGAATAAACTGGTACATTTCTTACTGGGTTTAAACAAGAATTATTTGTCAATACGTGGGCAGATCTCGCTATGCAGAGTACTCCAGTTTGGAGAAAGCGTTCTCTTGGTTGTTCAGGAAGAAGAACAACGGGGCGCAAAGAATTCCAAAGATGATAGTTCCATGTCGTTTTATAGCCAGAAGCAAGCACAAACTGATAATGCAAGAAACCCTCTAGCGCAAACAAAAACGAGATTGACAGGAAGAGGGTTACCTGTACTTACTGCAAAAAGGTTGGTCATACCTACGAAATTGTTACCAAAGACAGAGATGCGGACATTGTAAGAAATTGGGGCACACAGACAGCGAATGCTTCCATCTCCTGGGAGAGACAATGTCGCGCACGAAGAAGAAAGGGGTATCCGAAACAACGTTTTTTAAACAGAAGATCAACCAGACCAGAAAAATAGCGACGAAGGATTCAGTTCGAAGCAAATTCAGCAGATTACGGAACTCATTCGAGCCGCAAACACAGGATTGAAAACAGAAGAGCCGTGTTACAGCAATTTTTCAGGTAACAAGTTTAATTCCACCGAAATTTGTCTTACCAGTTCACATAACTTGTTAAAAGACGGTGGATTCTCGATTCGGGATCCACAGACACATAACCGGGAATAAAATTTGTTTCGCAAACCTGAGAAAATTTCAAACGGAGAAGATGATATTTTGCCTGATGGAAGAATGCGGCGGCGGGTTGAGATGGTTGGCGATGTAGGGTTCAATAATAATCTCCGACTCACGGGAGTTCTGTATGTTCCAGATTTTCAATTTAGTTTGATTTCAGTAAGGAAACTGACTGTTGATTGCAATGCTTTGTGAATTTTGCCGACTGAATGTTACCTCCAGGACGTACGACAGGGGAGACTAGAAGATTCGGGACGCTGCAGGCTGGGTTGTACGTGTTGGATTTACTTGGAATGGGCCGTGCAAGCTTGGGCCGCGAACGTACACAAGCCGCAGAAGTGGACCTTGGCGCTACGGTCAGGACCGATAACAATTGTGGGCCGCTTCCAGTCTGCATTAGTAATACTCATTTAGATGATGTTTCTTTATTAGTCCGAAAGCAAGAGGATTACACGTTAAGCTTGGACATGTACCTCTTAAAAAGCTTGTTACAATGGGGTTAATAAAGCAGACAGATTTTCATTTGGGTTACGCTTGCGATGTTTGTTATAAGAGCAGGGCTCAAAGATTGCCATTTAGTCATTCTTGAATCAAGGCGAAGAAAGCATTTGAGATGATTCACATAGATGTTTGGGGTCCTTTTAAGGTTGACACCTATAATGGTTACAAATTTTTTATTTGTTTTGTTGATGATTTCACCAGAACCACGTGGGTACAACTCTTAAAGGATAAGGGTACAGCCTGGGATACAATTGTACAGTTTGTTATTATGGTTGAGCGACAATTTGAGGCCAAAATAAAGATCATCAGATCGGATAATGCTAAGGAACTTGGTAGCTCCAATGAAGGTAAATCTTATTTTTCACAAAGAGGTATTGTTCATCAAACTACTTGTGCACATACTCCACAACAAAATGCAGTAGTTGAAAGGAAACATCGATATCTTTTGGAAACTGCCAGAGCTTTGTTTTTTCAATCTAAGTCCCTCTGGCTTATTGGGGAGGAAGCATTCTGCATGCCACTTATTGATCATGACAGGCTTCCTACCAAGGTTTTAGAGGGAAGAACACCGTTTGAAAGTTTATATTGGGACAAGGTTACTTATGATACTATCCAACCCTTTGGATGTTTGTGTTATAAGACTTTTGTCGCTCATAAAGACGGAAAATTTGCATCAAGAGGTTAAGCTTGTGTTTATCTTGGGGAAGATCCTAGAAAGAAAGGACACAAGGTTTTGAGCATTGACACACGTGCAGTGGAAGTCTGTAGGGATGTTAAATTTCATCCTGATATGTTTCCTTACACAGGAGATATCAAGGGTTGTGACATCTCGTTTTCGTCTACTCAAAGTTACCCCGACAACACTCACATGTTTCTTGATGATGAAGAAAGGTGGCCCACTATTGCTTATCCAAAGCAACCTCCGTCTTCTGATATTGATGACCAAGCCACTCAGGTTCGACGTTCTAGTCGGACAAGTCATAAGCCTGTTTAGAGATGTATCTAAACTTAAATCTCTAAAACGATTTATATTTTGAATAGGCGAGAGAATAATATATTTTTAAGTGGATGGACATCTTTTGTATCTCACATATTTTCATGACATAAAATTCCAACGTTCAACATATACAATAGAAACTATAGTAGTTGAGTTGTTGATTTATTGAAAAGGATTCAGACTCAAAACAATTAAAAATTTGCAACTTTGAAGAGTAATAACCCAATTAAGGAAAACCTATCAAGGTGAAAAACAAAATCCTCGTTACTCAAAAGGCTTAGAGCACGATTATCAGATTAGCTGTATTTGGGTTCTTAGCACTCAATTTCATGATTCTTCACGCCACATCATTATAAGAATCATGTCTACATTTTACCAACATCGAAGAACTCATTTTTTTGATTTTTAACTCCCTCTATTTGTCATATCATTTCACTTTTCTTTTTAATTATTAAAGGAAAACAAATATTAATCTCTAATTATTATCAATGCTATTGTCAATAATACACAAAATAATCTTAACTTAATATTAATTTATAATTAAAGTTTGCTATATTTTTTAAACAAAAAATTATTCATATATATTATTAATGTAAAAATTAATTATTATTTGTCACTAAATTTTCTAGTTACTGTAATTAAATGTGGAATAAATGTAATTACTTTAAAATATCAAAAGATGCAATATGTCTTATTTTAATTTTTATCTTAGACTATTATTGAGTATTAAAAGTGATTTTTCATCTTGTCTATGCTTATGCATTGTTTATCATTTTTATTATGTTATTTTTGTTGTAAAATCTTCAACAACTATTTTAAACATTTCAAGGACCGTGTCTTTTTTAGCAACATTAGAGAATGCATTATTTGATTCTTAACTCTATCCAGTTACCATATCATGTTAGAATATGATTATTATTATTATATAAAAATAAAATATTCATCCATAGTTATTAATACTATCATTACTAATAACATAAGACATAATCTTAACTAATACATTTAGTTAGGATTAACATATTATGATGAATTTTGAAATATTAGACATATTAAATTTTATGTATATTTTAGTATTACATTTTTTATATCACTAAAAATAAGTATTAGGTACTAATTTATTTAAAATACGTATTTTTAAAAATTAAATAAAACATAATCTGATCTCATTTTGTACAGTTTAAGATTTTAAGAATTTTGATATATTTAGTTTATTAATATCATTATTAGTTTCTCAACTATTAAGATTTGAAAATATATAGGATCAGCTATTTATATTTGGTGTAACACCCCTACCGCTAATCCAGTAATTAACTCCTAATCCGTCTCAACCATCAATACCAAAGCAGCGGAATTCTTCCTCCAAACGGTGGGTGATACAATGCCGTTAGTCACCCACGTGACTAACAAGGCCAATTCCAAACAAAACCACACAATATTGGTCTGATGAATGAGTATATACCGAGCACTCTATACAAACAAATACATTTCATTCCTTGATCATATCACAATCCAAACAACTTCAATTCAATACTACACCGAGTCTACTACGATTCCAAATTTTGCCGATAACATTTTGGTCTTACAATACAACAATTTCAAAATGAATACAATATTCCTTAATCAACTACCCAAGCTTATACACCATCCCCGTCCTACTCTCGAATGCATTCGGCTTTAAGTACCTGTAAAGAAAAAACGGTGCCCATAGGGGCTCAGCAAATTGCTGGCATGAAGTTCACATACCCCGTGTGCTAACGGGGGTACGCCGACTACTTGGTCGAGAGCATGGGATTCATTTTAATTCAATCATCATGCAGGATAGAAATACATTATATATGTATACTAACACAAGTAATCAACATCTAAACAAGGAATACAATTCCTAACTAACACATCAAGGTTGTTAGCTCAAATTAATTTACTCTTAGGCCTTGAGGGTTTCTACCTCACTGTGCCTTAGTCTTTAGTCCTTGTCTTACCCATTCTCTTGGGTTACTCTTACTCAAGCTCACTTATCCTCAACCACAATCAAGTTCTACAAGACTCAATCTCAACTCTCTACTCTCAGTTCTAATTCTCAACTCAATGTTCAATTCTCAAGTTTCTAACTCAAATCTCAATCCTCAATATCAAATTCTCAAAACTCATTACCAAATTCTCAAAGGTATCTTTTAAGTCATTACCCATGACCTCCGGGTAGAGTCATACACAAGACTCACCACCGAGCTTTCAAATACGAGTCTTACTTCCCCGGTTTCGACCCTACTCTAGGTCTAGCATGGTGGGAAGGTTCGACTATCAAACAGAACTATACTCCTAGTTCCTCCAATTCTCAAAGGTCCGTTCCTCTACCAGACTACTCAAATTCCCAATACTCCTCTCTCAGAGTTATTTCACAATCTCATAGATTAGCCTAGAAGTATCTCTCTCGATAACATCTAATAGCTTAGGGAATTTTCTCAATGTCTAGCATTCTCAGATTTAAGGGTTTCCCCAACTTATCGACTACTTTTATGTTCGGGACATTTTCTCATATTGGTCGGTTCCTCATATAGTCGGTTGAATAGTTATCTAAGGGACTTTGATGGTCCCTTATCATTCCTTACTTCTCTCAAAAGTTCATATCTTGAACTATCAACATCCTCTAAGTAGAGGTCTCATTATTACTTTCCACTATTGATTATTTCGTGGTTTGTTCAATTCGGTTTTCTAACCGTTATCGGGAGTTTACTAATCCCGTACAACTCTCTCACATTCTAGTGAGTTCATATGTTTACATTATCGTTATTCTCGATTCAATAGTTTTCGTGTGTTTCCACGTTTTCGTTATTTTGTGAAACAACTCCTTCTACGAGTCACTGTCAAACAAGACTCATCTATGAGTTGGTCTACACACTAAGTTAGACCACACAATCATTCAAGAAGGGTTTGCTCATACATCATACAACAAGACATACAATCAAATGCAATAAACCATTTTCATGCCTTTATCTTAATTAAGTCGGCACACAAGCACACAAATCAGTGTAGCCACATTAGCATACAGGGCATGAGAAAATCATACCTTTCACCATGGATTACCTTACCACATCACCTTACGTTTCTTGGTTCATACTTGATCCACTGATAACATTCAAATGTTGCTATTAACATTAAGGTGTTACGGTATGTAAAATTAATACTCCCGTAATTAACCCCGTTATCCCGTTGTTCCTCAGTTTTGTTCATGTGTTCTTCAACTCACAACTTCCTCATTCACTTCTCAATTTTTTAAACTTCTTAGGACATTTATATGTCACCAAACAACTCCTAAAAAACATCTAAAACCAATACCAATCAATTCCCATCATTAGAACCCTTTAAAACACTCTCGGGGAAATTCTGGAGGTGGTCCGAGACTTGGTCCTTACCCTAAGTCGCGGACCAACACAAGACTTAACTTTCGGCCATTTTTATGTAGTGGTCCGGGACCTTGTCCATCTCTCAAGTCCCGGACCAAGCTTGGTTGTGTATTCTCGACCTTATTTTGAGGGTGGTCCGGGACTTTGTCTAAGGACCAAGTCGGACCCTGCTAAAAAGCTATCAAATTGCAGTTTTTCAATTCTCATTCAACCCTTAATTCACACCCAATCTTTCCTAATCCTTTCACATGTTTTCTAACATGTTTAAAAACCCTAAAACACTCCTTAAACCTTCCTAAATCATTGGTCCAATTCACCACCCAATTCTTGCTCAACTTCTACAATTTCAATTCTCACATTTTTGCATTTTGCACACTTGTGCATTTTTAAACTTTCTTTTGGTAGTTTACACTTCTTCTCAATCCAATTGACCATTCTCAATCCTTCCAAGACAAATGCATTAACTATACCCAAGTCCATCCTCCATTCACAAGGCCACACCCCTTAACTCTTTTCTAGAAATTCTAAGTTACCAAACATCAATTATGCTACAGATTTTTGCATCTCTTCAATCCATCCTCAAACTTCCATTTCAAGGTTATTAATCCACTCAACTCAACCCAATACACACCTAACTCCTCTCATTCATCAAGTCACCTACAAATGCTCCATTTCTACCGAAATTTCGCCATAACTCACCTACAATCCTAACATTGCCCAAATGCACAATTTATCACCTAAATCCATTTCAATACTATCTACCCATAAGGGTCCTACCAGCACATAAGCTCAAGCAAAAATTCTCCAAATCAACAACATAGCTCAAAATCTCAAATGCAATGGCACTTAGGCCCTTAAATCAACACAAGTTCACAATTCTCTCTAATATCATCCAAACACATTTTCCAACATAGATTTCAATTCATAATTTGGGTTTATTAATTTATTTACCCATCCCAAATTCTAAGGCAATCAAAATAAGTATTAAGGTAAGCTTTTTACCTTAATCTTCCACGTTTCTTTTCAATTCTCCTCTTCCTCTTTCCATTTTCGGTCAAGTGCGCAATGGAGTTTCCATCCCAACATCCAAGGAACACAAAATGGATATAATTAAATTCCTAAACCCTTAGAAAAAGTTCTAATTCAATGAAAGGCTTAAAGCACAAAATCTGGGTTTACCTTTGGGAGCTCTTGAATGGTTTTCACTCATGAGTAAAAAGGAGGGTTCCAACACCATTGGAGAGTTGAACCAATGCTCCAAAACAAGAAGAAAACAAGGCATCAAAAGGGGGCAAAATGGCCACACCAAAGAATAAAGGAAAGGTGGGGTTTTCTTGGATTTTCTTACCTTAGATGAAAGAGGGGACTCCAAGCTTCAAGAATATGTTGTTTTCTCTTCAAATGGGATATACCCATGGAGATGAACTTCATCATTTTTGGATTTTGAAAAGAGAGGAGTGTAGAGCTTGGTGATGGGAGTTCAAATATATGAATTATTTTGCATTTGGAGCATGATTGTGGCTTGGGCATGGAGAAGAAGGTGGGCTGCCATTGGAGCACCTTGGAATCGCCAGCAAGGGGGAGAAAGGGTGGAAAAATCGGCTGGAGAAAAAAGAAAGGGAGGAAAGAGAAGAGGGGAAAGAGAAATGAGAGGAGAGGAGAGGAGAGAGAGGGTACCTTTTTTTTGTATTTTTTTTCTTTCTTTTCTTTTCTTTCTAACTAGATACTTATTAATAAGGGGGGCTGCTTTATTTAATAAAAACCGGCCCCTATGAGTACATATGAGCTGGAGCGTTTTTCGTCTTTTACAGAAAACGCTCGTTAATTTACCCGGTTTAGCACTATTCACTATCCGGGTTCGTTTTCGGATTTTTCTCGTTTCTTTAATTTAATGGTTCTTAAGCTTCCAATAATGTTTAATTATAGTTATTTAGTCAACCATAATTTTTACGGGTCTGTTTGACCACTTAAGTTCACGTTTTCGGGTTTTCTCGAAAAAATATGCTTTAAGGCTCCGTTAGCGTTTTTAATCCATTTTAGGGATTGTTTTCTTCGGGAATTGTTCTCGTACATCAATTAGGCCTAACGAAGTCTTAGGAATCCATCTAGGACCCTAACCGAGGTCGTATTCCTCCTATGGTCACATAATGCTCATTTTTGTGTTTATGCTTTTTAAGCGTTTTCTCTTTTCTTTTGGATTTATTTTTTTCACAAAAGTCTTTAGGCACTATTAGGCCCTCAAATACCATATTAGAATAATTTAATCACCTTAATTAAGTTCGGGGTATTTCATTTAGCATATTTAATAATAGAAAAAAATTAGGGGTTCAATTTTGTGGGTTCTTAAGCATTCATACACAATAACTGTAACACCCCAACTCCTAATACCATGATTGTCGCTTAAAACTCCACCTCGTTTGTTAATATCGCAGCGGAAAAATTCTACTAAGTTGGTGTTACCGCCGTTAATCACCCACATGACTAACTAGGCCTATTCTCTTACATGTCACGGTCTGAATAACCGGATAATTCCCTGAGCAACTATACAACATAATCCATAATCTATAATCTGTACCGAGTGAAATACAACCCAAAAATTCATATACACAACTTAAAACAATGAGAGTATAACCACTCTCATGTATACAATTAAACTGCTCCCCATACTTCTACCTGCTCCTACACTCAGGGGAGTCGTCTTCAGTTGAGTACCTGAAAATAAAATGGTAGGCCCCAAGGGGCTCAGCACATTGCTGGTATGGAAGACGTGCAGCCCACCGGCTACCGAGGTTACACACAACTAATTGGTCGATATACATGCGGTTGATTATTATTCAAACAGTAATGTGAAGTACAATAAACATTCAACATATTAGGCATGTAATCATATAACTCAAAATAGATTAAACATCGTAATGGAAGTTCACCTGACAAGGATATAGTATTCCTTTCCTCACTAGGCCCGAGAATCTACTTAGTTCTCGTGTTCGGCCTTACCTCATAAATGCCAACCGTCCTTTAATTAGAACCGGTCATATCTTAGTTCCATCTGTTTACTTTTGTCAGGCTGTTATTAACCCTAGCCAGTGAGTTATTAGCTCCACTGGTTAAATAAACAAATAATTGGTTTGGGGATGTAGGCTGGATCCCCCCACGTCATCTTAAGTTGCCTCCCACCTCGAACAGAAATCGAGGAGGTTGAGTCGGTTTGTTGACACTAGGCGACAAGTCCATAGACAAGTCTTAAACGGAAGACGGATCTGATACAGATGCCGACCTCCTAACTAAAAACATTCATGACCGGACCATCATAGAATCTTTCACCACTATGTTAGCGATAGTAGAAGTTTACTGAAACACTTTTGTTTAATCCGAATCTCTATCGGGTGCTAACCAACTAATATCAGAGGGTTATTCCTCATTCTTATACCATTATCCGTTGTTTGACATTTTCGTATGTGGGAAACAATATGGACCTCAACCCGTTTATTTTATGTTCCTCATTTGCGTTGATTACTATACGAAGTTAATACCAAGCTCAAAGTAAAGTCGGGTTAGCACAATACGAATCATAGAGGAAAACTTAATAAACTGTTTTTATGCATTTATCTTGTTTAGTCATAGCATATAAACAAGTAGCACACAAGCCGGGGTAAACCTCGGCAGCAAAAAGGATGCAAGAAAATCATACCATACACCTGGAGATTGGCAAGCTCTTAATACGACGCATGCATAATCCGTCGAACACCTCCGACTATCTAAATCCTATAACATAGTACTTGTATTTCCACACCTCCCTTAGCATATGCTCGTTTTAGTTATCAGATGCATAGGGCTCCTATGTATCTAACGTTACATTACACTGATTTATATATATATACACATCTCTTTATTCCAAAAAAAAAAATCCTATAACATAGTAGTCGAGTAGATTAATAACTTAATTACAGAGGTGATCATTCGGGCGGGCGGGTCGGGTTCGGGCCGGGCCAGAGGAAAATTTTAGGCCCGTCGGACCTATTTTCAAAAACCAAGCCCGATTTTTTACATGCTCGGGCCGGGCCGGGCTAGGCCCGGTTTTTTCCAGACTATGCCGAAGCCCGGCCCGCCCGGCCCGGTTTTTTAATTTTTTTAATATAAATTAATAAAAAATTTAAAATTAATATATTTTAATATAGATTTATATATTATATATATAACTTATTTAAAATTAATATATATATATATAACTTATTTAAAATTATATATTATATATAATTTTTGTATATATTATATAAAAATTAAATATGTATATATTACATTTTAAAATATAATAATAAATAATATAAAATCGGGCCGGGCCGGGCTTGCCACGGGCTCAAAAAATGTGCCGTGGCCCGGCCCGATTTTTCATTCGGGCCTATATTATGTCCAGGCCCGCCCGAAAGCCCTATCGGGTTCGGGCTCATCGGGCTTTTTTACGGGCCGGGTCGGACCGGGCTGCCGGGCCGGACACATTATGATCAGCTCTACTTAATTATCTTCTAAACATTTCGTTATTATACGTAACCCTCTTAATTATTTTCTAACCAGCTCGTCATTTCTTGTGACGTTGTAACAACCTCATCATTTTATGCGACATTCAAACCGTACTGTCATTTTGTGTGACGTCTTTTTGTTTTAACCGTTCCCTCGGTTTTAACTTGCTAACCATATATACGTGAATGTATACAATCTTATAATATCAATGTCACACTATTGTCACATTGTTTCTCTTAACTAACTCTTAATATCCTCATTATGATTATTTTTTTACGCGACGTTATAAACGTCTCGTTATTTTATGTGACGTTCTCTCGTCCTTAACTAAATCCCAATCATTACGGATTTTAATTTAAATCTCTTAATCCACTAATCCAATAATATCCAGTAGCCCATACTGTTGTAATTATTATTCCAACTCTTAACTTTCTAAAATATTACAAACTAACCTCTCTTAATTTATAATGTTTACAACAACTATTTTATAATTGTTTTTGTAATTCTAACTCTTCTATAATTGTATAATAAACTATATCATAGTATTGGTTATTACAATCTGACCCTAATGTCATTTTATAACCCTTATATTATACTTCTCTTTAATTACGGTTTTACCCCGTAATTTACTAAGCTTAACAATTTAATTCCTTTTTACATTAACATACACATATTATGTATATTATGCATTTCCTTTCTTCCTAATATTATACAATCTTACTATACTCCTTAAATTCCTCAAATGTCATGCACAACATGATTACTCTCCCAATATTTTGATTTATTACGACTTAACCCCAAATATTATTAATTGTTACAAGTAAACTCAGTATACTTGTTTAACCTATAGTTTTCTCTTCTTAATAATTTATACCAAAATTTCACTCATAACTTTTCCTTAATATCAAAACAGACCCTAAGCTGTTGAATTCACACACTTCACTCCTCAACTTTCGGTTAATTGCATTTTAACCCCAAAGTTTCATAACTTTACATTTTATGTCATAATAATCATTATATCCTATAATTTTTATCCCTTAATTAATAAATTCCATTCTAACCCCAAAAATTTTGGAAATTACCAACCAGACGCTAATGCCCTCGGCCTTATTTTTAAATTTCTTAATAATTACCAAATTGCCCTAAAACTTTATAATTGTTACATTTTATGTTTATAACTCATTATAAATTCTAACTTTAATTATTTTAACCAAAGCTTTTGGTCAACATTTGACCTTGACCATTCTCGGCCCTAATTACCATTTTCCACCCAGAATTTTCTAAAATTACACTTTGGCCCCTAATATTTCTAAAAATTACATTACACCAAAATGTCTTTTTAACTTCTAATTTTCTTTATTTACCAAACTAACCCCTCAAATCTCGGCTATATTTATTTATATAACCCTTATAAATTTATTTTTACAATTTATACCTATTCCTTTAGCCATAATATTACTAACACATTATAAGTACTTTTAAGTACTTAAATGTTACCAAATTAATTCCTTAAGACTTCTAAATTTGTAGGTATTCTTATACCTATTTTCTAAAGTCTCCGAAATTCCTAAAGTGTCTCATCCACTTCTGAATTTTATACCCAAGCATATACTATATAATAAACATAATAAAGCATAAAAAGGCATAAAAACACTTAAATCAAATAGCTCTTACTGGTGGACAGAATACAAGCCCTTAATATCCAGAAAAGCATTAAAACAAGCCTTAATTATGCACATAATTAAGGTAATAACCTGCACACATAATATAGCTCACGACATAATTGTTATTAACTTATAATTAATTTTATAAGTGTTTTCCTAGCTCATATGTCATTAGCTCTTTAATCAAAAGTTCATAAATGATTTATATAATTTTCTAGGTTGAATTAACCCATTTTTATGACATAAGATCCCGGCACTACATAATATAAACATTAAATGCCTTAAAACCTTATATTATGTCATAATTAAGAGTATTAACCTTATAAGCTCAACTTCTTGGTTTCTAAAAGCTCTCATCACGTCCTAATATATCAAGATGATAATAATTCAGTTTATGAGTATAAAAAAAAGTTTAGTCCATGATTTAGTGATTTAAGGCTTAATATAAACTTACCCTTGTAATCATTTGTAAGATGATTCTTTGGAGTGTTTGGGCTGACCAAATTGAGCTATAATAACCTTCATTCTTGTACCAAAAGATGGATAAAAATAGTTTAGGAAGGACCTCCAAATCGGCCATAATGAAGAAAATGGTAAAAATGACCTTAATGTCCTTTTTGTACCTTAAGCCTTGCTAAGGACTTTCTTAGCTCTTTGTATGATCTTGGATGAATTTATGCCTTCAAGATTGATTGAGGAAAGCCTTGGTTGAAAGAGATTGATGGCTAGGAAGCAAGGTCTTGGCACAAGGAAGACAACGAAAGTGTTTAATGTGGATTCGGAGCAAAAATGACTAAGTTATGGCACTTAGGCTAAAGAACACTTAGAACTTACCAAGAACACTCATGAACACTCAAGAACAGCTCAGGAACAAGAGAAAGGATGGCAAGAGGAAGAAGAAGAGTAATGATGATAATGTAATAATGTAAGTTATAATAAGTTAAAGTAAGTTAAAGTAAGTTTCCTTACTTTCCATTCACGTGTGAAGCCAGCCAATTTGGATTTGATGAGCTGAGTCATCATATGGTAACCGGCCACACTTAGGATATTTAGGAGGGTTAGTTTGGTAATTAACCAAGGACATCAAGATTAGGCCTAATCTGGGCACTATTCATCATCAGTGCCCAAATCCGTGATTTTTTTAGAAATTTTCTGTATTAGGCTTACTAATGTGATACAAAGTAGTACACATGTATATTAGAGTGTATACTAGGTAATTTAGCCACTCAAAACTCAATTCCAAGACAGTTCTCAAAAATGTGCTTTAAGGAGTTTTTAAGGCACATTTTGTGTTTTAAGTTGTTTTTGAGATTGGTTTTCTTTGCTAATTGTTATATAATGTTCTTAGCTTAGATATTGAGCCTGGGGATCCACTTTGGGCCCTAGTTAAGGTCTCATAAGCTCTAAGGATTCTTAGAGCACATTTTTGCCCTAAGGGGTCTTAAGGCATGTTTTTGCCTTAGATGATTGACCTTTGGTTTCCAATCATTTTATGTTGCTTAGTATGCTAAATGAACTCACTTGGGAACTTATTGGAGGTTCCCTAATTTATTTGAGCTATTGAAGCACCTTTTTGCTCTAATTGTTCTTAAAGCATGTTTTTGTGTAAGTTGTTGTTTAACTCTTTCTAATGTTTCTAAGGCATGTTCTAGCCTTAGTATATCATAATTAGACAGTTCATTAATATATTAAAGTTTGGGGTATTTCAATAACCCAAAATTATGGTTCTTTATTCTCTATTATCCACCTATACATCCACTCATTTTTTTAATTAAAAGAACCATTGATATCTATTGGTAATTGTGTACTGAGAAAATTATAAAAATATTTCTCTAAAAAAATATGATAATAGTTGTCAACATCTCTATGTTAAAAACTTAAAATAGAGTATAATGATAAGAGACTATAGACTTAACATTAACATTTGTAGAATATGCACTTTGAGAAACTTTACACCTACCAACTACCAAATAAGGTGCATGTGCATTTTTATGTACCGTTTTGATACAGTCGATCTCTATCAATAAGCTGAGCAGGAAAGGAGTGAAAGCAACTAAACCCGTTTTTGTTTAACTTGACAATGACTTTCATGTGGTAGTTGGATGTTAACTCTTCATTGCAAAATATAATAGTTTTAATAGATACACAAAAATAGGATGTAATTATTTTATTTGATTTTGATGTAATATATGTAACGACGCCCTCTTCGGATTTATGCATTCCTTAATTCTATATGCCGCACTGGAATTTATTGAATTTCAGCACTGATAACGATCATCATTGTTGTCACGGAAGGTTAGGGTACAATACAAATACTACATGCGACGTACGTACGTACGTGTTAGACGTGGCATCACCGGATGTCGATTGGTTAATTAAGCGCTTGGGATAAGGAAAATTAATTGCTGATTAATGGGTATTTGGGCCTCCTCGTAATCATTACTAAATTATTTCAAATATCATTAAAATCAACAAAAGAATATTAAAGGCATGTCCAGGTACATGTACATATGGATCTGGGTTAGGTCTGGACACTTGAGGTGTCTGATTTTTCTGGATTGAATTTAGTCCTTTAGATCTAGGAGTCAAATAATTTAATGGTTAAGATTAAATAGCTATGTTTTGACATTTTATTTTTTAAAATGAAAAGCAACATCAATTAAAGTTCAGCAAACCTATTTTATAGTCTATAATGACACCTATATTATAGATTATAATAATTACTAGACTTTTAGAATTCCCAAATCAATTACCAAAATTGATTAAATTATTATAATCTATAATATACGGATGTGATAGTGTTAAGTATACGAGTGTAATAGTGTGAAGTATATAAATATTTTCAAATTAAGTAAATGAATGTGATAGTGTTAAGTATACGAATGTTTACAGATTAAGTATACGGATGTGATAGTGTTAAGCTTACGAATTTTTTAAATCAAGTATACCAATTTGATAGTGTTAAGTATATAATAATATTTACAAATTAAGTGTACGAAAGTGGTAGTGTTAAGTATACAAATTCTCACAAATTAAGTATACGAATATAATAGTGTGAAGTATACAGATGTGATAGTGTTAAGTATATGAGTGTAATAGTGCGAAGTATACTAATATTTACAAATTAAGTATACGAATGTGATAGTGTTAAGTATACAAATGTTTACAGATTAAGTATACAGATGTGATAGTGTTAAGTATACGAATGAAGAAATATCGACTCTATTGTTATACGTATACTATCAAAAGCATTACTCGAATACTAGTCTGTGATAAATTCATTTACTGGGTAAATATTAATACTACGATTCGTTTCAAATATAAGTGAGTTCTACTTGAATTACCATGTACACCTATACTCATATACTAGATATGAGAAGTATTAAGTTACCCAATAATTATTACTCTGCAATATTGAAAAACGTGAAAAGATGTAAATATATTAAAAAATTTATAACAAAAATACATTTTTAGTTTCTCAAAACATACACACTGAAATACTAAATCAGTAGTATATAAAGAACTTATAACAATATGTTCAAGTACTAACGTCTTCTACGCTCATATACCAGATATCACATGACTATTAAGCTACCTCATCATTATTACTTCTACGATATTGGAAAACATGAAAAAATTTAAATATAATAATTTTTTATATCAGAAATGTTTTTTTAGTTTCCCTGCACACTGAAATACTAAATCAGTAGTGGTTCAATTAATCATAACAATATGTTGAAGCACTAATATGTTCTACACACATATACCAGATATCGGGTGACTATTAAGCTACCTCATAATTATCACTTGAAAATTTTTTAATCTAATAATTTTTGTTATATCAGAAATATCATTTTAGTTTCCCAAAACGTACATTCTGAAATACCAAATCAGTAGTATATCGAGTATTTATAACAATATGTTGAAGCACTGATGTCTTCTACACTCAAATACCAATATTCGGTAACTATTAAGCTACCCCGTAATTATTACTTCTTTACTATTAAAAAACGTGAAAAGATTTAATATATTAAAAAATTTAACACAAATATTCCTTTTTAGTTTTCAAGACACTAATCATTAACAATTAATTAAAACAACTAATCATTTATATAATAAAATAATACATTCCACCAATAAGAATACATCCACAAAAATCTGGATTCGTTGTGAGTCAGGTCTCAAGCCAAACCTTGTACATATAACTAATTTGTAAAAGTCCTGCTTGAATGAGGTCACGAACAGAGAGGAGACCCCGCCAGATTGGACTGGAGTTTGCAACGGGCTGGAGGAGATGGAGTGGACGACCACCAATATATCGAGCTCTGAAAAACTGGGAGACTAGGGACTGGTGCTGTCTGTGTAGAATTCGCCAAAGCTGTTTTGCCAACAGGGCACGATTAAAGCTACGTAAGTCACGAAAACCCAAACCGCCAGAATTGAGAGGGAGACACAGCTGGGTCCACTTCTTCCAATGCATGGACTTGGATGTGGGAGAGCCACCCCACCAGAAACGTGAAATCATACCTTTGATGGTGTTGAGAATCGACTGTGGCAAAGCAATAACCGACATGACGTATGTAGGGATGGCCTGTAGGATAGATTTTATAAGATGCAAACGTGCCGCCTGGGATGTGACATGAGACCAACCCTGAATCCGACGGGTGTGGAGGGTGATTTTTCGGTATGAGGGGGGGGGTCTATCTAAACGGTTCTTGACTGAAAAGCCTAGATCCTAAAATGTCATTCTGTGGAGGGTGAAAACCCGTTATTCTGACATCCCTCAAATACCTACTAAATCGTCCGTCTTTCCCAGAAAGCATAAGGGGAGTGCAGGTGTGCACTACACCCGCTCTCAATGGGCTCCACGCGGACTTATGCCTCTATAAGGCGGAATTGACTAGAGTCGCCACCTAGTTTGACCTAAGATACTAGGAAGGAAGGGAAGGAGGGTTCTAAGAACCGTTGGTTGACTCTGATTTGCTTATGGATAGGGCTTATCTGGTCATTACAGGGATTCTATTGTGGGTTCGCACTGGGTTACACCCCTTAGAAGTGGCAACGACCATGACTTCGGATTGGTGCCCGAGGAAACCTCGGTCTCCAATTGTCGGGATTGCCTTCTTTCAAAACCTTATTAGAGAGATTCCGCTAAGGCCAAAGGATGGGATTTGAGTATGGAATGAGGAGTAGACGATTTTGAAGAGTCTTGAAGGAATAAGCTGATCTTGAGGTATCGGTTCGTGGGAATGGTCAAAGGGTTGAGAAGGTTTGATTAATTTTGAGGGGATTGGATTTGTCTCGGCTTTTGTGAGGCTAAGGGGCATTTTGGTCATTCTTATGGAGTTGAGGGATGTTTGGATCATTTGGCTGATTTGAGGAGTTTTTTGTGTTTTGTGAAGTTCGGATTTTGAAATGGTCGGATTCTTGAGGTGTCTTGGGAAGCTGAATGTGTTGAGGAGCAATTCGGGTTTTGAGGACGATTGAGTATGGAAGGGGATATTTGGTTTGCGAGTATTCGGGTTTTGGAAATATTTCAGGTTTCTAGGAGTCTTCAAGAATTGGAAGTCCTATGTGACTTAGAGTTGGTTAAAAGGAGGATTGAGAAGTGTTTATGGGTCCTAAAGCTCTAATGGAGATGTTGGATTGGATTATTCAGAATTGTCTCTCTTAAAGTTTTTAAAGCTGGAAAATCATTTTTTGTTGTGAAAAAGGCGGATAATCCCGAGGGATTACCCTGTGTACCCCCTCGAACACGACACTTAATTAATGGTAAGTGCCGAGGCTCGAAAGATGGGGCAATGAATTTATGTCGAAAATAAGATTTAGAGAGAAACACCATGAATGAGATGTTCTCGGTCAAATCCTAATAACGTCTCTAACTCCCGGGTTTTAAAACGTTAAAAACCGAAAACATTGAAATCGAATGGAAGGGAGTTAGACGATTCTAAAATCCCGGCTGCAACTAGGAAGGTCGTTACTTCCCTAGCACCCCGCCTTGTAAAAATCTAGGCTGCAATTAGGGGAGGTTTGTCACCCTAATGCCCCGCCTAAAGAGATCCAGACTGCGACAAGGGAGATTATGACCCCAGTGCCCCGCCTCGGATTTTTATTTTTAGGAAGGGAGACAAGCGATGATCTAACCATGGATGAAATGTTTTGAAGGGGTTAGACATTTCTTGCTCCCAGAAAACGGTTTATTTGGATTTGAAAACTAAGTTAGAAAACTTTGAAAGTTGTTCGGAATTCTCGATGAGGAAACACTGATTTTGAGAAATGTCTTAGGAGAAAACTTTCTGTATATGTGAGAAGAACTTTCTGCATTCGAGAAGAGTTTTCTGTGATGTGAGAAGAGTTTTTCCTTTAAAATTCCACAAAATGGTTTCTTTGAAAACCTGATGAGATTTGAATAAAATGATTGTTCAAAATTTGAGAAAGAAGAATTTTTGGGATTTTTTGAATTAAGGCTGAATAATGAGAAATGTTTTTGGATTTTTGGAGTTTGGATGGAATCTACAATTTGAGTTTGAATGGGATTTACAGATGAGTTTGAATGAATTGAATGAACTGAGTTTGAATTGAAAGAATTGGGTTGAATTGAAATGGATTTGAATTTGGGTCGAGATTGGAAGACGGACCAGGTCAAAGTTGGGCTTGGTCAAAGTTGAGATTGGTCAAAGTCAAGATGGGTCAAAGGTCAAAGTCAGGATGGGTCAAAGTCAAAGGTCAAAGTCAGACCGGATTGAACTTTTGGGCCATTGTGATTTGGGCCTTGGGGTGATTGAGCTGTGGGCTGAATTGGGCTTTTGGGCCGGATTGTTATTTTGGGTCAAGATTTAAGATTGGACCAGAATGAGATGGAATTTGTATTTGAAATTGAATTTATTCTCTCTTTTTTTTTTGGTAAAGTTTTTCATTGAAATTAGGGATGGTTTGGGATAGGCTTTAAAAGTTTGGAAGGTATTGTTCCCTACAAAGCAAATCAGAAATAAGCTAGTTGTGGGGTACCTTCAAAGGCTTACAAGAGATCTTCAAAGTTTTGGAAGATATTATTCCCCACAAAGCAAATCAAAAATAAGCTAGCTGTGGGGTACCTTCCAAGACTTATCAACATAAATTGGGTGACCTATAAGGCTTTCTAGGGCTACATGTGCTAAACCAATCTAACAGTTTATAAGTCGAAACTGACAAATAAAAACGTTCAATGTATAACACAACCGAACATGTATAACAAGCATTCAAGAATATGTACCGATAGACAGAATAAAAATAATCAAATCAACAAATACAAACAAATAATGAAATCCAAGACTATAAGAGATAGCACAACGAATAGACAAATTACAACTCATGATAAGAATTAAAGTGTTGAATTAGAGAGAGCTGCTATGGGGGGTCACATCGACGCCGCCTCACTCGAGCTGAAGGAGATCCGAAGAGATACACCAACCGTCTTTCACGTTTGAAGGGAGGCTCCAATAGTCCTAGCCAAGGTCCAGCTCCTTAGTCCCCGATCAGATTCCCGTCTCTCAAGCAATATGTACATGCCATAGAACAAAGACAAAGAAACATGAAAGTTAGTAATGAAATGTAGGAGGGTTGGGGTGTGTGCAATGGGATCATACGGCCCCTCTCAATGGGAGGAAAGGGGGCAATTTAATCATCTCCCACACCCCAACCGAGAACACAGAAAGAGCTTCAAGCTGCCAACGAATGCTATGAATTGTAAAATAAATCAAGCACTGGGGTTGCTACTCAAATTAATTTGTCATCCTAGATTAGACTCATACCAAAGTGTAGTATCAAAGAGGTGAAGTTGTGAGTCATGTGGGATCATACCTAGAAGGGTTTATATCATTTCCCTCTAAGATAAAAAATTAATGAGGAACATCCAGCCAATGAGTGATTTATGTACAATTATAGCATAGGGCAAGTATCACTCGATTCTATGTTCTTATCTAAGCGCAAAAGGGACAAGTCATGTGCTAGTTTCAATCTAATTTCCAAACCAGTATCAATGCGCAAGGGACAATTAAATATGAAAGACGATTGAAGTATAGTAAGGAAAGGTTGAAAGGATAAATTTCCAAACCCATGAGAAGCCACCATGAAGCATCAAGTCTACAAGCTCGGTCTACAAACGAGGCTCATGGTCAACTTCAAGTCCAACTATCGCAACCCAAATCCCACAGTGCCAAGTTCGAAGTCCGCCAGTCTGGCCTCAGCTGACCAGGCAGATCCAGATAAATTTGATGGGTACTCAGGTTGACACACATACCCATCGTAAAGCTCCTAATCTCAGAGGTAAACTTCAGCAATAATTTTCACAAGTAACCCAAATAATATAACGAGAACATAACTTGAGGAGGAAAACTGATTTCGATGATATTAATCCCAAGATCCACATAGTAGCAGAGACTCCCAAAGGCCGGGAAGTGATTCACGGACTGATATAAAGCTTCTTAATGTCAAGGTTTTAGCCAAAGGGAAAAGTCAATAACTAGAAGCTGGAAGATGATTCCTCAGCCGAATTAACAACAAGCACAGGGGGATCGAAGGAACCCTTCAGGTGGCCAAACATACCCGTTCCGGATTATGAGAAGACGAGTTAAATTGAGCGTACCATGAACGAGCAAAAATCAAACCCAACCGACATCAGGAAATTGCAAAAGGGCCAAATAGTGGTTTAATGAACACAGTTGAGCACAGAACGACCATTGGAAAGTATGAGATCCAACCAAACCTCAAATCGTGCACGAAAGCCAGTAAACAAGAACAACTAAATAATCTGAAATTTGTACCGACACCGAGAGATAGGCGGTAATACCAACTGTGGTGATTTCGATAAGCAACAAAGGAGAGCTCCCTGCAAAATTAATAGCTAACACGACACCAACTAGACAGTCATAAAATGGGTTAGGTTGTAAAAATAATCAGACAAACACAACAGTATGTGTAAACCGCAAGTTTGCTCCGAGAAGTCATGGGAACAGCACACGAACATGCTCCCTTTCAGATCAGGTTCACAGCAAACAGCACACCCACAAAATGTGCAGATCATTTCGAACCTCTAAAGCAGGTAATTGAGAACGTATAATCACCGAAACAGAAACATGGGGCACTCAGGCGTACCCAGAGTAAGTAATGTCAAGTATTAATCAGTTAGGGTAACCATAGACAACTGAATTAACAGAGGGATGGTTTGTGTAGCCAATCGACCAAGCGGGTTTAAAACAGTGGTGGATGTTCCGTAAGCGTGAGGAAGACGACGAAAGAAGGGCATGTACATTCCTCATTCATCAGTTAGGTTGAAAAATTTGCAAAGTTGAAGAGAATGAAGGATAGAGCATGAATGCTCTTGTTCGCCAATTTGGTTGCAAAAATACTGGCAGAGTGCGTGTTTCCCGTCTCGCTAGGGAGATTGGTAAATCACGAGAGAAGAATGAAGATGGCGCCGGGCTTGTGGGTTCTTTGCCACCAGTTTAGGTTGCAAATTACCGTCGACGAAGAGATTGAAGAGCATAGAATTCGAATTTTCCTGCTCGCTAAGTGTTTTTCGTTTCGGTTGGAATAATGAAGGAATTTGAGAGGAAGAAATAAAAGGGAATGGCTGCAAAGAGGTAAGTGGTCCTCCAGATTTGATTTTTGTTTCGGGATTTCAGAGGTGATGTTGGGGATTATTTGAGCTTCTTCTTTGCTTTGGAGATTGAATACCGGAGGGAGATGAAACGAGATAGGAAGGGAAAAGATCGTTGTCTGTATGAGAAGGAAGAGTTGGGTCTCTGAAGAGTGGAAAAAAGAACGATTCCGAGACAAAGATGGGAGGAGGCGGCTACCGTAAGAAAACGGAATCCCCTGCCACTGTAGGGGTTCTTGTTGTCTTCTAATGAAAAAGGGTGGATTTTAGGGTTTAGGAGATGGGTTGGATTTTAGTGTGGGCTTAGGCTTGGGTTTGGGTTTTGGGCTGCTGGGTCTGATTGAAGAATGGGTTAAGATCAAGTTTTGGTCTGCCGAAAAATAAAAAGGAAAAGGCTCACCACAATAGAGCTTCATATAAAAATGACAGAAAGAAAACAAAAGCTATAACTTGACTCGAGGAAAATCATCAGAAACGTTAATGTTTTTTTTTAAATGCTTTGAAAAGATTATAAAATGATGGTTTCGTCTTAGCACGCACGCTAATATGTTTTGAAAAAGAAAGGTGACGACCTCTCTTATTATTTCAGAATTTGCTTTATGGGGTGAGAATTTTTGGTGTCTACAGATGGCTCCCCTTGATTCAATTCTGCAAGCCCTTGCAGAATTGGATCAAGGTTGACGGGGCGCCAAAAATTCTCACAACGGTTTATGGTGCATTGGGATGCGGCCGTGAGTGTATGAAGACGATTGAAAGTACGAGGACTTATGACGAGCCTCAGTTAGACCTCTTGATATCTAACCCTAAGACTTATGACGAGCCTAGGATACTGACAATAGGGTTGGCTTTGGGTGCACGAGGACTTATGACGAGCCTATAATGCAATTGAAAGTACGAGGACTTGTGACGAGCCTCAACTAGACCTCTGATATCTAGTCATAGGACTTATGACGAGCCTATGATACTAACAATTTGATTGATTGGGCTGCACGAGGACTTATGACGAGCCTCAACTAGACCTCTTGACATCTAGCTATAGGACTTATGACGAGCCTAATGCAATTGAAAGTACGAGGACTTATGACGAGCCTCAACTAGACCTCTTGACATCTAGCCATAGGACTTATGACGAGCCTATGATACTTACAATTTGATTGATTGGGCTGCACGAGGACTTATGACGAGCCTCAACTAGACCTCTTGACATCTAGCTATAGGACTTATGACGAGCCTATAATGCAATTGAAAGTACGAGGACTTATGATGAGCCTCAACTAGACCTCTTGACATCTAGCCATAGGACTTATGACGAGCCTATGATACTAACAATTTGATTGATTGGGCTGCACGAGGACTTATGACGAGCCTCAACTAGACCTCTTGACATCTAGCTATAGGACTTATGACGAGCCTATAATGCAATTGAAAGTACGAGGACTTATGACGAGCCTCAACTAGACCTCTTGATATCTAGTCATAGGACTTATGACGAGCCTATGATACTAACAATTTGATTGATTGGGCTGCACGAGGACTTATGACGTGCCTCAACTAGACCTCTTGACATCTAGCTATAGGACTTATGACGAGCCTATAATGCAATTGAAAGTACGAGGACTTATGACGAGCCTCAACTAGACCTCTTGACATCTAGCCATAGGACTTATGACGAGCCTATAATACTTTATAGAGTTGTACGAAACTCGCTGCTTTTAGTGGTTGATTTGAGGATAACTTTGATTGTGGATTGATTTGGGATTGATGCTTTTCGGTTGCTCTTGTGAGGGATGTGATAGTCGAATGTTTTTTTTTGTTGATGTGGCCCTCGACTTTGTCAGTGTGGGACTTGCGTTTCGGTTTTGTCTTAACAGTCTCGCCCGATGTGCACTATAGTTTCGAGATTTGGTAGGACTCTTGGCTCCAGAATTTCGAGATGACTCCGGTATGGCCCTGAGTTTTTGGTTTTGGTTTTTTGATTTTGTGATTGGTTTCTGAATGGATGGTTTTTGTGAATGAGCGACTTTGGGAACTCGGGGGTTTTGATATGGCCGAATGGCTTTGATATGATCAAATGGCTTTGGTATGATCGAATGGCCCCGGTTTGATATGTGACTCCCTTGTGAGCAAACACTCTGGGATGGTTGATGGGTTTGGCTTCGATATGATCCGAGGGCTCCGGTATGATCGATGGCTCCGGTTTGATATGTGACTCCCTTGTGAGCAACGACTCTGGGATGCTTGGTGGGTTTCGATTCGAATGGGGATTTTCGGGTCGTTGGTGGATTTCAATTTGGATTGAGATTTTCGGATGGTTGGTGGTTTCGACTTGTTTTGGATTTTGAGTCGAATGGTGGGTTGATGTGATTGGTGGATTGTGTTGTGTTTGACATTTTTTTTTTGGTTATGGATGAATGGTTTTGGTATGGATTTTGAATCAAGTGGTGGTCGATGTGATTTACTGTGGTTGACAGTTTTTTTGGTTGCAGATGAATGGCTTTGGTATGGATTTTGAATCAAGTGGTGGGTCGATGTGATTTACTGTGGTTGACAGTTTTTTCGGGTTGCATGAATGGCTTTGGTATGGATTTTGAATCAAGTGGTGGGTCGATGTGATTTACTGTGGTTGACAGTTTGTTTTTGTTGCAGATGAATGGCTTTGGTATGGTCAATTACGGCTTTAGGTTCTTCGAGATGGCTCCGGGATAGCTCGTGATGGCTCCGGGGAGGCTACGGGATGGCTTCATTTAATGATAGTGGGGAACAAAAGGGGAACTTTCTTTTGAGATGGTCGCACCCTGGGCGGGCTGCCTACGTACTCAATTCCGTATTGAGATCAGACCTGACGTAGTTCGAAACTCTACAAGTAGGGGCTTGGTGACGAAATGACTCCAACATGATTTGAGGAAGCTCTCGTATTGCTCTCGAACTATTGGGAATGGCCCCTGTGTAGCTCTAGAGATGCTCTCGATGTCTGAAGATGACTCCCTTATGGCTCCAGTTACTATCTCTCATGGCTCCGGGGTGGTTTTCATGTGGCTCCGATAGCTCTTTAATGGGTCGATGTAGCTCGGTGATAGCCGGGGGTGGCTTCGAAGAGGCTAGATATAGCTCGATGATGGCCTGGGATGGCTCCGGAGAGGCTAGATAGCTCGATGATGGCCCGGGATGGCTCCGGTTGACATCAAAAATTACGCTTCAACAACTGCAGCTGAAATTGACTTTCAGCGAGACTAGGAGTTCTTACCAGTCGATGTTGAAAATGAAGTGGTTATGATGCATGCAAATACTAAATGCTAGAAGAGATGCAAAATGCATATGCAGTTTTTGGAGAGAAGGTACGGTCCTATCTCTATTAATATGAGGCTTACGAATATAAGACATCTTCGGTTTGATCTTGAGTGATTGTTGAACTGGAATGTGAATCACTTTCCTCTCATGGAGGGATGTGGGTCAATCTCTCGTGAGTATGGCCGTGTGTGCTAATGTCGTGATGATACTCTGATGCTCACAGCAGTATTTTTCTGAGAATTTCTTTTCGAGGCTATGAACTTTCCATTCCTCACAAATTCCTCACCTGCAATGGGGTAGGCTGATTATGATTTGGTAGTTTAATCGAAGAGTCACTCGCACTCTAAATACCTTGTGAGATTAGGTCACACTCATTCGCTCACGGTCCTCTTTGGTATGATGGGACATGTTGATAACAAGTACGAAGCTTATGATTCATGTTTCAGATCCGGTACTTTCAGTTAACGCTCATTAACTTATGAGTCAGAGGTCTTTATTGGGTTGTAACAGGGCTGAGGGGTATGATGTATGTCACACGGGACTGTGGGATTTATTTAGGAATTGTGGAGCTTTGTGCAATAGAGGACGTGTTTCGCCTTTGCCATGGGTGGAATGATTGGACGGTTTTGCTAACCTTTTATTGGTTTCTACGGGACATCATTGGTCCTTCTGATTTGGATTTCTCCTTCTTGCCTCTTCTGGTGTTCGATTTGAACTTTTTCTCATTTTGTTTTTTGAAATTGCATTTGGCTCATCAACTTTCTCAACCGTTCTCTGCTTTGTATTTTGGCTTTCAGCTTTGGAGTTGCATAGACTCATCGATCTTCTTGAACATTTTCGGTGTTCTTTTTGGTGTTTGGCTTTGGAGTTGCATTGACTCACTGATTTCTTTGAACATTTTTGTTTATTGTTTTTGTGAAAGATGGTGGGGGAGAGACCATGGCTCTGGCTCCTTCGAGATCCTCTATTGCAAGGGTGAGTAAATATGTGTATGTGAGTTGGCATGTTGTGGAGTTCGCAGAAAAAGTTTATCGTGAAAGGCTCAGCGGGGCTCACTAAGGGATTATGTACAGGGCAGTTCAAAGCTTTTTGGTTTTGTGAAGATTTTTATTCCTAAGTGCCTCGTCATTCTCATTATTCAATGATTGTTTTCTTATTATTCTCAGATCTTTGCATGAATCCAGTTCGTATCCTGTTTATCGACATTGATCTCACTATGTATTGTGCCTCTCCATGTGCTGAAGGAATCACAGTCGCTCATGGTTTTACCTCTTTGGACTCGCTCTATCTTCCCTCATCGCTCAATGGATTGTCCAAAACATTCATTTGAAATTCAAAGGAAAACCCTCTTCGCACACTACTCACTTGGTTTGTTGGTGCTGACTTTGATTGGACCCTTGTACCATTGAACGGTCGAGAGTTAATGGTTCATGCTCTCCGTTCATCAATCCTCTCATGATTTTTCCCGAAGATGTTCGTTTCGATATGGGAGTATGCAAATGCAATTATCTACCATGCTATGTATTGTGTAATATGGAATTACCATGTATAGGATGCAAGAAATGCTGAAAATGATGAATTGGGATGGTTGACTGAATGTTTTTTTGTGTTTGTTTTTGTTTTTGGATGCAATGCATGAGTGGTAAGGCTATGACTAGTCTCGCTTGAGCCGAATTCGGCTTACGTTCATGAAGCTCATCCCGTCATTGTAAGCCCTGAAGAAGGTGAAGTTGTTGGATGTGATGTGAGAGAAGTTGTTTCAAAATGGTATTTGATCGATGATTGGCTCCTGGGATTTTGGAATTTTAGGGAGTGACAACTCCCGCATGGTGATCCCCACGACATGGAAACGACTGCACTTTTTTTTTCCTTTTCTCATTCTGGTCACTGGTGCCCATGGTGATTCTGGATTTGGAAAAGGCTCGAACTCCCTGGCGTTCTCCACTATCCCACTGAAGATTAGTTTGGAGGTTGAGATTGGGATGAAGGCTGGTGTGTGCAAGTGACGATGAAACACGTGCTTGCATGATGCTCGTGAGTGTGAACGAGATTCAGTATGGCTGATGATTTGAACTGGCTGTAAATGCATGACCCAGGTGTCATGAATGCAATGTATGTTTTTTTGTTTTGTGCCGATTGCATTTGTCACGTTGTTTATTTAGGGGATGCCTCCTGTAGATACCATGAATTTTCACCCCATAAAGCAAGGTTGATGAATGGCATATAACAGTGAGGGGTCGCTCCTTATTCGTTCTTTCGTTATACGTGCATGCCAAAAGAAACCAAGTTTTGGAAAAACAATTTTGAAAACGTGTGTTTTCCAAGTGGTGGATTTTCTCAATATGATTTTTGACGCTCGGTCATTCGCAAATAAAATAGGGAGTGGGGAACCCTATACACATTGATCTAAAAAATTCAAAGGGATGTATAAACCTATACATGTAATCTATTCAGAAATGGACGAGAGAGAAAAGAATAATAGGGGAAGAAGACCTATAACATCATCAATCCTAAAAAAGTCATTAAATGGGGAAGTGTTGAGCTGGACTTCTACTGAACTCTTCTGTTCCGTCTTTGGGATTCTGGAAGACTGCTCGAGCTCGGGCTCCTGGTTGGCTGCTCGCTCATCTTCGGGTTCTTGACCGGCTGCTCGCTCATCTTCGGCTCTTGACCGGCTGCTTGTTTTCGTTTTAAGCGGTACTGTATTTAAATGGTTGGTGTTAGTCTGATTTTCAACAGTTTGAACTCGAATCAGTGTTGCTGACCTTCATGTCGCGTGACTCGGGTTGGTACCCTCTGATTTTGTATTTAAATGGTTGGTGTTAGTCTTCATGTCGCTCGGTTAGCTCCGCGGGTTGGTGCGCCTCTGGCCTTCAGCTCGATCCGCGTAGTCGATCTTCATGCTGCTTCACTTGCTCCGACCAGAGGAATGGGGGATGTTTTTTGAGAAAGGAAAGATGAATGATCGAACACAAAATTTTATGTGAAATCCACCACTTTTGTGAAAACACAAATGACTAGTACGCTCCACGGTAATGACCGCTGCTCTTGAAGGTGGGCAGAACTTCAAAAATAGCGGGTCATGACATGGGGACTAAATCATTTATTTTGAAATACATTTGTGAAAATCCACTTTGAAAATTGTTTTTCGAAAACCATTAAGAAATAATGTTGGTGAAGAATGTTTTGAATTCGTTTGTAGAAAGTAGGTTTTTCGAAATCTATTTCTGAAAATCGTTTTGGAAATAACAGGTTTAAAGGATGAAGTGACGGGTTTTAAAACCCCAATGTTTGGGAGCAAAACTAAGGTGAGACTTTAAATTGAACGAGCTTGTAAAACCTCTTTAAAAGATATGTAAAGAGAATTCCGAACGTTCTAAAACAGACTGGTTTGAAAAAGTGGTTTGCACACATGTATAGCATAAAGTAAACCGTGGCTATATTTGATGTGGAGCTGTAAGTGTTAATGTTGGGATAATCACTTTCCAGGTCAATTGATCTCCGTTTCACCGGGGGAACCATCGTCCCTTCACTGTTCATCTCTCGGGTTTTTTTTCTCTGCTATGCCTTTGTGGGGCACGTTATCAAGAAAGTCCGGAGTGCTTAAGTTCGAAAGGTCAGGACACCCGAGATGATAAGGAAACATACGCCACGGCCAGTGATGATCCGACAACACCCCACTTTTCGGGAAACTCGGGGAAGTATTTGCATGGGAACGGGTCTCTCGTCACCTGCACGGTCAGGTGTGTCTAAAGTCCAAATTATTCACTGACTACGTTGTGCCATGTATGGGTATCCAGTAAATACGGGATCCTCTATGGACGTATAGCGTGACATTGGGCTTTAGAGACACATGTAGTCAGAGGAACAATGGAGAACTGAGCCCATGCAATCTTCAGGGTAAGGCAAAAGGGCGGTCAGACAGGCGGCATACAAGGGGGTGACTTCCATAAACCCGTCTTAGACACCGGACCAGGTAGCTGGACACTGAAGGCTCAAAGTTCACTATATGCTGGCATCGACTCGGATAATGGAGGATATTTTGGATCATGAGCTCAAGGCGTCGGTCAGAAACCTTACCGCCCCGTGGGTTTGTTCACTCATAAAGTGACCCTAACTCATGGGGAATCAACCGTAGACCGGTTGGGGATCCCGTGACATCGTGGGTAAATCGGGTGATACAGAGGAATGCATGTCCTAAGCTACCCACCCCATGCACCCCACAATTGTAACATAAATATGAAAGCAGTAAATGAAACAAACGAAGTTAGCAACCGACCTATTCGCTAAGGGTTTTATCTTGAGATTAGTGATTCCAATTGGTGTTTATTACCTAAGGGAAGTTAGCTTCATTCAGTCCTAAGTGTCTCTTTCTATCGTGAGCTAATTATTAACCCAATTGTTGCAATGTTTGTTGAGGATCTAATATGTCCTATCTGTCCTCATCAGATACACACCTCTAAGTGTGGAATAGAATAATCCTAAAGGCTTTGAAATGAAACTCTTGAAGGTTTTGAAAGAAGTGGGGAAGTCCCGACGATTTTGAATGGAGTTCAGTCTTCCTTGAGATTGAGAAAAACTTACTCAAGTTTTCCCCAGTGGAGTCGCCATTCTGTGGAGGTGATTTTTCAGTATGAGGGGGGTCTATCTAAACGGTTCTTGACTGAAAAGCCTAGATCCTAAAATGTCATTCTGTGGAGGGTGAAAACCCGTTATTCTGACATCCCTCAAATACCTACTAAATCGTCCGTCTTTCCCAGAAAGCATAAGGGGAGTGCAGGTGTGCACTACACCCGCTCTCAATGGGCTCCACGCGGACTTATGCCTCTATAAGGCGGAATTGACGAGTCGCCACCTAGTTTGACCTAAGATACTAGGAAGGAAGGGAAGGAGGGTTCTAAGAACCGTTGGTTGACTCTGATTTGCTATGGATAGGGCTTATCTGGTCATTACAGGGATTCTCTTGTGGGTTCGCACTGGGTTACACCCCTTAGAAGTGGCAACGATCATGACTTCGGATTGGTGCCCGAGGAAACCTCGGTCTCCAATTGTCGGGATTGCCTTCTTTCAAAACCCTTATTAGAGATTGATTCCGCTAAGGCCAAAGGATGGGATTTGAGTATGGAATGAGGAGTAGACGATTTTGAAGAGTCTTGAAGGAATAAGCTGATCTTGAGGTATCGGTTCGTGGGAATGGTCAAAGGGTTGAGAAGGTTTGATTAATTTTGAGGGGATTGGATTTGTCTCGGCTTTTGTGAGGCTAAGGGGCATTTTGGTCATTCTTATGGAGTTGAGGGATGTTTGGATCATTTGGCTGATTTGAGGAGTTTTTTGTGTTTTGCGAAGTTCGGATTTTGAAATGGTCGGATTCTTGAGGTGTCTTGGGAAGCTGAATGTGTTGAGGAGCAATTCGGGTTTTGAGGACGATTGAGTATGGAAGGGGATATTTGGTTTGCGAGTATTCGGGTTTTGGAAATGTTTCAGGTTTCTAGGAGTCTTCAAGAATTGGAAGTCCTATGTGACTTAGAGTTGGTTAAAAGGAGGATTGAGAAGTGTTTATGGGTCCTAAATCTCTAATGGAGATGTTGGATTGGATTATTCAGAATTGTCTCTCTTAAAGTTTTTAAAGCTGGAAAATCATTTTTTGTTGTGAAAAGGCGGATAATCCCGAGGGATTACCCTATGTACCCCCTCGAACACGACACTTAATTAATGGTAAGTGCCGAGGCTCGAAAGATGGGGCAATGAATTTATGTCGAAAATAAGATTTAGAGAGAAACACCATGAATGAGATGTTCTCGGTCAAATCCTAATAACGTCTCTAACTCCCGGGTTTTAAAACAGTTAAAAACCGAAAACATTGAAATCGAATGGAAGGGAGTTAGACGATTCTAAAATCCCGGCTGCAACTAGGAAGGTCGTTGCTTCCCTAGCACCCCGCCTTGTAAAAATCTAGGCTGCAATTAGGGGAGGTTTGTCACCCTAATGCCCCGCCTAAAGAGATCCAGACTGCGACAAGGGAGATTATGACCCCAGTGCCCCGCCTCGGATTTTTATTTTGAGGAGGGGAGACAAGCGATGATCTAACCATGGATGAAATGTTTTGAAGGGGTTAGACATTTCTTGCTCCCTGAAAACGGTTTATTTGGATTTGAAAACTAAGTTAGAAAGTTTTTGAAAGTTGTTCGGAATTCTCGATGAGGAAACACTGATTTTGAGAAATGTCTTAGGAGAAAACTTTATGTATATGTGAGAAGAACTTTCTGCATTCGAGAAGAGTTTTCTGTGTGTGAGAAGAGTTTTTCCTTTAAAATTCCACAAAATGGTTTCTTTGAAAACCTGATGAGATTTGAATAAAATGATTGTTCAAAATTTGAGAAAGAAGAATTTTTGGGATTTTTTGAATTAAGGCTGAATAATGAGAAATGTTTTTGGATTTTTGGAGTTTGGATGGAATCTACAATTTGAGTTTGAATGGGATTTACAAGATGAGTTTGAATGAATTGAATGAACTGAGTTTGAATTGAAAGAAATGGGTTGAATTGAAATGGATTTGAATTTGGGTCAAGATTGGAAGACGGACCAGGTCAAAGTTAGGCTTGGTCAAAGTTGAGATTGGTCAAAGTCAAGATGGGTCAAAGGTCAAAGTCAGGATGGGTCAAAGTCAGACCGGATTGAACTTTTGGGCCAATTGTGATTTGGGCCTTGGGGTGATTGAGCTGTGGGCTGAATTGGGCTTTTGGGCCGGATTGTTATTTTGGGTCAAGATTTAAGATTGGACCAGAATGAGATGGAATTTGTATTTGAAATTGAATTTATTCTCTCTTTTTTTTTGGTAAAGTTTTTCATTGAAATTAGGGATGGTTTGGGATAGGCTTTAAAAGTTTGAAAGGTATTGTTCCCTACAAAGCAAATCAGAAATAAGCTAGTTGTGGGGTACCTTCAAAGGCTTACAAGAGATCTTCAAAGTTTTGGAAGATATTATTCCCCACAAAGCAAATCAAAAATAAGCTAGCTGTGGGGTACCTTCCAAGACTTATCAACATAAATGGGTGACCTATAAGGCTTTCTAGGGCTACATGTGCTAAACCAATCTAACAGTTTATAAGTCGAAACTGACAAATAAAAAACGTTCAATGTATAACACAAACGAACATGTATAAACAAGCATTCAAGAATATGTACCAAAGATAGACAGAATAAAAATAATCAAATCAACAAATACACAAAATAATGAAATCCAAGACTATAAGAGATAGCACAACGAATAGACAAATTACAACTCATGATAAGAATTAAAGTGTTGAATTAGAGAGAGCTTCTATGGGGGGTCACATCGACGCCGCCTCACTCGAGCTGAAGGAGATCCGAAGAGATACACCAACCGTCTTTCACGTTTGAAGGGAGGCTCCAATAGTCCTAGCCAAGGTCCAGCTCCTTAGTCCCCGATCAGTTTCCCGTCTCTCAAGCAATATGTACATGCCATAGAACAAAGACAAAGAAACATGAAATTAGTTAGTAATGAAATGTAGGAGGGTTGGGGTGTGTGCAATAGGATCATACGGCCCCTCTCAATGGGAGGAAAGGGGGCAATTTAATCATCTCCCACACCCCAACCGAGAACACAGAAAAGAGCTTCAAGCTGCCAACGAATGCTATGAATTGTAAAATAAATCAAGCACTGGGGTTGCTACTCAAATTAATTCGTCATCCTAGATTAGACTCAACCAAAGTGTAGCATCAAAGAGGTGAAGTTGTGAGTCATGTGGGATCATACCTAGAAGGGTTTATATCATTTCCCTCTAAGATAAAAAATTAATGAGGAACATCCAGCCAATGAGTGATTTATGTACAATTATAGCATAGGGCAACTATCACTCGATTCTATGTTCTTATCTAAGCGCAAAAGGGACAAGTCATGTGCTAGTTTCAATCTAATTTCCAAACCAGTATCAATGCGCAAGGGACAATTAAATATGAAAGACGATTGAAGTATAGTAAGGAAAGGTTGAAAGGATAAATTTCCAAACCCATGAGAAGCCACCATGAAGCATCAAGTCTACAAGCTCGGTCTACAAACGAGGCTCATGGTCAACTTCAAGTCCAACTATCGCAACCCAAATCCCACAGTGCCAAGTTCAAAGTCCGCCAGTCTGGTCTCAGCTGACCAGGCAGATCCAGATAAATTTGATGGGTACTCAGGTTGACACACATACCCATCGTAAAGCTCCTAATCTCAGAGGTAAACTTCAGCAATAATTTTCACAAGTAACCCAAAATATAACGAGAACATAACTTGAGGAGGAAAACTGATTTCGATGATATTAATCCCAAGATCCACATAGTAGCAGAGACTCCCAAAGGCCGGGAAGAGATTCACGGACTGATATAAAGCTTCTTAATGTCAAGGTTTTAGCCAAAGGGAAAAGTCAATAACTAGAAGCTGGAAGATGTTTCCTCAGCCGGAATTAACAACAAGCACAGGGGGATCGAAGGAACCCTTCAGGTGGCCAAACATACCCGTTCCGGATTATGAGAAGACGAGTTAAATTGAGCGTACCATGAACGAGCAAAAATCAAACCCAACCGACATCAGGAAATTGCAAAAGGGCCAAATAGTGGTTTAATGAACACAGTTGAGCACAGAACGACCATTGGAAAGTATGAGATCCAACCAAACCTCAAATCGTGCACGAAAGCCAGTAAACAAGAACAACTAAATAATCTGAAATTTGTACCGACACCGAGAGATAGGCGGTAATACCAACTGTGGTGATTTCGATAAGCAACAAAGGAGAGCTCCCTGCAAAATTAATAGCTAACACGACACCAACTAGACAGTCAGAAAATGGGTTAGGTTGTAAAAATAATCAGACAAACACAACAGTATGTGTAAACCGCAAGTTTGCTCCGAGAAGCCATGGGAACAGCACACGAACATGCTCCCTTTCAGATCAGGTTCACAGCAAACAGCACACCCACAAAATGTGCAGATCGTTTCGAACCTCTAAAGCAGGTAATTGAGAACGTATAATCACCGAAACAGAAACATGGGGCACTCAGGCGTACCCAGAGTAAGTAATGTCAAGTATTAATCAGTTAGGGTAACCATAGACAACTGAATTAACAGAGGGATGGTTTGTGTAGCCAATCGACCAAGTGGGTTTAAAACAGTGGTGGATGTTCCGTAAGCGTGAGTAAGACGACGAAAGAAGGGCATGTACATTCCTCATTCATCAGTTAGGTTGAAAAATTTGCAAAGTTGAAGAGAATGAAGGATAGAGCATGGATGCTCTTGTTCGCCAATTTGGTTGCAAAAATACTGGCAGAGTGCGTGTTTCCCGTCTCGCTAGGGAGATTGGTAAATCACGAGAGAAGAATGAAGATGGCGCCGGGCTTGTGGGTTCTTTGCCACCAGTTTAGGTTGCAAATTACCGTCGACGAAGAGATTGAAGAGCACAGAATTCGAATTTTCCTGCTCGCTAAGTGTTTTTCGTTTCGGTTGGAATAATGAAGGAATTTGAGAGGAAGAAATAAAAGGGAATGGCTGCAAAGAGGTAGGTGGTCCTCTAGATTTGATTTTTGTTTCGGGATTTCAGAGGTGATGTTGGGGATTATTTGAGCTTCTTCTTTGCTTTGGAGATTGAATACCGGAGGGAGATGAAACGAGATAGGAAGGGAAAAGATCGTTGTCTGTATGAGAAGGAAGAGTTGGGTCTCTGAAGAGTGGAAAAAAGAACGATTCCGAGACAAAGATGGGAGGAGGCGGCCACCGTAAGAAAACGGAATCCCCTGCCACTGTAGGGGTTCTTGTTGTCTTCTAATGAAAAAGGGTGGATTTTAGGGTTTAGGAGATGGGTTGGATTTTAGTGTGGGCTTAGGCTTGGGTTTGGGTTTTGGGCTGCTGGGTCTGATTGAAGAATGGGTTAAGATCAAGTTTTGGTCTGCCGAAAAATAAAAAGGAAAAGGCTCACAACAATAGAGCTTCATATAAAAATGACGGAAAGAAAACAAAAGCTATAACTTGACTCGAGGAAAATCATCAGAAACGTTATTGTTTTTTTTTGAAATGCTTTGAAAAAGATTATAAAATGATGGTTTCGTCTTAGCACGCACGCTAATATGTTTTGAAAAAGAAAGGTGACGACCTCTCTTATTATTTCAGAATTTGCTTTATGGGGTGAGAATTTTTGGTGTCTACAACGGGCCACTCTATCCTTAATATAAGCAAAGACTGCATTCTTGTTACGACCAACCTAAACCGGGAAGCCCAGATATTGACCAAAATCTTGGACCACACGGCCGCTCAGAACCCCTGCTACAGCCTGACAAAGATTTGGCTGAAGACGATGGGAAAACATAATGGCCGACTTGTCCGCATTGATACATTGCCCAGAAGCTTGCTTGAAATCGTCTAAGATAAAAGACAAAGCTTGGGCGTTTGTTGTATTGGCCTTACCAAATATGAAGCAATCATCAGCAAAGAGCAAGCTTGTAATGGGCGTGACAAGGCCGGGGAAAGAGAATCCCTGAAACTGATTGACCTGAGCCGACAAATGGATGGCCGACGTCAGAACCTCCATACAACAAATAAAGAGCAGCGGAGATAAAGGGTCGCCCTGGCGGAGGCCACGCTGGGGCGAAAACGTTGGCCCAGGGTGGCCGTTGATGAGGACTGACATGGTTGCAGTCGCAAGACACTTCCGAACAGCCTTTAACCAAACTAGATGAAAGCCCATCCTGGCTAAGACGTCCAAAACAAAAGACCACTCCACCCGGTCAAAGGCCTTGGACATATCAACCTTATATGCAAAGAAACCGCGCTGCTTAGCCTGGGAGGTGCGCATCAGATGAAGAATTTCATGGGTGATGAGGACCTGGTCAGAGATTAAACGATCTTGTACAAAAGCTGCCTGATTATCAGAAATAACATCTGGCATCACATGCTGCACTCGGTTAACCAACACCTTAGCAATTACACGATACAGAGTATTACATAGAGAAATAGGGCAGAAATCCGTGATAGAGGTTGCACCTGGCTTCTTGGGGATAAGGGTCAAGTGAGTGTAATTAAGATCCGCAATGACTGTGTCTGTATTAAGAAATTCCAAGGCCGTGGCAATGAAATCCTCGCTAATAATAGGCCAATATGTGCGAAGAAACACCCCATTGATACCATCAGGGCCCGGTGCCTTGGAAGGGTTTAGCTGTTTGTAAGCAGCAACCACCTCTGCACGTGTGAAAGGCTGACCCATTTGGTCAAAACAATGGGGCGGGACACGGGCCTCCACAGAAGCCAGCAAATGATGGTCTGGTTGTGGGTTAGTGGTAGAAAACAGGTTCTGGAAGAAAGATCGTGCCACAAATTCCACACCAGCCCAAGTAGTAGCAGCGGGCATAGATGGCGAAGAAAGGCTGTGGATCGCATTGCGGCGAGAGCGAGTCTTAAACTTATTGAAAAACAGCTTGTTGTTTTTATCGCCTGCTTGAAGCCAACTGATTCTGGAACGCTGCTGAAGACGTATTTCATCACGTTGCAAGAGAGAGTCAACCGTAGCAGAACAGGCCTTCCATTTTGCCAACGTGGCTGGAGTTGGTGCTTGCTTATCCAAGTGATCAAGCTCAATCTGGGCCTGACGAAGAGCGTGCTTTTCGACCCATATCTGCTTAACTCCCCAGGACTGTAACCGTTGACCACAAGCTTTGACTTTGGATGTATAATCACGGTGAGCACTACTAGCCCAAACTTGTTGGACTATATCACGACAATGTGCATGCGAAGCCCAACAATTTTCAAACGAAAAAGTTTTGGGCCGCGCCGGGTGGACGGCTGAAGCAATAACTTTATGGGCTTATGATCCGGGCGTCCCCAGCACAGATGTGTGTTTTGGGCATGGGGATAAAGTGCAAGCCATGCATCATTTGCAACGAACCTATCTAAGCGACTTTGGACATTGTGGGGGTACTCAGAGCGTTTGGTATATGTAAAACAAGAACCCCGATATCCCAAATCTTGCAACAAACAATCAGTTAAACAACGACGAAAGGCCGACATCGCTGCCTGGGATCTAAACGCGCGTCCTCGGTGTTCCCGTAAGGCTAACACCTCATTGAAATCACCGCCAAGGACCCATGGTCCTTGCCATTGCCCATGCAAATAACGCAAAAGGCTCCACGTCTTCCATTTTTCTGTAGCATTGGACCAACCATACACCCCCGTCAGACGCCACTCAAAACCCCCGAAATAACTTACAATAACATCCACATGATGTGCAGAAAAACTAGAAAGAGTAACATGCAAATTCGCTTGCCAAAATAAAGCAACACCCCCCTTCCGACCTTCACTGTCCCCTGCAGCCCAATTATAATCTGAAAACCTAGATGCTACAGATCGCATCTCAAAAGAAGACAGTTTGGTTTCAAGGCTGTTCGGAAGTGTCTTACGACTGCAACCATGTCAGTCCTCATCAACGGCCACCCTGGGCCAACGTTTTCGCCCCACTTTTGTCAATGACATGTGGCTTCCCTCCAAGGAGGGAGGCATGCCCTACCTTTGGTTTCTCCCTACCCATCTTCGCAGTGCTCCTATTTCCCATTTCATGCTCACTCCCATCACCTGGAATATCCCACTTATTCAGTCACTGTTTCACCCAGATGATTGTCACATATTGTAATTTGGATATGTCAATAATGCTGCTTCCCCAGATACTTGGTATTGGGGTCTAACTTCATCAGGCCAGTTTACCGTGAAGAGTGCTTATCACTGTGATGTTACTCTGTCTTGTACGGATCAACCTTCCAGCTCTTCTCTGTCAGCTTCTCCTACTGGTTTGGCTAATAAGCGGGTATGGACGTTGGACCTTCCACCCCGTGTTGTTTGTTTGGTTGGAAATTTTTGCAGGGAGTAATACCTTGCGAGGTCTGTTGGCCTATCGGCTTCACTGCCCAGACCTGGCGGTGGCGCTCTCTGTGGCCGCTGTGAGACACTGGTTCATGCGTTCATTGGCTGTCCTTCGATAAAGAATATTGGGCCGCCTAGGATGCCACTCCCTCCTCCCTTTCAGTCTGATGCTGCCTTTATTGATTGGTTTACAACAGTCTTGCTTAGCCATGCCCCGACCCCAGCTGACCTTGCTGCTGTCGCTCCTTTGGCGTCTATGGTTTGACGTTGTCAATTTTCACATGGTAGGGTTTCCCTTGGAGGCTGGCTGGTCTCAGGCAGACAGTTTTCTCTGCTCAGCTCTAATTGTTTTGCCTCGACTTCCCTCCCTTCGCTTGCTGATGCCCGTCTTAGTTTCCCGGTTGGGTAGAGATCTCGGTTGATGCAGGGCTCGACAAATTCGGCAGGTTTGGCATTGCGGCAGTTGCAGCTCATCATGACTCAGTCATTGCTGCCGCTGTTGGGGTGGTTTCACTCGTCATGACCCCTCCCATATGGAGGCTGCAGCGATTCTTTTAGGTCTTCACCTTGCTCAGCGTTTTGCCTTTCGGAGTGTGCGGGTTTTGTCAGATTGTAAGCCCGTGGTTGCTTATATTCGGCGTTGTGGTCCCACCAGTATTTCAGCAGCAAACTTTTTGCTCAATGATGCCTTGGCACATTTGAGTCCGCTAGTGGATTTTCAATGCTTTCATGTTAATCGCTTAAACAATTTCACTGCTCACAACCTAGCTTTCTTAGCTAGTAAACATCAACTCTCTGCGAGTTGTTGAAGTCTTCTGACTCTCTCCCGATGTACAAACTATTGTTCTTAATTACTTTCCTCTGGTTTCAAAAAAAAAAAACTAATTTGTAAAAGTCTACTAAAAAAAGTAGTCATGTTCCCAAGGAATACTCGTTACACATTTTAAATTCTTGTTGTTGGCGATCCTACACAGCGGACACGTCTCCGACCGTCCGATCCTATTTTCGTTTTAAAGTGGATTTTCACCAATTGGTCATGGATGACTTGTTTGAGAAAAATAAAATATGAAACAAACCAAATCTCCAACTAATGACAAATATAACTATCGGATAAAAGTTAAATATGAGAGAGACACTACTAGAGAAATAGTATGTCCCAACGCATTAACAACAACACACTAAATAATTCTATACAGTGTTATTGGAGTGAACTCCTCCCGCGGGGTCTGCTCTCGCGGCTCGCCCTCCCTCTCCGCATGTCGCATGGTGCTGAACTGCTGATATGTAGATGTCATCATGCACATTCGAACTGCCAGAGAACTTCGGTGACATCAAGTCGCCCCCCCAGCCGGTCTAGATTCATCTCGAGGTAACAGCGCAACAGCACAAACATCGACCACGATGGCGATAGTTAAACCCTAAATTGAAAATTTGGGGAATATAGAATCGCAAGCTCAGTCGCATACCAACAATAGCAAACAATAACACCTTCCGCAAGTGCTATTCGCTGCAAGTCCACCTTTCGTCATCGCCGCAAGTGCTATTCACCGCAATTGCTATTCGCCGCAAGTCCACCTTCCGTCATCGCCGCAAGTCCACTCGTCTGCTTCATCTGAGGTGCTCAATTTTGGCTCGCAGTGCAGGTAACAATTGGGCTTTCTGTTCGCCCGGAATAATGTCGGTTTTAGTTACGAACTGCCGTGGCTTAGGTAATGTGGCGACAGTTCGTTGGTAGTGGGTTTAGTGTCTAGACAAGCACCACTTTTTGTAATTCTCTTAGAAACTAAGCTTTCATCTTTTGAGATGCGCACGGTTGCATCTAGGTTTCCGGGGTATAGTTGGGTGGCGGGTGATAGTGAAGGTCGGAAAGGGGGTGTGGCCTTGTTTTGGCGGGACAATTTGAATGTTTCCTTGTCTAGTTTTTCTGCACATCATGTTGATGTTGTTGTCAGTCATTTTGGGGGTGTTCAGTGGAGGCTTACGGGTGTGTATGGATGGTCTCATGTAACTGACAAATGGAAAACATGGCGCCTTTTACGTTATTTGCATGCGCAGTGGACGGGACCTTGGGTTCTAGGCGGGGATTTCAATGAAGTACTCAACTTGCGGGAACACCAGGGCCGGGGTTTTCGTTCCCAAAGGGCAATGTCTTCTTTCCACTCATGCTTATCTGATTGCTCGTTGAGGGATTTGGGATTCAGTGGCCCTTGCTATACATATACAAAGCGCGCAGACTTTCCTTTTCATGTTAAAAGTCGTTTGGATCGGTTTGTAGCGAATGATGCATGGTTAGCGCACTTTCCTAATGCTCTTAATGTTCATCTTCGTTGGGGACGACCAGATCACCGGCCTATAAAGTTAACCTTGCAACCATCCACTCGTAGAGGACCAAAGCCGTTTCGTTTTGAGAATTGTTGGGCTTTGAATGATCAGTGCCGTACTTTGGTTCAATCGGTATGGACTCATAATCCGCATTTGCATGGTTACACAGCCAAAGTCAAGTTATGTGGTCAGGAGTTGCGTTCTTGGGGTGTTAGACAGATTTGGGTCGAGAAGAAAGCGTTGCGTCAGGCCCAAACAGAGCTCGACCGCCTAGATCAACAGGCCCCAAGCCCTCAGAATCTGGCCCGATGGAAGTCTTGTTCAGATACAGTGGATATGCTTTTGCATCGGGATGAGGTCCGTCTCCAACAACGTTCCAGAATCAGTTGGCTTTCGGCAGGTGATAGGAATAATAAGCAATTTTTCAATAAGTTCAGGGCCCGCTCACGTCGTAATGCCATTTATTCTCTTTCCTCACCTTCGGTCCCGCCTGCAACCTCCTGGGCCGGTGTGGAATATGTGGCTCGTTCTTTCTTTCAAGAGCTTTTTACTACTACAACACCTCAGGCAGACCCGCATCTTCTGGCATGTGTTGAGGATCGTGTTCCTCTGGAAAGTTATCAGCCCATGGGCCAGCCTTTTACTCGAGCAGAAGTGGTTGCAGCATATAAGCAGTTGAATCCATCCAAGGCCCCTGGGCCTGATGGTATTAATGGGGTTTTTCTACGCACTTATTGGCCTATTATAAGTGAAGATTTATTGCCACAGCGTTAAAGTTTCTTAACACTGACGCTCTGCCCTCGGATCTCAATCACACTCATATTGCTCTCATTCCAAAGAAACCGGGGGCCACCTCTATTACGGATTTTCGACCCATTTCCTTGTGTAATACAGTTTATCGCGTCATTTCCAAGGTTCTTGTCAACCGGGTTCAGCATGTTCTGCCAGCAGTCATCTCTTCGAATCAGGGAGCTTTTGTGCAGGATCGTTTAATCTCAGATCAGGTGCTGCTTACTCATGAGATTCTTCATCTGATGCGCACTTCAAAGGCCCACATCCGTGGTTTTTTTGCATATAAGGTGGATATGTCAAAGGCTTTTGATAGGGTGGAATGGTCTTTTGTCTTGGACGTTTTGGCTCGTATGGGTTTTCATCCGGTTTGGATTCAGGCTGTTCGTAAGTGTCTTACAACAGCCACCATGTCTGTGCTTATTAATGGTTACCCGGGTGATACATTCCGACCAGAGCGTGGCCTACGCCAGGGTGACCCTTTATCGCCTCTACTCTTCATTTGCTGCATGGAGGTTTTGACGTCTGCCATTACTCTTTCTGCTCAGGTGAACCAATTTCAAGGCTTTTCTTTCCTGGTCTCCCCTCGCCAATTACTAGTCTTCTGTTCGCGGATGACTGTATCTTATTTGGGAAGGCTTCGACCCGAATGCTCAAGCTTTGGCTCACATCCTTGATGATTTTAAGCAGGCCTCCGGCCAAAGTATTAATGTGACAAGTCGGCTATTATGTTTTCCTCTCTTCTCCGCCCTGATATTCGCCAGGGAGTTGCGGGAGTGCTCAGTGGTCGTCCGGTTCAGGATTTGGGAATGTATCTGGGTTTCCCGGTACAGGTGGGGCGCAATCGCAAGGCAATCTTTGCTTATATTAAGGACAGGGTTGCACGCCGTATTCAGGGTTGGTCTTCTAATACATCTCAAGCAGCGCGTCTTAATCTTATCAAGTCCATTTTGCAGGCCATTCCGACATATGTGATGTCTGTTATTGCTTTACCTCAGTCGGTCCTCAAATCCATTAGGCGTATGATTTCTCGCTTCTGGTGGAGTGGTTCACAAACTACGAAAGGTATCCACTGGACGAAGTGGGAGGCTCTTTGTCTTCCTCTTTCCTCTGGTGGTTTGGGTCTTCGTGATTTGCGCAGTTTTAATCGTGCGCTTCTTGCCAAGCAACTATGGCGCATCTTAACCAACCGTGAGTCGTTATTGTCTCAGTTCTACACGGCCCGTTATCTGGGCAACGGCCCTCTTCAGCTTCTTCAGCCTTTATCTACCGCAAGCCCCGTCTGGCGCGCTCTCCTTGGTGTTCGGGATTTGATACAGCTTGGGGCCAGGCGCAGAATTGGTAATGGTCTTTCTACTGCCATAAGTGATCGATGGCTTCCTTCCAAGGAGGGAGGCATGCCTTTTCTTTGGTCCATTCCACCATGTCACCAACAGGCTTCTGTGTCTACTTTGATGCTTTCTCCTTCTGCCTGGAATGTTCCTCTACTTCGGACCATTTTCCACCCAGAGGATATTCAGCATATTTGTAATGTGCAATTGCCTACTGATGTGCTCTCCCTGATCGTGGTTCTGGGGCCTGACCAGTTCAGGTCTTTACTCGGTTAAGAGTGCTTATCACTGTGATGTTGCGCTTTCTCGTCAGGCTCGTCCCTCTACATCTTCATCGAGTCCTTCTACCCAGGGTCTCGCCACTAAGCGTCTTTGGGCACTGGACTTGCCTCCGCGCATCCGTTTGTTTGGCTGGAAGCTGTTGAATAGAGCAGTACCTTGCCGGGGTGTGTTGGCTAATCGGTTGCATCGTCCTGATTTGGCAGCTTGTGCACTTTGTGGTGGCGAAGAGACCCTCCTCCATGCTTTCTTTAACTGCCCATCTGCCACCCCTTTTGGGACCGTCTACGCATGCCTTTCGCTCCACCCGCTGGGCCCGATGCGGTTTTCATCGACTGGTACACTCACTCATGCGCTACCATGTCTCGGACCAGCCTGTCCTTGCTCACGTCGCTCCTTTGGCGTCTATGGTATGCCCGCTGTCAGTTTTCGCATGGGCGTGTGACCACTTTTGAAGCAGGATGGTTTCAGGCAGACAGTTTTTTTCGCCTAAGCTCAGCTGCGAGGTTGCCTCACTTGCCCGCTTTGGTGGATGCAAGAAGCTCCCATCCTTCCTGGGTGGAAATATCAGTGGATGCAGGCCTTGATCGGTTTGGTCGTTATGGCTTAGCAGTGGCAATGCAACATGGTTCTATTATTGGTGCCGCAGTTATGGGTGGTCATACAACGCAAGATCCTTCACATATGGAGGCAGCGGCCCTGCTTCTGGGTATTGATCTTGCTAAGCGTCTTCATTTTACCCACGTTCGCCTCTTAACAGACTGTAAAAGTGTTGTTGACCACCTGACAGCCTTTGGGCCCTCGAGCCTCCCAGACTGCACTCAGCATTTGCTCAATGAGGCCATAGCAAATTTAGCACCACTTGTCGACTTCCTATGCTTTCACGTTAATAGACTATATAATTTTAATGCCCACAACCTAGCATCTTATGCTAGTAAGCATCAACTCCCGGCGAGTTGCTGGAAGTCCACCGACTTCCCTTCCTATGTACTCACGTTGTGCTCTTAATATTAATATAATCGTTTGCTTCAAAAAAAAAAAAAAAACAACACACTAACATATAAACACTTGTTATTAAAGCATAAACCAACACTTAAAAAATATTCATCACTTTAATATTAGTGTTGGGAAAAGAAAAAAAATCTAGTCTTATTTCCCAAACCTTGTCTTTTATTCGCTTTCTTCCTCTTTGATCAAGCGCAAGCAACGGATTCACCTCGACCTCCACAATCGACAATGGTGTCCCTTGTTCTCTCTCCTAATCCTGTCCTGACTTCGCACAAAACTTTCAATTCATTCTTTTCGTCACAATTGTCTGTTCATCTTGTCTCTTACTATCTTGAAGTCAATCAACCGACGATAAGTTAAAAGTAGTCATCGACAAAGAGGTCATCCTGGCCACTGTTGAGTCCGCACCAGAGATGGTCCGGATTGTGCAGTGCTCAAAGCTCCAGCACTTTGCGACTAGTAAAGACGACGACAAGCACTATTACCTGACCGGCAGTGATGATCCAGAGCTCCTGTGTTGTTTCATTCTCTTCTTTTCAGCCCCCTCTCTCTATTTCTAGGTCGTCAGTTTCTTTGAAAGATTGTATTACTCGTTTCCGACGACTTTTATCTCTGTTCTTTGTTGACGAAATAGGAAACTTGTCGCACTTCTCGCATCAGGAATCAATTGACGGTAGGGCTGATTAGAAGAACAATGTCATCCGCTCGTGTAAGAACTCAGGGCTCTTGAAAACTGCTTGTAAGCTATTATGTTCTCCTATAATTGCTCTGTCTAGATCTAATCTGCTTTACTTTCACTTTTGTCCTCTAATTTTGCCGGGTAGGATTATGAATTCTTGGTTCTATCACTTCTTTTTGTCACATTGGAGATGATGGTCGATTAACCAGCATAGGCGATTTCTTTACAAAGTACTAGCTGTTATTATTCTATTACCACATTCTATATAGTCCTGAAATTTTCTTGGTTATTTGCAAACGTGTTAATGTAACAATAGGTTGTTTGATAGAGTCTGGTCGTTTGGAATAATGAACAGAGAAAGTAGTCCTCTTTTCTTTATAATGCATATTTCTGTTACTCAAACTCAAATCAAGTAGATAAAAATTGGATACCCTACATGCATTTTTTTTCTATGTTAACTTCTGGTGGAAATTTATAATTTGTAACTACCAAACGCCTGACTTGCTTGATCAAGCATGCTGCTTAATCGCGACCATCATTTGATTATCAGATAATGACTTACTTACTCTTCTGGTTACCAAAGCTTTATCATCCATTTTGCTCACAGGCATGGTTCAGCGGGAGGTCACCTCATCTCGACTTCATCCATTTGTCTCTACAAACTTCTCACACATGTTGTTGGCTCCCCGCATCTGCGAAGTGGCAGTGAGCATTACTACTCCACTACTGTCTACTACTACTATCATTTTATTTTAAGGTGAATTTTGGATAACATTTCATCAATTTGGCACATAGACATGGAAATCACATCTTGCTGCGTAGAAAAGGAATGTTAATCATGTTTGCATCTTTACGAGTTCTTACGTGTATTAGTTTGGCTAGAAACAGGGTGAAGTTGGCTGAAGTGCTGCTCACAAGTGTCATTATTTTCATCTCACTCAGCTATTTAAATCGCAGTTCCTAGTTGGTATGTCACCAATCATTTTCCTCGTCATTTTAGTCATATATTGATAATCCAGTTATTGATATATAGTTTATTTCTATTTTCATTCTTGAGTTCATTGGAGTTTGTAAAGCTTACATAATGTTGACAGAGAATAAACTAATGGTTTTGTCTACTGGCGATTATAGGAACATACATGCTCTGCGCCTCCTTCTGTTTCATTTTCACTCATGGTCATACTGAAACTCTTTGTTTCTTCTTCTGACTCCTCTTCATATATCTATCTATCTTTCCAGTTACTGAAGGAAGAAGGATGAAGTCATCAATTTGATAATCGTTTCGTTTATTTATGGCAACGGGAATTTGAAATCTGACTTGCCTTCTCCCCATTTCAGTATCAACTTTATGGCAACAGGAATTTAAAATCTGACTTGCCTTTGAAAGGCAGTGAAAATCGTCTACTTGAAAGACAGGTCCAGTCATTTACACCCAACTATTTATAAGGTCATTATATTTTTCCTGAAAAAGTGAAGTATGCAGTATTTCAGTTGATTGATCTCAGTCAGGTCCTGTGCTTCTAACATAACTGAGCAACCAACTTTTGTCATGTTTATTTAGCAGTTGTTGATTCTGCATGTGTAGCTTCTCGCTTCTCAAATTTTAACTTTACAAAGAAGCCTTTTTTCTTATTTATAGAAGGCACTTGTCCAGCAGTTTGTGGCCACGGAAGAAGCTTTAAAGAGAGCTTCAGAAGCGAAGCGCTTGTGTGAAAAGCTTTTGCAACGTTCTGCATGGGGAAGTGATCTCTTAAATTCTCGCCAGCTTCTTGCTGGAGCAGCATCACAAAGTGTCGGGAGTCTCAGGTAATTTGAGGCTTCTGTTTTTACCATGGTGTCGTGAATGGCTTTTTTGGTATACAATATTCTGCAGGATTTCTCAATGATTTTTCTATCTTTTTTCCTTGCAATTTTTATAATTTTAGTGATAACTATTAATTTTGATATTTAGAGATTTTATCACTAGGTCTTTAATATAGTGACATTTGAGTATAGCAGTTTCTAGGTGTGAATCTCTACTGAGGTAGCATGGTTCGTTGTGTATCTTTAGTTGCTTTTGTTAGATATATGTGCATGTAAGAGGTGTCTAATGACATTGGATTTACTGTCTATCATATACATTAAACAGATAGGGCGACTCATCTTTCTTTTCTCTTAACTGTAGTCTATAGACACACATTCGGCTCAAAGTTTGCTTCCTTTTAATGCAGTTGTAAGTGTGGGCAAAGGATAGAGAAGCCACTAGGTTAAGAGCAAGTGTGAATACGTTGGTCTCTGAGGTGCTGCGCCTGAAAAAGTTGTAGTATTGTGATCTTCCAAGGTCTTTTATTTTGAACTTGTCATGAAGGTTTTGTTTCAGGTTTTGTATTTTAGTTCTGTTGTTTCCTGTGACAATGATGTCATCGACATATATACCAAGGAAAGTGACAGATTTATGAGATTTCTTAAAGTAGAGAGAGTGGTCATTTTGCGATTGAGTATAACCAAGTTGGGACAGAAAGTTGCCTAGTTTGTCATACCACTGACGGGACGCTTGTTTCAGTCCATACAATGATTTTTGGAGTTTGCAAACTTTGTTTGGATCTGAGATATGCAGTCCTTGTGGTATGGACATAGACATCTTCCTTTAAGTCCCCATGTAATAATGCGTTATTTACATCTAATTGATCAAGAATCCAACCCTTTTAGCAGCAAGAATTATTAAAGCGTGCACAGTAGTAAGACGAACAACAGGGAAAAAGTCTCTTCATAATCAAGACCATACTTTTGTGTGAATCCTCTTACTACTAATCGAGCTTTAAATCTTTCTAATTCTCCATCAGCTTTGTATTTGATTTTATAGACCCATTTACAGCTGATGGGTTTCTTTCCTGTTGGTAAGTCAACAATTGTCCATGTATTGTTGTCTTTTAGGGCCTTGAATTCTGTTGCAAGCTTGGACCCATCTTGGGTCTTTGCTAGCCTGAGTATAGGAAGTGTGGTAGCAGACAAGGTGTAGGAAGAAATAGTCTGGTTGGGTATTGCAGAAGTGAGACTGTCAAGGTAAAGGAGATGGGATGAAGAGGGAGGAGGCTTCTGTTGCTGCTGTAATCTGGTTGTTAAGATGGCTGAGAAACAATCTGGGTTAGAAAGACTGATGCAGATGTAGTCATTGAGTTTTGAAGGGGGTTTAGAAATTCTTGTAGATCTTCTGAGTAGATTTTGATCAGTTTCTGATATGTCTGGGGGGAAGGGATTGGTGTTGTTTTCAGAAGGAATGGATTCAGGTGTGGGGGGGGTGAGTTTGTTCATGAAGGTGTATTGATTGTTCTGGGGAGGGGGGTTGGGGAAAGTCTGGGGTTTAAGTTTGTTTCTGTGGGAGCAGAAGTGTTGTTTGGGTTAATGGGATGTGAGAAGGTTTGATCTGTGATCAGTGTTTGTGGTGTTGTGTAGGAGGAAGGAGTTGGGTAATCTGTGTCATAGAGAAAGAAGGGGTTTATCTGATCTATGTTATCATTGGAATCTTTGGTATGCCATAACTTGCTCCAGTTTTTGTCAAGTATTGGGTATATAGTTTAAAAAAAAAACAACATCCCTACTGATTTGTGTTTGTTTGGTTTCTATGAGATGAACTATGTACCCTTTTGTATTTTTTGCATTTCCTAGATAGATAGCAGACGACCGAGGAGCAAGTTTGCTTCTGTTTGGACCAATGTTGGTAACATAACAGAGGCAACCAAAGTTTTTAATTTGATCATAGTCAGGGGGAGATCCATAAAGTTGTTCAAAAGGGGTAATATTGTGGATAGCTTTAGATGGGGTTCTGTTAATAACAAAGGCATCCTGTTCTAAAGCAAAACCCAAAAACCAGCTTCCATACCTGATTGAAAAAGGAAGGATCTGGTGACTTGCATCAAGTGCCCTGTTTTCGCTCTCAACAACCCCATTCTGTTGAGGTGTAAGGGCAGCTTGTTTGATGCCTATACCTTTCTTAAAAAATGTATTCCCTCTTGTGAAGTTCCTAATTCTCTAGCATTGACGCTTCTAATTACTTGAATGTGTTTATTAAACTGTTTCTCACAAGTTGAACAAAATCTTGATTTTCTCATTCCCTCAGATTTTGATTGAAGTAATTTAACCATTACATCTAGAAAAATCATCAACCAAAAGTGATAAAATACTTTGACCCCTTTAAGGTTTGAGTACGCATGGGACCACATATATCGACATGAATCATTTGGAAAGAATCAGAGGTTTTGATTTCACTATGAGAGATTTCAATCGCTTGCCTTTAGCTTGATAGCAAACAGTACATGGTAAAGTATCTAAATCTGGAAATTTCATTCTAGATTCATCCTAGACAATTTCTTTGGTGAGATGTGTCCTAACTTGTTATGCCAAACAACAAGATCCTTATACCGATTATAGTCACCACTAGGAACAGCAGACATAGTTTTTGTAGTGTTACAAGCAGAGATATCATTCACAGAATTACAGGCAAGCACAGAGTTGTTTTTCTCCTGAAGCATAGCTAGAAAATTTTCCAACACACTTGTTCTAAGCAGGTACAGTCCATGTCTTTGATAAGCAATCTGTGCTTCAAATTGTGTAATTTTATCCTGCAGTATACACCGGTCATTGGAAAAACATAACATTCATGTCTAATTTCTTGGTGAGTTTACTAACAGAGATAAGATTGAAAGTAAAGGTTGGCACAAAAAGAACATCATCAAGAAATAAATTGTCACAGATGGATACTCTTCCAGTATTTGTTATAGTTTTGTTTTCTCCATTAGGTAAAGTTATGACCTTATTCTCAGTTAAATTATCAAACTTGTCAAACAACAACACATTCCCAGTAACATGTTCTGAGGCTCCAGAATCCAAAATCCAAATCGAATTGGATTTGTCAGAAAAATCTCTATTTATAGCATGTAATTGAATTTTAGGGTTAGAAGAGTTACCAGAAAAACTTCCCAAATTCTTAGATGTAGAACTTCTTTGATTCGAGCCTCTTTGATCCAGGTATTTTGTGAGTTGATCGAGTTGTTCTGCACTGAGTCCTTGAACTGGCGAACACTGATCTTGTACTTCAGTTTTATTTCTTCCATCTTGCTCAAGGATAGCCCCAGCAACGGTCTGGGTTCGTTGTTGAATCTCTGACTGGTTTCTTCCATCGGGAAACCCAACTAACCACCAACACTCTCCTCGTAAGTGACCCTACTTGGCATAGTTGGTACATTTAATTTGATTTTTCCTTGTTGTGTTGGTGGTCGGTGATGTTTTTTTCCCGACGTTTCTTGTGTTGGATTTCTTGATTCCAGTATAAGTTTTATTCGCGAGAGCAAGGGAATCTTCAACTCCTTTGACACGAGAGTCGGAGAGTTGTCGCTGTTTCTGGACTTGAGAAACTAGAGAGTATGCGAGGTCGACATCTGGGAGGGGGTTCATGAGCAAGATCGTGCTCTTTTCATGTCGGAAATCATCTGTTAACCCATCCAAGAACTTCATGAGTTGGTCTTGTTGATTGTTGTCCCGGATTGCCTTTGCCGCCCCGCATGTGCATAACCCACATACGCACTTAGGGTTCTTCCTGGCCGACTCAAGTCGATCCCATAGTTTCTTGAGCTTGTTGAAGTAGGAACTCACTATATCTTGATGTTGTTGAATTCGACTAATTTCCCTTTGAATAGTGAAGATTTCAGGTCCGTTCGCCAAGTCGTACCTTTGCATAGTGCTACCCACATAAGATGCGCAGTGGTGCAGTACATTATACTTTCCCCAATTTCTTTGTCGATTGAATTGAGTATCTAACTCATCACTGTATGATTGCATCTTTCCCACATAGGGTAGCGTTCCGATGAGATTTGGGGTTCTTCGACTTGACCATTTACCAGACCGTACTTGTTTTTTGCCTTGAGTGCGATAGTAGCGGCCCTTTTCCAGGAGTCGAAGCTTTGCCCCTCCTTATATCCGATCTAAGGGTGAGTGACGAATTGTCACGGATGAAGGTATAATGGGTCATTGTAATCGAGCTTCAGATCTATTAGGGTTTCTTGCGAGTTCGAATCGTCAACTTGGTCTTCATCTTCTTCATTTTGCAAGATTTTCCCCGCCTGTATCTTCGTTCGCCATAGATGCGGAAAAGCTTATTATCGGCGATGAAGCTCTGATACCATGTCAGGCTTGTAGAAACGGGAGTTGAGACAAGAAGGAGAAGACTTCTATTATCGAGAGAGAATATTACAGAGCTCGAGAGAGTTTAGTGAGTGAGTATTACAATGTATTAGATACAGAGAAGGAACAATGTATTACTATATCACCGGTTAACAGTTTCGGGTCTTCTATATATATATCAGACATTATCACATACTATATGGCTATGTATATAACCTGTCCTAATAGTGCTGGGAGGAAAGAAGCTGAAGATTTATTGAAACAAAAATGGAAGAAGATTGAAGAGTTCGATTCACGTCGATCTGAACTTGAGTATGGTTACTGCTCTGCTGAGTGCCATCAAGGTATGGTGGTGAATGTGGAAAATTTCTTTTTTTTTAGTTGTTCAAATAGGCTGTTGGACTTGGATCTAGTGTTATGATCTAACAATTCTCAAAAAGTTTTCACTTCAGCATAAGCTCGTATACCCAATTGCTTGTAATGTGTCGTTGAGCGTTACCCCCTACTTATCTACATGTATGGTTCATTAATCGTTATACATCATTTATTTTTGTGGGTCCTTAACAATGGTCATTGAACATTACCTGCACTGTTCTCTGTTCAAGTTATCAGAAGAGTCTGATGTCCAGTAACATTAAGCACTGACATCTATTAAATTTTATTTGCGTGTTTGTATTCTGTATGCTGCAACTGCATTTTTGAAGTTGGTAAGCTTGTTTCCTTCTGTGTCACTCTTCTTATGTAGGTTGCTGCTGCATTTTGGAGTCAACAGCCACTGATCGCACATGAGTATGCATCCAGTACCATTATCCCTCTCCGCGCCCACAGTTTTTGAATTGCCAAACAAGGCTAAGGATCTTATAGATCAAGAAGGGTCTGCATTCACTAGCTGGTCCTGATAATTGTCTATATATGCATCCCTCAACCCCCAGGTAACTTTTGTTTGTGCCTTTTTATGTAATTTTATTGAATTTTAAACATCACTAGTAGAAAAACATTTTGTAAATATAACACGGTGATACAAAAATGGTGTTATAAAATATTTTACAGCCCTGTTTTTAATGTTAACCTCATATTAAATAAAATTTGCCAACAATCAAGTTTTTAACACGGCTTACAATTGACTGTCTTATAAACTACACTTTTATAACATTCTTCTTTTTCTAACCGTGTTGTAAAAATAATTTATACCACACCTACTTATAACCGTGTTGTAAGTTTCGTCTAATACATCAATGAGTCTCACGGTTCTTTATTCCCTGTTGAATGTCAAGGGTAAATAGGTTTGGGGATTACTTTGTAATATCTTTTATAACATTTGTAACGCTTCTGGTTGTAAAGCTTTCTGTTGAGCTGTCATACCCTACTCTCTAGCCTATAAGTACTGTTCCCTGTACTCAAGATTAAGTTGTCAAAGATTATATTCATTGAGCACGTCTGTTATTCTTCTTGCGCGCTCTTTCTTTCTTCTAGCTCAATATTTGCGGGCCTTTCATTTCTTGTTCTTCTACATGGTATCAGAGCTTACACTGCTCTAGATCTGCTGTGCGTCACTAAAGCTCTTCATCACCATGGCTCTGCAAGATTGTAAGCTGTCCTCTTCCAACCTGCATCAACTGGTCGGCATATCGACGATAAAATTACAAGGCGAGAAGAACTATTTGAGCTGGCAAACTCAGATGTTGAACTTGTTCGAATCTGTCGGAGTTATCGAAATGATAGAGACAGATTCAGTACCTAGCCAAAAGTTCACCAAGGACGATGTTGAATCTGAAAATCCAGATTACAAGAAATGGAAAGAAGTGGATGCGCTGCTTCGAACGTGGCTTCTTGCCACACTATCAGAAGATTGCATCTCGCTTACGATAGGATGTAATACTTCAAGGAAATTTGGGAGGAATTGAAGAGTGAGTTTCTCCAGTCGACAAAGGACAGAGAATTTCAACTCAAGAATCGACTGCGATCTTTAAAGCTTGGAGATACGCAGTCAGTTAAGGAGTATGTCAAGAATTTCAAATCGATCTATGATAATCTTGCTGCGATTGGCCATCCAATCACTGATGAAGACAAGGTCGTTACTCTAGCGCAAGGCTGTGGATCAAGATACAAGATATTGCGCTCAATTATGTTGAGCAAAGCTCCTTACCCGAGTCTGAAGCAATTCGTCACAGCTCTCGAAGATTATGAAGCGAGAGAAGGAGATGACGGTAATGATAACCAGGTCAAAGAAGGCCAAGGTAATATACAGACAAATGCTGCGTTTGATACTCAAACCACCAATCAAGTCTGGAGCGAATCTCGTGGAGGTTCTAGTTTTGTCAGAGGAGGTCGATATGGCGCTAGAGGAAGAGGAAGATATGGCGGTAACAGAGGAAGAAGTCAGAACTATCAGAACCAGAATCAGTCTGGTTACTATCAGCCTTGCCAAATTTGTGGAAGAACTAACCATACTGCTGTGAATTGTTTCTATAGGTGGGATCATTCTTACCAAACCTATGAGACTTTTCCTAAGGAGAATACGCCTCCTGCTACATCTGTTAACCAGACGACGAGTACTCCACAAGCTCTAGCGACTGTGACCTATCCTGGCACTGAGGAAATCTACTATGTGGACTCTGGAGCGACCACACATATGATGAACTCCTCAGGTAAAATCGATTCCCTAACTCCGTATGATGGTAATGTTGCTGTTGTTGTGGGGAACGGAAATGAGCTGCAAATTGAGTATATAGGGAATGCGCGAATTAAAGGAACAGATAAAGATTTACAGTTAAGAGATGTTTTAGTTGTTCCTGATCTGAAACAAAATCTGATATCAGTGAGCAAGCTAACAAAGGATAACTTCTGTTCAGTAGAGTTTATTGATTCTGGCTTTGTTGTGAAGGATCGGATGACAGGTCAGACTCTTGCAAAGGGCAGTAAGAAAGGAAATCTGTACAACTTGAATCAGGCAAAAATTCAAGCTCTACAAGCTGTTACAGCAGGTAAAGCGTCTGATAATGTTTGGCATAGAAGACTGGGACACCCGACTTTAAGGGTTGTTCATTTACTTAGTTCAGAGAATAAAATTGGTGTGTCATCTTGGAATAAAGATGTTTCAGTTTGTGTTAGTTGTCAACTTAGTAAAAGTTGCAAACTTCCTTTCAAATCTGTTGAGAATAGAGCTACTGAAGTGCTGGAAAAGATTCATTGTGATCTCTGGGGTCCTGCACCAATTTTGTCAAACGAGAAAATGAAATATTATGTGATCTTTGTAGATGACTATTCCAGATTTACTTGGTTTTACGCAATAAAGAGAAGAGTCAGTTCTTTGATGTCTTTATTCAGTTTCAAAAGATGACAGAATTACACCTTGCAAAGAAAATAAAATTCTTTAGATGTGATGGAGGAGGTGAGTTTACAAGTCAACAGTTCAGTAGACATTTACAATAGTGTGGTATAGTGCAGCAGTTTTGTTGCCCACACACTCCTGAACAGAACGGTGTAGCTGAGCGCAAGCATAGACACATTGTAGAAACAGGTCTTGCTTTACTTTTGAATGCTGGAATGCCTACCTTTCTGTGGGTTGAAGCATTTATGACTGCTGTGTTCTTGATTAACAGGCTTCCTTCAGCACCACTGAATTTTAAGATTCCTTTCTCTCTGGTTTTTCAAAGAGATCCTGATTATGCTAGTTTGCGGATTTTTGGATGTAGCTGTTTTCCTCTTCTGAGATATAACAGTACACATAAACTGCAACCAAGATCTTTGCCCTGTGCATTCATCGGATATAGCAATCTTCACAAAGGTTTTCGGTGCTATCACCCTGAAACTCGCAAGGTTTATATTTCTCGTCATGTGGTGTTTGATGAAAAAGTATTTCCTTTCCTCAAAACATCATCCTCCTCACAAACAGATAGCAACCTGTTTATCACCACATTCGAAATGTTTACCCAAACTAAGGATAACCAATCACCTGATACACCCGATTTATCTACATCATCAGAATCTTGTGTTACACAAATATCAACTCCAAACCTTCATCCGTCTTTACCAAATCTCAATACCTTTAACCTTCTAAATCCTGTTCTTCCTAATCATGAACACAATTTACTTCCAGATCCTATAACCTCACCGAGCCATTCTGAAACAACTCTACAAATAACCTTGCCTCCTGAACCTGAAACAACTCCACAAATAACCTTGCCTCCTGAACCTGAGATTCAGCTTTCTGAAACTGAAAACCCATCTGTTTCACCTACTCCTGTTACTGATGATGAAGCTACTACATCTATATTACCTGCTGCAGATACCTCCATCCTACCTTCTATAAATCTTGTTGTTGACCTTCCAGATTTACCAGCACCAACTGATCTTAATACACACCCGATGATAACAAGATCAAAAAAGCAAATGTGCATTACTTTGTACCGATGAATCAGAGAAGGAACCACGGAATGTCAGAGAAGCTTTTAAACATCAGTAGTGGATTACTGCTATGACTGAGGAAATGGAGGCTTTGTATCACAACAATACTTGGAATCTGGTACCACGGCTACCCCATATGAATGTTGTCGGCTGTAAGTGGGTTTTTCGCATTAAAAGAAAACCAGATGGTACCATTGAGCGCTACAAGGCCAGACTTGTAGCAAAAGGATTTCATCAAGTAGATGGAGTGGATTTTGGTGAAACCTTCAGTCCTGTTGTGAAAAGTGCTACCATAAGAATCGTCCTCTCTGTTGCTGTTTCAAGGAATTGGGAAATTCGTCAACTGGATGTAAAGAATGCCTTTTTACATGGTGAATTAAGTGAAGTGGTGTATATGGAACAGCCACATGGCTTTCGAGATACTGAACACAGTGACTATGTCTGTCATCTACAGAAATCCTTGTATGGTTTAAAGCAGTCACCAAGAGCATGGTTTCAGAAATTAAGTTCTCTTCTGTTTAAACTTGGTTTTCAATGTAGTAAAGCAGATACTACATTGTTCTTTCTTCACTCTTCTCGTGGCACTATCCTGATTTTGGTTTATGTTGATGATATAATAATCACTGGAAGTTGTTCTGCTATGTTACATGAGGTAACAGCCTCTCTCAAGTGTGGATGTGCCTTAAAGGATTTGGGTCGCCTGAATTATTTTCTGGGAATAGAAGCTACCTTCACCTCTCAAGGTTGTTTCTAAATCAGTCCAAGTACATCAAAGATTTACTGAAGAAAGCACAGATGGAGAGTGCCAAGCCAGTGCGCACTCCTATCAGTCAGAAACAAGAGTTAAGTAAATCAGATTTTTCTGATGTTGATCCTGTCACGTACAGAAGTCTTGTAGGGGCTCTCCAATATGTTACTCTAACCCGTCCTGACATTGCACATGCAGTTAATGTTGCTTGTCAACATATGCATCGACCCCAGGCCATACATCAGCAAGCACTAAAAAGAATCCTTCGATATCTATCAGGAACTCACAATCTGGGTATTCTTCTCTCCTCCCAAACCACTTTAAATCTGGTAGGATACTCAGACGCTGATTGGGCAGGATGTGAGCTGACTCGGAGATCTACAACGGGATACTGTGTTTTTCTGGGATCAAACTGCATCTCTTGGGCTTCGAAGAAACAGCCAACTGTGTCTAGATCAAGTGCAGAGGCGGAATATAGGGCTCTTGCCTCAGCAACTTCAGAAATGACTTGGGTTGAATATATTCTTCGAGATATAGGAGCTCCTCCACCTACTACTCCAGTTTTATTCTGTGACAATCAAAGTGCTCTTCATCTTGCTGCAAACCCAGTTCTACATGCACGTACAAAGCATATAGAGCTCGACTATCACTTTGTACGAGAGAAGGTAGCTCACGGCTCTCTTATCACTAAGTATATTCCTTCTCCACATCAGGCAGCTGATATTTTCATGAAAGCTCTCGCCTTCAATCCGTTCTTATTCAATCGAATCAAGCTTGGCATCCGATCCACTCCTGCTCAGCTTGAAGGGGAATGTCAAGGGTAAATAGGTTTGGGGATTATTTTGTAATATCTTTTATAACATTTGTAAACGTTTCTGGTTGTAACGTTTTCTGTTGAGCTGTCATACCCCACTCTCTAGCCTATAAGTACTGTTCCCTGTACTCAAGATTAAGTTGTCGAAGATTATATTCATTGAGCACATCTGTTATTCTCTTCTTGCGTGCTCTTTCTTCCTTCTAGCTCAATACTTGCGAGCCTTTCAATTCTTGTTCTTCTACATTGAACACTTAGATTTTCCTCTGTTGTTCCTCTTTGACTTGACATGATAGTAGACTATATTGGTAAGGTTTCATATCTGAAATGGCCATTTTAGTTGATAATAAAATTGATGTAATAAAATATGATTATTGAAGAGTACAAAATGTGTTTTTTTTATTACTTGATAGATTATTAGGCATTAAGATAACGCTGTTTAGTTTGTGTGGTCTGTATCATGTTGTTTTGGCTTATTACAGTCAAATGTTATCTTGCCTTAAACCAGATAAATTTTTTATGCTTGCTATTAAGCTTTAAATCTAAAGAACACCCAAGTTATTGCTGTTTTCTTCTCCTATTTTTATTTCATTTTGCTGTTGTCTCTACTGAAGTGAAAATCATTTCGTATGCCTATTTATGGTCGGTTTTGTAGACCTCTCTGACTTGACATGATAGTAGACTATATTGGTCGATTTCTGGATTTGAATGTTGCAACTTGCATGTTATATTTTACAGCTTGACGAGTGGTGGGAGCAACCAGCAACAAATGTGGTGGACTGGGTTAAAGTTGACTGTCAAACTGTTCAATCTTGGCTTAATCATGTGAAGCAGCTTCTTGCATTATTTTGACAATCTGGGATATTGTTTGGCATGATTTATCATTACATCAGATCTAGCATCGGTTGGGTTACTTGGAGCCGTCCTATTGGATATGCTTGTAAGCAGTTTTGTTTATCTATGTGGTTTAATGAATTAGAAATAGATGTGAATTTGTTTAATAAGGAGAATTTCATACTTGAAATACTACTTTTTTTATGAATTATGTTTATATGTTTGAATTCAAACTTGGATGCAATTGGATATCAATGAAATGCAACTATGTTTTTTGATTTTGTAATCAAATTAGTTATATTTTTACTTGCTATTGATTAATGTGTAGATTGAAGAATGAGTAGGGTAAGTGTTGGGAGAATAGTGAGAGAGTGCTGGGAAAGTGCACTGCTAGGTGAGTCTGAGTGTTGTCATAGTGTTGTGAAAGTGTTGTGTAAGTGTTGCGGGAGTGCTGTGCAAGTGTTGCTTGAGTGCTATGTAAGTGTTGCGGGAGTGTTGCGGGAGTGTTGCGAGAGTGTTGCGAGTGCGTTGCGAGAGCGTTGTGAGAGTGTTGTCCGAAGCTGTCCAAGCGTTGCGAGAGCGTTGCAAGAGGTGAAAGAAAGATGTTCAAGTGACAACACACAAGAAGTGTTGGTAAAAGCGTTGCAAGCAATGACAACACATATTTTATATCTGTACCAACGCTTAGAATATGCGTTGCGATAGAATCTCGCAACGCGATCTAATACAATGCTTTTTTGTGTATTGATATAGGTCTTGGCAACGCATAAATGCGTTGCGAAATGTATAAAAAAAGTGTTGGTATAGACCATTTCTCTTGTAGTGAGATAAGGATTTTTATATTTTTTTGCTCAAAAATATGAGACATGTATTGTATAGGGTATGTGTTAACTTTAAAGAAGGATTATAGACTAACTATAATGTCTACGGAAAGAACCGCAAAACCATTGTGGAAATGGTATCAAATCTTGATGTCAGCTCAAAACTTGTACAAATTTACTATTTTCTAATTAAAATATCTGTTGTTTTAGAGATTAAGTCTAAATTTATCTCTAAAATGATAAATATTTTGAATAAAGGAAATATGGGTGAAAGATTAGTGATGTGAAATATAAAGGTCATTATATCATTATCTAATAAAATCAACCAAAAATAGTGTATCATAAGCACTCTGTATTAAGGTAAACTCTACGTGGTTGAGGGGCGCAACTCATCTGCTGCATATATAATGATGCAGGAGTGCTGCAGCCGTCTAATACCGAACCAATGTAATTGTTTTATTTTTAATCGTTGGTAAATCGTATAATACCAAAAAGTTGATGTGTGTTTGTCTTTTCCAAAAAGAAAGTTTATGTGTGTTTTCTTTTTTCTTATTATAGTGTTTTTGAGAAATGGTTATAATATTAAATAATTAATCAGATTAGGCTTATGCCTATGTTATTAATAATTAGAAGTTACCTTCTTTTTTTGCTTGTTTTCATATTTTATCGTATATATATATTATTTTGAAACAAACACATGGGAGATATTTAATGAACTAATATACGTATATCTTATATGTTCATATAAGTATGTCTTATTTAAAAAAAAATCAAATAGCTTTAATTTTAGAAGACTTTAACAGTATAATTATAATTGTGAAGAGTAAAGTAAACTGAATTGTAATTGCCACTAGCATTTTAGATAATACACATCATTACAATGCGCTGAACTTTTTTTTATAAATATATCATAATATAATAATGTTTCACTTATATGATATTTATTTTCATGAATCTATTGTTTATTATTGTAAACACACAAAATTAAACTAAACATTGTCTGACTAAATATACATCTTAAACTTACTAATTTTCCACATATCTCTTCATATGAGACTTGGCAAATTGTTTTTTTTATATAGTTATAGTAGTTGGTAGGTTTCGAACCCATGGCCTTTGGTTCTAGGATACCACTCCTCTACCGACCAAGCCACGAGGGCTTGGACTTGGTAGATTGTATTTCTAAATACATTTTCTTAGCAGTAGATGGTAATATGTCCTAGCAATTTTCTACTAAGTTGATGGTATGTGCTTGAGTTGTTCACTCTCCTTTAAAGAAAGGCAGATAAGACATCAGGTATGAACTTTACTTAAGTGTTTGAGATTAAGATAATCTCGTAACTTGTGTTTATGTGCAGCTAGTTAGAGTTGTGTCAGTTGTGAATGCGTCGAGCTATATGTTTGCATGACACTAATGCTCACTTATTATGATTTAGTCAAATTTTATGATAAGATGATTATCTAATTATTGCTTGTTCATTACTATCTACCTGAGTTAGATTATGCGGAGTACATTTGCCAAATCTTATTTTATATTAGCATATATAAATTAATCATTTTTGGAAGATATTCATTGTTGTATTATGTATGCTAAAGAGTATGTACAGTGTTAATACCCGTTCGAAACTATACTTGTGTGCAAATATATTTTGTGGCTTGAGAGATCTTAACAAATAAGTACGATCTCTTACGAGTTACCTTTATGGGTTTTTTATAGGAAACTTGATAATTATTTGGTGTTATAAGCATTTAAGTTCTTTTATGTAAATAAGTTAATGTCTCTTTAAATTGATCAACGTGCATCCTTAATTGGTTAACCTGTCTCCTTAAATTGGTTAACCTGTCTTCTTAAAGTAGTTAACCAGTCTCCTTAAATTGGTTAACCTGTCTCTCTAAATTGGTTAACTTGGCTCCTTAAAGTAGTTAACCGGTCTCCTTAAATTAGTTAACATGTCTCTCTAAATTGGTTAACATGGCTCCTTAAAGTAGTTAACCGGTCTCCTTAATTGGTTAACTTGGCTCCTTAAATTGGTTAACTGGTCTACTTACAAAAATTAACCTGACTTCTTAAATTGGTTAACCTGTCTCTCTAAATTGGTTAACTTGGCTCCTTAAAGTAGTTTGCTTGGCTCCTTAAAGTGGTTAACTTGGGTCCTTATATTGGTTAACCGGTTTACTTAAATTGGTTAACCTGACTTCTTAAATTGGTTACTCTGGCTTCTTAAATTGGTTAACCTGTCTCTCTAAATTGGTTATCTGGGCTCCTAAAGTAGTTAACCAGTGTTCTTAAATTGGTTATCTTGGCTCCTTAGATTGGTTAACCATCAATAAAAAAGGTTATTCTGGCTTCTTAAATTGGTTAATCTGCCTCTCTAAATTGGTTAATTGGACTCCTTAAAGTAGTGAATCGATCTCTTTAAATTGGTTATCTTGGCTCCTTAGATTGATTAACCGTTTACTTAAAAAGGTTAACCTGGCTTTTTAAATTGGTTGACCTCACTCTTTTAATTGGTAAACATGTTTCTTTCAAACGGTTAACCTACCAGCTTAAAATGGTTAACTTGGACATATTATTTCTTCTTGGAGGACATCCACTTTGACCACTTATGACATATTTTCATTATTTTATGTTATTATTTCAATGCAAAATAAGCAAGTTGAAAGAGAGATTTTTCTTTTTCTTTTTTGTTCATATCTTGTTCCTACTAGACTGGGCAACCATACACGTTTTTAAAAATTGCACCAAAGTTTTCATATTTGTATTATAAAAAAAGCTTAATATTGACTTTGTTTTGAGAGATGTAAACATGTTCACTTCACATACACAATTATAATTTTTATCCTAACAACTCTAAACATTTTACCAACCCAAAAATGTAGCGGGTATCAACTTCAACCTTAAAAAATGTAGCTATCTAAAAGCTAAAGGTTAGGGTAATGGTCAATCTTAAGACGGCTAACAGACCGTCAAAAGCAGCTAATACGGTCAAAAGTGACTCACCCATCGAATAAACTACTGCAACAAAGAAGGATAACACCATTAAATATTGCAAAAACCATCAAATTATGGGTGTAGGGTCTAAAGTATATAGGCTTAGGGTATAGTGACCCAAAACTTTATTACATAAACTCTAAAATGTAATCAGGTCATCAACCACCATCACAAAAAACAGACAGAAGATTCTAACACCGTAAAAGGTAAAGGTTGAGGTAGTCATTAACCCTAGAAAGGCTAACATTATTAAAGGCCGTTAACACTACCTACAAAGGTTAAAACTGCCGAAGAAGGCCAACACCATCGAAGACGGTTGAATGGTTTGAAGCCCATGATTTAGAATCTAATGACCCTAAAATTAATACCACAAACCTAAAATCTGACCAATTGTCCCCATAAAAAAAAATGAAAAAGGAAACCCGGCCTAACCCTCATATAAGATAAAGGTTGGTTAGTGGTCAGCCCAAAAACTTGTAAGACATTCAAACACCGTTGAAGAAGGATAACACCATAACAACGGTATGTCGAAGAATTGGTTAACATTGCCGATGGTCGTAGGGTTTAAAGCAGAAGATTCGGGTCTCCCCTTCTAAACCTTATCAACCCCCCCCTGAAATTTGATTGGGTTACCAACCCCTATACAATAAAAAGCATACCCTATTATCCTAGAAGCTATAGGTTGGCGTATAAATCATCATAATACAACTTAACCATTGAAGGTGGCTAACATCGATGACCATTGAAAAAGACTTACACCGTTAACCGTTGTAAGGTTAGAATAAATAATATCAATGTCAAAGACGATTGTAAGGTTTAGAATGAAATAAGATGCACTATATTGAAATGTGTATTACATACGCATGAGGTTTTATATTTTTGTAAGCTTGTAGCATATTCATGATGGATCTTGTATCAAGACCTCAAATTACGATGAACAATAGATAATTTTTAAGCTTATATTTTATAAAATATATCACTCTAAAAAATTGAAGTATTACTTAAATTGAAGATAATAAAAATTCCACTCCAATTTTTATGTGAGTAAATTATATTTGGAAATGAGTTACTGTTTTATCTTATTTTGTCAATGTCTAAATTTGAAACACCCCTAAATGGCTAAGTAAAATAATAATAATAATAATAATAATAATAATAATATAATAATAAAATCATAAGATTATCCGGGAGTAACTATCCGGGTATAACGCGTTACATAATTTGAACATGTGATAATACACGAGCAATTAAATTTAGTACGGGCTTATACATGTCCGAAAACATGACAACGTCACTATGTTAATACGGTCACGTACTTATATATGTACGTATACGGAATTACATGTACGCAATGGTATAATATTACAACGTGGTACATATAACCAATAACGTCACATAGGTACCTATAACTAAAACGCGACAAATAAATAGTCGTACATATATATATATATTGGTATAATCAATAACGTTACAAGGTAAAATAGTTGCGTATGTATATATAAGCAACAACGATAAATAAGCATGGATATACACTTATAAAAAAAAGAAGAGCAAACCTGCTCTAGCTAGGATTTGAACCCGGTACCTCCCGTACCTTTGTAAACGTCTTAACCAGTTGAGCTAGGCTCATATTCAGTAACAAACCACACCTCTAAACACAAGAGTGCTGATGCATATCATTAGATGAATTAGACTTTTAGATCACCGCCTAAAGTGAACCACTGAATAGTTAACAAACATAATATCCCACCATGCCTTCCTCCTTTCCACCATCGACATCGTTTTTCAGCTGTAACAAAAGGTTAATTACTAATACCAGAACACAGTACAAGTTCCCACTCTCACCTCTCCTTCTTTTCACGTCACTCTTCCCTTGTTTTGCTCAATGACGGACTACAGTTTCCTCACCCACGCTCTCCTTGTTCCCACGTTGTACGTGATCGAGAACAGAGGTCAGACTCGGTGGAACATTTCATCAGTTACCACACCACAACCCACGGGAGTTTATTCTCCACCAAACACACTTTCACAAACTCTTAGGTGATGTCTCCTGCATGCAAATCACACTCTGCCTGGCATCGGAAGTCCCACACCTGCTTGCACCAGTGCCTCCTTTTCTTTCTGGCATGGTTAGTCCGGGTGATAAACCCACCCAACTCCTCCTCTTAAGTCATTACTTCACTGGACCAATCCAACTTGTGTCTGTCACTCACGAGAGCTGATCTCAGTTCCTGGAGCAGACACACCAGTCGCTGATCCCAGCAAGGGGGTAACAAGCTCCTACGAACAGCAACAAGAAATCTTCCTTAAGCTCCCCTGGTCCTTCACGAACAGAAACAACTGCAGCACTTCAACTCACGGTGAGACCTTGAGACAAATCTTGCTGCAGGTCTTTCCTTCTGTTCTTTGTTTTCTTTTTTTTTTCTGATGTCCGAAGCACTACAAGATCACTCACCCAAAGCACTTGTTTCCTCTCATGCGTGGACTCCCATGCAGCTCCCTAAGCTTGTTCACAAGAGATCCCTGGGTAAAAGCTACCTGTTCCTCCTTGGAGCACAACCCGAAGGTGAGGTCGAAATAAAAAGAAAAGAAAATCAAACCTCTGGTTCCTGTAGCTTTTCCACTTCTGCTGGTTTTGAGAGGACCTAACAATTGATCACTCCTTCTCAGTTATCAAGGGCTGAGACTTTACATGTGTGCCAAGAATCAGCCGAGGAAAAACAACTAAGCTACTGCACTGGTGAGCTAACTCTAACCTGAAACTATGATCAGAAAACAAAGCTAGGTTGTCAAGTTCAACTATTAAGTACATCGGATTCAATAGAGTTTTTTTTTTTCTTTTTTTCGTTTTGTGGGTTTTCTATGAACATAAATACAGTTAGTACATTACTAGCACACCTAACTGAGTCATAAGCACTTGGGGGGGGGGGGGGGGGGGACTAGTCAACAACATAAACAGAAATAAGCAACAGAAAAAAAAGAGGAACCACAATCTCAGTTTCAGTTTTTAGTTTCTGAATGCCTTGTTTCTGTATAAACATGTTCAGTAGGAGTAACAACGTTGTTGGAGGGTTAAACTTATCACAACATTTCATTAGTAGTTAACCTAATAGTGATTAGAACAAAAAAAAACAGATTGCAACTTAATAAAACAAGAAACAAATGCACATCAGTATGCTGTCTGTTGTGTTGCAGTTTCAGGAACTTGGTTTTTTGTATAAATGAAATCAGAGAGGGTTAAACGATATTGTTGTGAAACTGCGATGAATTTAATACTCTGATGGAACACTGAGTTAATTGGGTAAGCATTTTGGGAAAAGGATTATGAGTCAAACTAATGGATATCAAAGAGGAATAAAATGTAGAGTTTCAGACCTGGGGTGCTGGTGTTTCAGTTTTCTAGCTCTGTACAATTGAGTTACAGGATTGATTAACAGGTCGGGGAGGTTTACTAATGGAATTAAATGATGGCTAATGCACTCACCTAAATTGGTGTAGTTACCTGAGAGTTTAGTAGTCAGGCAGTGAATTAAAACTGTAGTGCAATGAAGTGAACTGCAGACTTTCGTTTCAGTTTTCTGCTGAGTTTCGTTTCTCTGTATGTCAGTTTCTCAGAAGTGTCCTAAAACTGGTATTGGCTTAATCACTGATGTAAAAGCTTGCTAACGTGAAACTAAGAGAAAACAAACTGGGAGGCTAGAGGAAGGAACAGTAGCAATAAAAAAAATTAGAGAACAGTAAAGCCATGGGTGTTATGTGTCAGTCTCTACTTCGTTTCTCAGATGGGTCAATTTCTGTACAACCATGTTTCAGTGGTACTGTCCATGTGGTTTTGGGTTGTCTAAGAGTTAAAATACCTATTGGTGGAACACATCCTGAAGTCTAGAGATGACCCCGCTTCCTCGACGCACGACGCCGGCAATGGAGGATTGGCTATGAGAAGAAGTTCTTCAACTCGTGGTGACAAGAGAATTCACAAATAACCCTTAAAGAAACAAGGAAAGATTAGTACTTACATGAGATGGTCACGGGATCTAAACTATATCCCCAGACCTGGTGCAAGGAAATAGGAAGGAAATACACTTTACGGGAACAAGAGAAAAGAAATGAAAACACACAACGCTCGAATGATCCCATAGTGAGGATCATGGGTATAACATACCTATGCACACGTTTTATTACTTACATGAATTGTTGTTGCTATACTAGTAGCTCGTTGTGCTTGGATGCGTGTTTGATGTGCTATGATGCCAGCATGTGGTGCTTGGTTGTTGGTGCTAATGTGTTACTACCTTTAAGTGTGTATGATACTATGATGTATTGGGTGTGTTTTACTGCTTAATTATAGCATGTAAATTGACTTAATAATATTCGACCAAGTAGTCGTGTGGCCTGGCAACATACGGGCTACACACGTTCATACTCAGCGTAGTTTGCTGAGTCCTTCCTAAACCAAATTTTTTTACAGGTATTATGCCGGACGATAACGGAGCGTAGGCGGGATGGCTACCATGGGGGTAGTCCATCAGGGCATAACGTTTGAGGATGTGGTTATATGTTTAATGTACCCGAGATGTAATTTTCAGTTTGTAATTTGGCAATTTTGTTGTAGACACTCGATATTTGAAATTGTATCTTATATTGTATATGAGTTTTTGGTGAGAGCTGTTTCCAGTCATGCAGACCGTAACTTAGTATTAGTGATGTGGTTTGTCAACCACGTGGGTGGTTGGCATCTGTAGCACCCGGATGATATCGAGAATCCGTTGCGTAGTTATCATGTAATATGACTAGGAGCTTGGTTTTGTACTATTGTATATTTATTCGGGGGTGTTACAGAAAGTGGTATCAGAGCGTAGTTACGCTCTGACGACTGGAACAGGAAATACCGAGGTTGAAATTCTGACAGTGAGTTAAGGGTTGGGTTAGTACGTGAGGCGCGTTAGTTAGGGTTTCACTAGTGTTTACTGGATACCTACAGACACCTACACCCGACCTCCACATCTCTAGTTAAATTCAGACAAAGAACGCCGGAGTGGTCGAAAGCTTCCTCACACTCGGGAAAACCCGATCCGGCAATAACTTATTGTTATTACCCCCGTGAAGAAAAGACTATATCGTACAACAATCCCAAGATTTGAAGCTCTGACTAGAGCGTGAAGTTCAAAGACATAGCCAAAGGAAAAAGAAAAAAAAATACCCATTGAGGGACCAATTTTAGCGACAACTTGGGTCGACATGCTTAGCAGTCGATGGACCCTACCTCACAAGCAAAGAGGACCGAAATACCCTAAAATACATGAAATAAATAAAGCCAAAAATAAGCAATTAATTAAGCCAAGGATGGGAATTGAGATAAATTCTACAATTCGAACACTTGAGAGGGTACTTTAAGAAAACCTCTCGTAAGACAATGAAATAAGAGAATATAGCTCAAGACGAAATTACACCATAAAATTGGTACGACCTATTATGCTTAACGAAGCATAACGCAATGTTACACACTAAAGTATAATAATACGGAATTCAATTAAGTCCCTACCCCAGCACAAGGCAAACAGATATGAAAAATGGCAATGAATCCGCCAATATGTTCAAACATCTATCGAATATTTTGTTCAAGGAGACCAAATAAAAAAAGGAGTTGTGTGTCATAGAGAATTAAGTTCCGATCATGGAGGAACAAGTTCCGAAAGAGGAACTGTTAAAAACGCCCGTAAGCAATGCAACGGGTAACTGTGGAATTCAATGTTATAAAAAGATAAACCCTTTGGATCAGGTGTATAGCATTAACTATGATTATGAAGGAAATGATCACACATGCAATGTTATATGATAGTATTATTTAACCATTTGGTATTGTACCATATATTACATATCACGTTATTCATTTTAAATAAACTATACTTTAATTTACACTGTATGATTTACAGCATATATATATTGATAGTGATGTCATAACACGTGTCATCTATCACTTCACGACATTAAAACCATATTGTATATACTTATATATATACATATCTTCTGGGTTGTACGTATGCATATATTGATATATGTTGTTTTATTTGATTTAATCATATAATATGGTTACATGTATTATGACAATACTGCTTTTTTAAAACTCCCATTTTAAGTATAAGTTGGTCAACTTGACCCCTTGGTCAAATTAGCTGACTTAGTCAAGCATGTTGACTTGACTGGGTTATCCAAGTACTTTAGCTTACAACAATCATCATAATACAGGGTATTATATAATTCATGTACTTTGCAATATGCTGCTCGGGATTGTATAATTTACAGTCTATCAGCTTTATTCATTTATAACACCCATCATTTAATATTGTATGGTTCCCAACCATATTTTATACACACTTCCTACAATATTAGTCACGCCTTTATGCACATACAAATATACATAACTTATAAAACTCCCTTTATTAAATGTTACATTTCATTATTTTATGTAAGGTGATTATTCTCACTAGTTTGTAATATATCATACAAACTCATATTAAGATTCCTATCTTAATATCATGTAACCTTTGTACAATACCATAATAAACTTTTAAAGTGTATTCATTATACTCATTATTTTGTAAGTTCATTTATTCATTATTGTCACATTTGTTTTATGTGGATAAACTTACTTATATATACATCTTCTTACTTCAAATGCTTGTCAAGGTTACTATTACTTAGCCAAGCAATTTCCAACCTTATGATTCAAATTCAATTGTACAATACCGTGTAATTTAAATTTCTCCTATTTAGTATAACAACCATGACACAAAATTAAAAAAAAGAGAGGCAACTACCGAATATAAATCTTGGACGAAGATATAAGTAGGTTAAGAGAACCTAATCATATGGGGAGACATTAAATACGGTGCGGATGGATCACCTATATCCATACTATATCTATGAATACGGTGCGGATGGATCACCTATATCCATACTATATCTATGAATACGGTGCGGATGGATCACCTATATCCATACTATATCTATGAATACGGTGCGGATGGATCACCTATATCCATACTATATCTATGAATACGGTGCGGATGGATCACCTATATCCATACTATATCTATGAATACGGTGCGGATGGATCACCTATATCCATACTATATCTATGAATACGGTGCGGATGGATCACCTATATCCATACTATATCTATGAATACGGTGCGGATGGATCACCTATATCCATACTATATCTATGAATACGGTGCGGATGGATCACCTATATCCATACTATACCTATGAATACGGTGCGGATGGATCACCTATATCCATACTATACCTATGAATACGGTGCGGATGGATCACCTATATCCATACTATATCTATGAATACGGTGCGGATGGATCACCTATATCCATACAATATCTATGAATACGGTGCGGATGGATCACCTATATCCATATCTATAAATACGGTGCGGATGGATCACCTATATCCATACTACATCTCCCTATATGAGAACTTGGAATGAAAAAAAAAACTCATAATATCAGAAGGATACGAATGTATGTACCAATATACCATTTAACTAATGGAAACAACCATATGTGCATATTTAAGACAAAAGGGTATTATAACACCTAAGTATACAAATATTATGGATACAAGAATGAGTGAATGTATATATGTACACACTTAGATATATACATAGTTGGAAAAAATTAAATTGGTTGATTGTTTGTTGGACGTGCGAGGTTGAACTTAACCCTGGTCAGGTCAAGTGATACTAAGCACAATTTGGGGTGGAAGGATAGTCCAACACTTACGCTGACCACGTAAAGGTTGGATAACTCTCGAAACCCCCTTTCAGATGGACACATAAACCACAAATAGGTGAAAATTTATAAGTTGGATAAGTAAAAATGCGAAGGAAGCAATGTTGATACTAGAGGATGAAACCACATAAATACATTGGCACATGGTTCGAAACTCAGAGATTACAGACATGTGAAGACTTGAAATGATGTGATGTTACTAGCAACCTAATGGTTACTACATAAAATATAAACTATCGCAGTCAAATGCAATATGTAACCAATAGTAGTCAAACACTTTAGTTCCTGGTGAAACATGAGAATAATGAAGATGATGAGAAAACTAAAATATCCCATGCTACACATAACTATGAACGGTAATACAAACCAAACATGTTGTAACAACGACACGTTTGTAACATTCAAATACCCGGAACTAAATCTTTATCACCCAAAAGGGTTAGCCAGAAACAAAAATCTAGACGCTTAAAAAGTGCACCAAAAGCATGAATATCCAACCTCCAAAGGAACTGAATAGACAAAATACAAACCTTAGAGACCGTATATAAATTAAATTACCCATGCTAGCCAAGAGACTATGCGGAAGAAACAATTAAACCATCCACTACCCTTGGTAGACTTAGTAAGGGAAAGCTAAACCCGAAGGTAATCAGAGTTGCGCAGCAGAAGCTGGTGGACCATATCACACATCTTCCAGTTGAGTAACAAGTGACCTATCGGTCAATACCTTAAACCTAGAGAGGCTAAACCCGAATCCATTTCTAGAGCGGCACGACTACCGATAAGAGTCTTTGGATACAGAAACTAAACCCTTAACAGGATCAAGGCCTTAGATGAGAGTATAATATTGTAAGCTACATTGCATATGAACTAGAATACTCCATGAGAGTTAAATCACCTTGAACCGAGGTTCTAGGATGGCATAAAAAGGATTACGTGGGCGTAATCCATTTTTAAGGGGGATAGGCGTGTTTCGCTTTTGCTATGTTGTTGCTTGTTTGAGGTGTTATGTTTGATTGCTATGGGTTACGCTTGCTATGTTGCTGCTCGTTTGATGTACTACGTTTGGTTGTTATGTGTATGAACTATGTTCGAATTGTTTGGATGCACTGTGGTTATGACTGAATGACTTGCCCCCTTGATTATTATGAGGACAGTAGATGAATATTACCGGTACATCGAAATATTATTGAGAATGTGTGAAACCACGGATGTGGTATATGGTGCTTATAAGCACAAATGGTGAAATAAAGCTGTTGAATGTGCGAGACATGATGCCCTAGTTAGAAAGAACGAATACGGGTCTCGATCTCAAGGATTAACGAGACTAAGAGAGTAAGACTTCGGGACGAAGTCCCTTTTAAGGGGGGTAAGTTGAAACACCCCTAAATGGCTAAGTAAAATAATAATAATAATAATAATAATAATAATAATAATAATAATAATAATAATAATAATAATAAGATTATCCGGGAGTAACTATCCGGGTATAACGCGTTACATAATTTGAACATGTGATAATACACGAGCAATTAAATTTAGTACGGGCTTATACATGCCCGAAAACATGACAACGTCACTATGTTAATACGGTCACGTACTTATATATGTACGTATACGGAATTACATGTACGCAATGGTATAATATTACAACGTGGTACATATAACCAATAACGTCACATAGGTACCTATAACTAAAACGCGACAAATAAAAGTCGTACATATATATATATTGGTATAATCAATAACGTCACAAGGTAAAATAGTTGCGTATGTATATATAAGCAACAACGATAAATAAGCATGGATATACACTTATAAAAATAAAGAAGAGCAAACCTGCTCTAGCTAGGATTCGAACCTGGTACCTCCCGTACCTTTGTGAACGTCTTAACCAGTTGAGCTAGGCTCATATTCAGTAACAAACCACACCTCTAAACACAAGAGTGCTGATGCATATCATTAGATGAATAAGACTTTTAGATCACCGCCTAAAGTGAACCACTGAATAGTTAACAAACATAATATCCCACCACGCCTTCCTCCTTTCCACCATCGACATCGTTTTTCATCAGTAACAAAAGGCTAATTACTAATACCAGAACACAGTACAAGTTCCCACTCTCACCTCTCCTTCTTTTCATGCCACTCTTCCCTTGTTTTGCTCAATGACGGACTACAGTTTCCTCACCCACGCTCTCCTTGTTCCCACGTTGTACGTGATCGAGAACAGAGGTCAGACTCGGTGGAACATTTCATCAGTTACCACACCACAACCCACGGGAGTTTATTCTCCACCAAACACACTTTCACAAACTCTTAGGTGATGTCTCCTGCATGCAAATCACACTCTGCCTGGCATCGGAAGTCCCACACCTGCTTGCACCAGTGCCTCCTTTTCTTTCTGGCATGGTTAGTCGCGGGTGATAAACCCACCCAACTCCTCCTCTTAAGTCATTACTTCACTGGACCAATCCAACTTGTGTCTGTCACTCACGAGAGCTGATCTCAGTTCCTGGAGCAGACACACCAGTCGCTGATCCCAGCAAGGGGGTAACAAGCTCCTACGAACAGCAACAAGAAATCTTCCTTAAGCTCCCCTGGTCCTTCACGAACAGAAACAACTGCAGCACTTCAACTCACGGTGAGACCTTGAGACAAATCTTGCTGCAGGTCTTTCCTTCTGTTCTTTGTTTTCTTTTTTTGTTTCTGATGTCCGAAGCACTACAAGATCACTCACCCAAAGCACTTGTTTCCTCTCATGCGTGGACTCCCATGCAGCTCCCTAAGCTTGTTCACAAGAGATCCCTGGGTAAAAGCTACCTGTTCCTCCTTGGAGCACAACCCGAAGGTGAGGTCGAAATAAAAAGAAAAGAAAACCAAGCCTCTGGTTCCTGTAGCTTTTCCACTTCTGCTGGTTTTGAGAGGACCTAACAATTGATCACTCCTTCTCAGTTATCAAGGGCCTGAGACTTTACATGTGTGCCAAGAATCAGCCGAGGAAAAACAACTAAGCTACTGCACTGGTGAGCTAACTCTAACCTGAAACTATGATCAGAAAACAAAGCTAGGTTGTCAAGTTCAACTATTAAGTACATCGGATTCAATAGAGTTTTTCTTTTTCTTTTTTTCGTTTTGTGGGTTTTCTATGAACATAAATACAGTTAGTACATTACTAGCACACCTAACTGAGTCATAAGCACTTTGGGGGGGGGGGGAACTAGTCAACAACATAAACAGAAATAAGCAACAGAAAAAAAAGAGGAACCACAATCTCAGTTTCAGTTTTTAGTTTCTGAATGCCTTGTTTCTGTATAAACATGTTCAGTAGGAGTAACAACGTTGTTGGAGGGTTAAACTTATCACAACATTTCAGTAGTAGTTAACCTAATAGTGATTAGAACAAAAAAAACAGATTGCAATTTAATAAAACAAGAAACAAATGCACATCAGTATGCTGTCTGTCTGTGTTGCAGTTTCAGCAACTTGGTTTTCTGTATAAATGAAATCATAGAGGGTTAAACGATATTGTTGTGAAACTGCGATGAATTTAATACTCTGATGGAACACTGAGTTAATTGGGTAAGCATTTTGGGAAAAGGATTATGAGTCAAACTAATGGATATCAAAGAGGAATAGAATGTAGAGTTTCAGACCTGGGGTGCTGGTGTTTCAGTTTTCTAGCTCTGTACAATTGAGTTACAGGATTGATTAACAGGTCGGGGAGGTTTACTAATGGAATTAAATGATGGCTAATGCACTCACCTAAATTGGTGTAGTTACCTGAGAGTTTAGTAGTCAGGCAGTGAATTAAAACTGTAGTGCAATGAAGTGAACTGCTGATTTTCGTTTCAGTTTTCTGCTGAGTTTCGTTTCTCTGTATGTCAGTTTCTCAGAAGTGTCCTAAAACTGGTATTGGCTTAATCACTGATGTAAAAGCTTGCTAACGTGAAACTAAGAGAAAACAAACTGGGAGGCTAGAGGAAGGAACAGTAGCAACAAAAAAAAAATTAGAGAACAGTAAAGCCATGGGTGTTATGTGTCAGTCTCTACTTCGTTTCTCAGATGGGTCAATTTCTGTACAACCATGTTTCAGTGGTACTGTCCATGTGGTTTTGGGTTGTCTAAGAGTTAAAATACCTATTGGTGGAACACATCCTGAAGTCTAGATATGACCCCGCTTCCTCGACGCACGACGCCGGCAATGGAGGATTGGCTATGAGAAGAAGTTCTTCAACTCGTGGTGACAAGAGAATTCACAAATAACCCTTAAAGAAACAAGGAAAGATTAGCACTTACATGAGATGGTCACGGGATCTAAACTATATCCCCAGACCTGGTGCAAGGAAATAGGAAGGAAATACACTTTACGGGAACAAGAGAAAAAAATGAAAACACACAACGCTCGAATGATCCCATAGTGAGGATCATGGGTATAACATACCTATGCACACGTTTTATTACTTACATGAATTGTTGTTGCTATACTAGTAGCTCGTTGTGCTTGGATGCGTGTTTGATGTGCTATGATGCCAGCATGTGGTGCTTGGTTGTTGTTGCTAATGTGTTACTACCTTTAAGTGTGTATGATACTATGATGTATGTGGTGTGTTTTACTGCTTAATTATAGCATGTAAATTGACTTAATAATATTCGACCAAGTAGTCGTGTGGCCCGGCAACATACGGGCTACACACGTTCATACTCAGCGTAGTTTGCTGAGTCCTTCCCAAACTAAATTTTTTTACAGGTATTATGCCGGACGATAACGGAGCGTAGGCGGGATGGCTACCATGGGGGTAGTCCATCAGGGCATAACGTTTGAGGATGTGGCTATATGTTTAATGTACCCGAGATGTAATTTTCAGTTTGTAATTTGGCAATTTTGTTGTAGACACTCGATATTTGAAATTGTATCTTATATTGTATATGAGTTTTTGGTGAGAGCTGTTTCCAGTCATGCAGACCGTAACTTAGTATTAGTGATGTGGTTTGTCAACCACGTGGGTGGTTGACATCTGTAGCACCCGGATGGTATCGAGAATCCGCTGCGTAGTTATCATGTAATATGACTAGGAGCTTGGTTTTGTACTATTGTATATTTATTCGGGGGTGTTACAGAAAGTGGTATCAGAGCGTAGTTACGCTCTGATGACTGGAACAGGAAATACCGAGGTTGAAATTCTGACAGTGAGTTAAGGGTTGGGTTAGTACGTGAGGCGCGTTAGTTACGGTTTCACTAGTGTTCACTAGTTAGGGTTTCTCCTATTTAACCCTAATTATTATACATTATTATAGTATTATGAATTTAATAATAAGATTTATAAGTCAATAAATCTTGGGAAAATTTCTAAACACTCTAAATATATTATAAAGATTTTAGGAAGTGTTGGAACATTGTTTTGAAACATAAAAGTCAATATAAAATTCTAGAAACCTTAAAGCTTATTAAGCCTTGCTAGAGTTGACTTTTTGAGAATGGTCAAACCAGGCCATGAAACCTATACCAATAAATAGTAGGTTATGGAAAACCATGAAGATCGATAAAAAGAACGTCAAAAACGGATCATCCTAGCCAAAGTTATGCTAGATTGAAGTTTTGAATCAAAATTTTAAGAGATGCCACGTGTCACTCTGTAATGGGTCGCCCACACTTAGCCGATTCTTTCCCTGAATTTCGGTAACTGATTTCAGTGTTTTGACCTAACTTTAGACGGCTATAACTTTTGCATCTCTCCATATTTTCAATGTCGTCTTCTTTGTTGTCTTCTCCTACATTCCCTCTAAACAACTATAACTCATACAAACCCTAACTCATTCTGAATCAACCGGAAAATCGAGTCAAAGTAGCCACCTTGCGAAACGTGTTTCCAGAATTCCAGATTCTCTTCGATTTCAGGTAACTTGCGTCGATCATAACTTCTTCGTTACTCAACCAAAATTCGATTTCTTTAGCTCGTTGTAAAGATCTCTAATCCCTCTACAATTTTCGTGTTTATGCCCAAGTCCGATTCGTAACCAGTTGGGAGATATAGAGGTCTAAAGTTTCGGGTTAGCCAGCACATAAAATCATACCGAAACAGAGAGGTAAACTCGTGTTTTGTGACTTCAATTTCTTTCTGTGTGGTTCGAGTTAGGTTTAGTTCTTGCTATCAATACGTAGATCTAAGTTTGTTCTTTCCAATGAGCCCTTACTCATAACCTAACTCGATTTGTACTGCTAGTTATAGATCCTCAAATTTGGCACCACGAACTGCTCAAAGTTCGAGTTTTTCCCAGTTTTCTGAATTTGAATTCACACAATTCGCACAATCCGGTGAGTCTCCGATCAAATTGCTCCGATATTGCTGTTCGTAGTCATGTTTTCGACCTAACCCATGTTCCAATTTAGTCAATTATGTGTTAGGTTAGGAGAATTTGTGAGATTTGTGATCGAATTGAGTTTTGTACCGAAATAAACCCTAACTCTCGAATTGATTTCGAAACTGGATGAAATCTGCATTATAATTGGGGAAACCGGTATCAATAGAACCGAAATTTGATTACGAAACTATAGGAACAAGAAATCACTCGATTTCGTTCTGTAGATTAGGAGATATTGATGAATTAGTACTCTTTTTGGTAATCGGACTCGCTGATGAACTAGGAGTACAGGAGCCGTCCGATCTCGTTTTAAAAGATTGGACGGCCGAGATTAGATCGGGCTATTAAATATTTATTATAAGTTTATAAATTCCAGTAAATAGTCCTAACTTGTTGGGTTAATTTAAATATCTTCGCGAATGTATTTTGACTTGAAATTTTAACCATAGATTCCTTATTTAATCTAGTTTATTTTGATTTAAATTATTATGGTTTTGGAGTTTTTAAACGTAAGTTATGATTTTTCAAGTTACGGGTTTTCTGGAATTATTTGGCTAAATTAAAAAGATATTTTTATGAAATAAAAATTTTATAATATGTATAAAATGTTATAGTTACTGTATATTAAATTTGGGAATTTTTGGGCACTCGAAAAAGGTTTTAAAAATTGTGTTTGAGTTTTTCATAAGAATAACCGATAATATAAGGTTTTTAATGTAATCAAAAATTAAAGTATGGTTTGTTAATTAACTTTTAAGCTAGGGAAAATAAAGGAAACTAAATTAACATTTTATAATAGTAAGTTTATAAATGTTTTTGTATTAGCTTTTAAGAGAAGTGAAATTATTTACATATATGTATATATACTTACTTAAGTAGAAACTTATGTAAATTAAGGAATTTAATTATCCTACATTTTATTTACTATATTATATGGGAGTTAATATTTTAATTAAACTAAGGAATAAATATATATATATATATATATATTTTACGCATTTATAAAAGGGAATTAGAAGTAACTTAAAGTAAAACAAGGAACTAATTAAATTACCGCTTATAATAACTAAACATTATAAGAGCTAGAACCTTAAGATATGGTAAAGAAATACTTTATGAACTATACTTGGAATAAAGTTAAAGGTCGAAGTAATAAGATAGTTTAAATATAGTAAGTTACATGGGGAATGTCTTAGTTAAATTCTAATACGGAAATACTTAATATATTAAATAAATAAAGGAAACACATTATTTTATAAACCTTAAGTCGGTAGTGTTAAGCCTAGAAGTTATTGAACATTAATAAATACAGTAAAATTTCCTGGAAATGCTAGGGATAAATTTTAATACATAAAGATATATATATAAATATACATGTATATAAATACATTAATATAGTTGAGGGAAATAATAATCCTTGTGATAGTTATAATAAGTAAGTTATATATATTGTTAAACCTTAGGTTTTTAGTCAGTGAGTGATTAAATAATCACTATTAATTTAAGGGTTTTATTACACAACATAACTTGACATGGTCTTGGGCATAACCCACTAAGCCCAAGTCTATGAACTCCAAAAGCCCACTTTAGCAATCCAAAGAGAGTTTGGGCCACTCTCAGGAATAAATTCTAAATCATTCCAAACTAGACAAGATGGGCCTAACAAGGGATTTAGTTAACAGGTCAAGCCCGAGCCTTTGTAAGAGAATATTGGTAACCAGAAACTATTAATCAGTAAGTGAAGAAAGCTGTTAGGTTTATAAGTCTCTTAACTAATCGACACTTGGAACACCTTAATTATAGGTTACTATTAGGGAATCACTTATTCGAGTTAGTTATTGTTCTTCACATACCAGGTACGATTTCTCGTACTCAGCTTGTTGTGTTTTGGACTTTATGGAATGTTTTGTACGATTTCTCGTACTCCGATATTTTGCTGATTGGCTTGTGGAATGTCTTGGAAAACGCTAACAGACTTTAAGAGGAATTTCTAAAAAGGAAATGGTTGTGTGACTAACCCAGCTTGTGTGACTAACTGAGCCTTGGATGTGAAACTCACTTGGGTATTGGTTCCTTCTATTTGGTTTTCCGTTAGACATTGGCTGCTTAGGGTTTACGCTTCTGCACTCTGTAGGACTGAGTGTTTTGGTATTGCTCTGGGTAGTTGGTGATCTAGTGGGAATTTGGAAAAAAGGTCAATCTTGGAAATCTTTCTTGTGACTCTGGATATCATTTCATCCATGAGCTGGTTCTTGATGTTTCGACGTGCGCGCGTCTTCAATGGTAACAGTGAGGGGCTGTATATCCCCTGTCCCAGAAAGGGACGTGATAGATAGTGAGGGGCTGTATATCCCCTGTCCTTAGTGGACGTGAAAGACAGTGAGGGGCTGTATATCCCCTGTCCTTAGTGGACGTGATAGACAGTGAGGGATGAATATCCCCTGTCCTTAGTGGACGTGATAAACAGTGAGGGGCTGTATATCCCCTGTCCTTAGTGGACGTGATTGGCGGCGGGGGCCATCTCTCCCAGTTAAAATTATTCCATTCTTGAGTTATTGGTTCTTGGATCTATTTAATCGTTCCTAGTCCTTTGTGACTACCTGAGTCTTTCTATTCTTAACCAGAATTGGTTCTAACATCAATAATGGATGCTCACTAACTATATGGTGTGATTTCTTAAGTGGTTGATTTGGTTTTAAGTTCTTTGTCTCTATCCTTACCTTGTTCTCTCTTCTCTACGATTGATTGTTTTGAAGTGCCTCCTTTCCCTGTTTTACTTTCAAGAGTCTGAAGTACATCTGGACCCAGAAGGAACTCAATTTGAGACAACGACGATGGGTTGAGCTACTGGCCGATTATGACATCAACCTCCAGTACACAGAAGGGAAAGGAAATGTTGTGGCAGATGCTCTGAGCAGAAGAGCTTATTCACTTCTCGCCCTGATAGAGACGACCACGATAGCTCAGGAGGTGTATGCAGCCCAAGACAGTGACGTTTACCTATAGGGCATCAGATAGAAGTTAGCAGGCGGGTTGACGGACGGTTTGAAGTACGACTATGAGCTGGACAGCGAGGGACACCTTCGAGTCAGAGGCAGACTCTGCGTTCCTCAGGATGCGACAGAGCTTCAGACCAGGATTCTTTCAGAGGCTCATTCCTCGACATTATCATACACCCTGGAGCCACCAAGATGTATAAGGACTTGAAGCAATTATTCTGGTGGAGCGGGATGAAGAGGGATGTAGCTGATTTTGTCTCTCGGTGCCTCACTTGTCCAAAGTGAAGTTTGAGCATCGTTGACCAGGCGGCCAGATTCAGTCACTTCCAGTACCGTGCTGGAAGTTTGACGACATCAGCATGGATTTTGTGGTCGGTCTCCCTCCAGCTAGAGGTGGACTGAATGCCATATGGGTTATAGTCGATAGGTTGACCAAGACAGCTAGGTTCATACCTATCAAGGACACATGGAAGGTGCCCAAACTGGCTGAGGTGTTTACCACAGAGCATATCCGGTACCATGGGGTACCGAAGACGATCGTCTCTGATCGTGACACCCGTTTCCTCAGTCGATATTGGAGTCAGGTACATGAGGCATTTGGGACTCAGCTACGACTTAGCACAGCTTTTCACCGCAGACTGATGGCAGACTGAGAGGACTATTCAGACATTGGAGGATATGTTGCGAGCAGTCGCTCTGGACTATCAGGGGAGTTGGGTAGAGCGTCTACACCTGGTAGAGTTCTCCCTACAATAACTCTTACCATGCGTCCATCGGCATGGCACCATTCCAGGCTCTTTATGGCAGGCCGTGCCGGACTCCCTTATCATGGAGTGACCCTGCTGAGGCAGTTTTGATTGGGCCTGAGTATATTCAGACACTGCAGGATGACGTTAGGGTTATTCAGCAGCACATGAGGGCAACGCAGTCCAGACAGAAGTCTTAGGGATCAGCGTACCAGAGAGCTCGAGTTTCAGTTGGGAGACATGGTCTTCTTACGAGTGTCCCCGATGAGAGGGATATTCAGATTCGGGATGAGGGGGAAGCTAAGCCCTAAGTATGTCGGCCCGTACAGGATTACGGAGCGAGTGGGCCCAGTTGCTTACAGACTCGAGCTACCAGCGGAGTTGGGGAAGGTACACGATGTGTTTCACGTATCTCAGTTGAAGAAGTATATGCCTGACCCTTCTCATGTACTGCAGCCAGAGAGGTTGGAGATTGAGCATACACTGAGGTATGAGGAGACTCCTATACAGATCTTGGACACAAAGGTCCGAGAAACCAGGGGCAGATCAGTTAAGTTAGTGAAGGTTCTGTGGGAACATCATGGGGTCGAGGAGGCTACTTGGGAGACCGAGGACTCCATGAGAGTAAAGTACCCACATCTGTTTGCATGATACTCTGCTATCCTGAGGTGATTCACGTTAGTGGCGGTACGAGGGCGTACCTTAGCTCTTTTAAGGGGGATATGCTGGCATACTCCTCCTTCGTTATCTCATCCGGATTATGCCTCGTTGCATTGTTAGTAAAGGGAGAACAGTATTAGTAGTGTGAGAGGTGTATGTATGTACGTAATTTTACGTTGTGGCACAGTACCTTGTCACGTTTGTGTTGTGTTTTGTTTCAGTTTATATTTGATTCACTTTGATTTGATTTCGGTACTCTCGAGTGGAATGTTGAAATGGAAATGGAAATAAAGGATTGGAATGGTATGGAGTTTCATTGGAATTATTATTGTCTCGGCACACCCGAAGCGGTTGTGCCTATTAGTTGATTGTTAAACTTCGAGGCGAAGTTTCTTTTAAGGGGGATATACTGAAATACCCCTAAATTAATTTAAATTAATTTAGGGGATTTTTTTTATTAAAAATGAAATTATTATACGGAATTATGAATATTAAATTATTATATGGAATTGTGAAATTTATTTAGGGGTTTTCTCCTATTTAACCCTAATTATTATACATTATTATTAGTATTATGAATTTAATAATAAGATTTATAAGTCAATAAATCTTGGGAAATTTCTAAACACTCCAAATATATTATAAAGATTTTAGGAAGTGTTGGAACATTGTTTTGAAACATAAAGTCAATATAAAATTCTAGAAACCTTAAAGCTTATTAAGCCTTGCTAGAGTTGACTTTTTGAGAATGGTCAAACCATGCCATGAAACCTATACCAATAAATAGGTTATGGAAAACCATGAAGATCGATAAAAAGAACGTCAAAAACGGATCATCCTAGCCAAAGTTATACTAGATTGAAGTTTTGAATCAAAATTTTAAGAGATACCACGTGTCACTCTGTAATGGGTCGCCCACACTTAGCCGATTCTTTCCCTGAATTTCGGTAACTGATTTCAGTGTTTTGACCTAACTTTAGACGGCTATAACTTTTGCATCTCTCCATATTTTTCAATGCCGTCTTCTTTGTTGTCTTCTCCTACATTCCCTCTAAACAACTATAACTCATACAAACCCTAACTCATTCTGAATCAACCGGAAAATCGAGTCAAAGTAGCCACCTTGCGAAACGTGTTTCCAGAATTCCAGATTCTCTTCGATTTCAGGTAACTTGCGTCGATCATAACTTCTTCGTTACTCAACCAAAATTTGATTTCTTTAGCTCGTTGTAAAGATCTCTAATCCCTCTACGATTTTCGTGTTTATGCCAAGTCCGATTCGTAACCAGTTGGGAGATATAGAGGTCTAAAGTTTCGGGTTCGCCAGCACATAAAATCATACCGAAACAGAGAGGTAAACTCGTGTTTTGCGACTTCAATTCTTTCTGTGTGGTTCGAGTTAGGTTTAGTTCTTGCTATCAATACGTAGATCTAAGTTTGTTCTTTCCAATGAGCCCTTACTCATAACCTAACTCGATTTGTACTGCTAGTTATAGATCCTCAAAGTTGGCACCACGAACTGCTCAAAGTTCGAGTTTTTCCCAGTTTTCTGAATTTGAATTCACACAATTCGCACAATCCGGTGAGTCTCCGATCAAATTGCTCCGAATTGCTGTTGTAGTTCATGTTTTCGAATACCCATGTTCCAATTTAGTCAATTATGTGTAGGTTAGGAGAATTATGAGATTTGTGATCGAATTGAGTTCTGTACGAAATAAACCTAACTCTCGATATGATTCGAAACTGGATGAAATCTGCATTATAATTAGGGAAACCAGTATCAATAGAAACCGAAATTTGATACGAAACATAGGAACAAGAAATCACTCGATTTCGTTATGTAGATTAGGAGATATTGATGAATTAGTACTCGGTTTGGTAATCGGAACTCGCTGATGAATAGGAGTACAGGAGCCGTCCGATCTCGTTTTAAAAGATTGGACGGGAGACGAGATTAGATAGAGAGCGTATGTTTTCGCTATAAATATTTATATAAAGTTTATATTCTAGTAAATAGTCCTAATTGGGTTAATTTAAATATCTTTGCGAATGTATTTTGACTTGAAATTTTAACCATAGATTCCTTATTTAATCTAGTTTATTTTGATTTAAATTATTATGGTTTGTAGTTTTTAAACGTAAATTATGATTTTTTCAAGTTACGGGTTTTCTGGAATTATTTGGCTAAATTAAAAAGATATTTTTATGAATAAAAATTTATAATATGTATAAAATGTTATAGTTACTGTATATTAAATTTGGGAATTTTTGGGCACTCGAAAAAGGTTTTAAAAATTGTGTTTATGAGTTTATCATAAGAATAACCGATAATATAAGGTTTTTGATGTAATCAAAAATTAAAGTATGGTTTGTTAATTAACTTTTAAGCTGGGGAAAATAAAGGAAACTAAATTAACATTTTATACTAGTAAGTTTATAAATGTTTTTGTATTAGCTTTTAAGAGAAGTGAAATTATTTACATATATGTATATATACTTACTTAAGTAGAAACTTATGTAAATTAAGGAATTTAATTATCCTACATTTATTTACTATATTATATGGGAGTTAATATTTTAATTAAACTAAGGAATAAAAATATATATATATATATATATTTTTACGCATTATAAAAGGGAATTAGAAGTAACTTAAAGTAAAACAAGGAACTAATTAAATTACCGCTTATAATAACTAAACATTATAAGAGCTAGAACCTTAAGATATGGTAAAAGAAATACTTTATGAAATATACTTGGAATAAAGTTAAAGGTCGAAGTAATAAGATAGTTTAAATATAGTAAGTTACATGGGGAATGTCTTAGTTAAATTCTAATACGGAAATACTTATATATATTAAATAAATAAAGGAAACACATTATTTTATAAACCTTAAGTCGGTTGTGTTAAGCCTAGAAGTTATTGAACATTAATAAATACAGTAAAATTTCTTGGAAATGCTAGGGATAAATTTTAATATTAAGATATATATATATATAAATATACATGTATATAAATACATTAATATAGTTGAGGGAAATAATAATCCTTGTGATAGTTATAATAAGTAAGTTATATATATGTTAAACCTTAGGTTTTAGTCAGTGAGTGATTAAATAATCACTATTAATTTAAGGGTTTTATTACACAACATAACTTGACACGGTCTTGGGCTAACCCACTAAGCCCAAGTCTATGAACTCCAAAAGCCCACTTTAGCAATCCAAAGAGAGTTTGGGCCACTCTCAGGAATAAATTCTAAATCATTCCAAACTATCAAGATGGGCCTAACAAGGGATTTAGTTAACAGGTCAAGCCCGAACCTTTGTAAGAGAATATTGGTAACCAGAAACTATTAATCAGTAAGTGAAGAAAGCTGTTAGGTTTATAAGTCTCTTAACTAATCGACACTTGGAACACCTTAATTATAGGTTACTATTGGGGAATCACTTATTCGAGTTAGTTATTGTTCATCACATACCAGGTACGATTTCTCGTACTCAGCTTGTTGTGTTTTGGACTTTATGGAATGTTTTGTACGATTTCTCGTACACCGATATTTTTGCTGATTGACTTGTGGAATGTTGGAAAACGCTAACTGACTTTAAGAGGAATTTCTAAAAAGGAAATGGTTGTGTGACTAACCCAGCTTGTGTGACTAACTGAGCCTTGGATGTGAAACTCACTTGGGTATTGGTTCCTTCTATTTGGTTGTTCCGTTAGACATTGGCTGCTTAGGGTTTACGCTTCTGCACTGTAGGACTGAGTGTTTTGGTATTGCTCTGGGTAGTTGGTGATCTAGTGGGAATTTGGAAAAAAGGTCAATCTTGGAAATCTTTCTTGTGACTCTGGATATCATTTCATCCATGAGCTGGTTCTTGATGTTTCGACGTGCGGCGTCTTCAATGGTAACAGTGAGGGGCTGTATATCCCCTGTCCCAGAAAGGGACGTGATAGATAGTGAGGGGCTGTATATCCCCTGTCCTTAGTGGACGTGAAAGACAGTGAGGGGCTGTATCCCCTGTCCTTAGTGGACGTGATAGACAGTGAGGGGATGAATATCCCCTGTCCTTAGTGGACGTGATAAACAGTGAGGGGCTGTATATCCCCTGTCCTTAGTGGACGTGATTGGCGGTGGGGGCCATCTCTCCCAGTTAAAATTATTCCATTCTTGAGTTATTGGTTCTTGGATCTATTTAATCGTTCCTAGTCCTTTGTGACTACCTGAGTCTTTCTATTCTTAACCAGAATTGGTTCTAACATCAATAATGGATGCTCACTAACTATATGGTGTGATTTCTTAAGTGGTTGATTTGGTTTTAAGTTCTTTGTCTCTATCCTTACCTTGTTCTCTCTTCTCTACGATTGATTGTTTTGAAGTGCCTCCTTTCCCTGTTTTACTTTCAAGAGTCTGAAGTACATCTGGACCCAGAAGGAACTGAATTTGAGACAACGACGATGGGTTGAGCTACTGGCCGATTATGACATTAACCTCCAGTATACAGAAAGGAAAGGAAATGTTGTGGCAGATGCTTTGAGTAGAAGAGCTTATTCACTTCTCGCCCTGATAGAGACGACCACGATAGCTGAGGAGGTGTATGCAGCCCAGGACAGTGACGTTTACCTACAGGGCATCAGACAGAAGTTAGCAGGCGGGTTGACTGACGGTTTGAAGTACGACTATGAGCTGGATAGCGAGGGACACCTTCGAGTCAGAGGCAGACTCTGCGTTCCTCAGGATGCGACAGAGCTTCAGACCAAGATTCTTTCAGAGGCTCATTCCTTGACATTATCAGTACACCCTGGAGCCACCAAGATGTATAAGGACTTGAAGCAATTATTCTGGTGGGAGGGGATGAAGAGGGATGTAGCTGATTTTGTCTCTCGGTGCCTCACTTGTCAGAAAGTGAAGTTTGAGCATCGTTGACCAGGCGGCCAGATTCAGTCACTTCCAGTACCGTGCTGGAAGTTTGATGACATCAGCATGGATTTTGTGGTCGGTCTCCCTCCAGCTAGAGGTGGACTGAATGCCATATGGGTTATAGTCGATAGGTTGACCAAGACAGCTAGGTTCATACCTATCAAGGACACATGGAAGGTGCCCAAACTGGCTGAGGTGTTTACCACAGAGCATATCCGGTACCATGGGGTACCGAAGACGATCGTCTCAGATCGTGACACCCGTTTCCTCAGTCGATATTGGAGTCAGGTACATGAGGCATTTGGGACTCAGCTACGACTTAGCACAGCTTTTCACCAGCAGACTGATGGGCAGACTAAGAGGACTATTCAGACATTGGAGGATATGTTGCGAGCAGTCGCTCTGGACTATCAGGGGAGTTGGGTAGAGCGTCTACACCTGGTAGAGTTCTCCTACAATAACTCTTACCATGCGTCCATCGGCATGGCACCATTCCAGGCTCTTTATGGCAGGCCGTGCCGGACTCCCTTATCATGGAGTGACCCTGCTGAGGCAGTTTTGATTGGGCCTGAGTATATTCAGACACTGCAGGATGACGTTAGGGTTATTCAGCAGCACATGAGGGCAACGCAGTCCAGACAGAAGTCTTACGGGATCAGCGTACCAGAGAGCTCGAGTTTCAGTTGGGAGACATGGTCTTCTTACGAGTGTCCCCGATGAGAGGGATATTCAGATTCGGGATGAGGGGGAAGCTAAGCCCTAAGTATGTCGGCCCGTACAGGATTACGGAGCGAGTGGGCCCAGTTGCTTACAAACTCGAGCTACCAGCGGAGTTGGGGAAGGTACACGATGTGTTTCACGTATCTTAGTTGAAGAAGTATATGCCTGACCCTTCTCACGTACTGCAGCCAGAGAGGTTGGAGATTGAGCCTACACTGAGGTATGAGGAGACTCCTATACAGATCTTGGACACGAAGGTCCGAGAAACGAGGGGCAGATCAGTTAAGTTAGTGAAGGTTCTTTGGGAACATCATGGGGTCGAGGAGGCTACTTAGGAGACCGAGGACTCCATGAGAGTAAAGTACCCACATCTGTTTGCATGATACTCTGCTATCCTGAGGTGATTCACGTTAGTGGCGGTACGAGGGCGTACCTTAGCTCTTTTAAGGGGGATATGCTGGCATACTCCTCCTTCGTTATCTCATCCGGATTATGCCTCGTTGCATTGTTAGTAAAGGGAGAACAGTATTAGTAGTATGAGAGGTGTATGTATGTACGTAATTTTACGTTGTGGCATAGTACCTTGTCACGTTTGTGTTGTGTTTGTTTCAGTTTATATTTTGATTCACTTTGATTTGATTTTGGTACTCTCGAGTGGAATGTTGAAATGGAAATGGAAATAAAGGATTGGAATGGTATGGAGTTTCATTGGAATTATTATTGTCTCGGCACACCCGAAGCGGTGTGAGTGCCTATTAGTTGATTGTTAAACTTCGAGGCGAAGTTTCTTTTAAGGGGGATATACTGAAATACCCCTAAATTAATTTAAATTAATTTAGGGGATTTCTTTTACTAAAAATTAAATTATTATATGGAATTATGAATATTAAATTATTATATGGAATTGTGAAATTTATTTAGGGGTATCTCCTATTTAACCCTAATTATTATACATTATTATATAGTATTATGAATTTAATAATAAGATTTATAAGTCAATAAATCTTGGGCAAATTTCTAAACACTCCAAATATATTATAAAGATTTTAGGAAGTGTTGGAACATTGTTTTGAAACATAAAAGTCAATATAAAATTCTAGAAACCTTAAAGCTTATTAAGCCTTGCTAGAGTTGACTTTTTGAGAATGGTCAAACCAGGCCATGAAACCTATACCAATAAATAGGTTATGGAAAACCATGAAGATCGATAAAAAGAACGTCAAAAACGGATCATCCTAGCCAAAGTTATGCTAGATTGAAGTTTTGAATCAAAATTTTAAGAGATACCACGTGTCACTCGTAATGGGTCGCCCACACTTAGCCGATTCTTTCCCTGAATTTCGGTAACTGATTTCAGCGTTTTGACCTAACTTTAGACGGCTATAACTTTTGCATCTCTCCATATTTTCAATGCCGTCTTCTTTGTTGTCTTCTCCTACATTCCCTCTAAACAACTATAACTCATACCAACCCTAACTCATTCTGAATCAACCGGAAAATCGAGTCAAAGTAGCCACCTTGCGAAAACATGTTTCCAGAATTCCAAATTATCTTCAATTTCAGGTAACTTGCGTCGATCATAACTTCTTCGTTACTCAACCAAAATTTGATTTCTTTAGCTCGTTGTAAAGATCTCTAATCCCTCTACAATCTTCGTGTTTATGCCCAAGTCCGATTCGTAACCAGTTGGGAGATATAGAGGTCTAATGTTTCGGGTTCACCAGCACATAAAATCATACCGAAACAGAGAGGTAAACTCGTGTTTTGCGACTTCAATTTCTTTTTGTATGGTTCGAGTTAGGTTTAGTTCTTGCTATCAATACGTAGATCTAAGTTTGTTCTTTCCAATGAGCCCTTACTCATAACCTAACTCGATTTGTACTGCTAGTTATAGATCCTCAAAGTGGCACCACGAACTGCTCAAAGTTCGAGTTTTCCCAGTTTTCTGAATTTGAATTCACACAATTCGCACAATCCGGAGAGTCTCCGATCAAATTGCTCCGATATTGCTGTTCGTAGTCATGTTTTCGACCTAACCCATGTTCCAATTTAGTCAATTATGTGTTAGGTTAGGAGAATTTGTGAGATTTGTGATCGAATTGAGTTCTGTACCGAAATAAACCCTAACTCTCGAATTGATTTCGAAACTGGATGAAATCTGCATTATAATTGGGGAAAACCGGTATCAATAGAACCGAAATTTGATTACGAAACTATAGGAACAAGAAATCACTCGATTTCGTTCTGTAGATTAGGAGATATTGATGAATTAGTACTCGGTTTGGTAATTGGACTCGCTGATGAACTAGGAGTACAGGAGCCGTCCGATCTCGTTTTAAAAGATTGGACGGCCGAGATTAGATCGGGCTATTAAATATTATTATAAGTTTATAAATTCCAGTAAATAGTCCTAACTTGTTGGGTTAATTTAAATATCTTCGCGAATGTATTTTGACTTGAAATTTTAACCATAGATTCCTTATTTAATCTAGTTTATTTTGATTTAAATTATTATGGTTTTGGAGTTTTTAAACGTAAGTTATGATTTTTTCAAGTTACGGGTTTTCTGGAATTATTTGGCTAAATTAAAAAGATATTTTTATGAAATAAAAATTTTATAATATGTATAAAATGTTATAGTTACTGTATATAAATTTGGGAATTTTTGGGCACTCGAAAAAGGTTTTAAAAATTGTGTTTATGAGTTTTTCATAAGAATAACCGATAATATAAGGTTTTTGATGTAATCAAAAATTAAAGTATGGTTTGTTGATTAACTTTTAAGCTGGGAAAAATAAAGGAAACTAAATTAACATTTATACTAGTAAGTTTATAAATGTTTTTGTATTAGCTTTTAAGAGAAGTGAAATTATTTACATATATGTATATATACTTACTTAAGTAGAAACTTATGTAAATTAAGGAATTTAATTATCCTACATTTTATTTACTATATTATATGGGAGTTAATATTTTAATTAAACTAAGGAATAAATATATAATATATATATATATATACGCATTTATAAAAGGGAATTAGAAGTAACTTAAAGTAAAACAAGGAACTAATTAAATCACCGCTTATAATAACTAAACATTATAAGAGCTAGAACCTTAAGATATGGTAAAAGAAATACTTTATGAAATATACTTGGAATAAAGTTAAAGGTCGAAGTAATAAGATAGTTTAATATAGTAAGTTACATGGGGAATGTCTTAGTTAAATTCTAATACGGAAATACATATATTAAATAAATAAAGGAAACACATTATTTTATAAACCTTAAGTCGGTTGTGTTAAGCCTAGAAGTTATTGAACATTAATAATAAATCAGTAAAATTTCCTGGAAATGCTAGGGATAAATTTTAATACATAAAGATATATATATATATACATGTATATAAATACATTAATATAGTTGAGGGAAATAATAATCCTTGTGATAGTTATAATAAGTAAGTTATATATATATGTTAAACCTTAGGTTTTTAGTTAGTGAGTGATTAAATAATCACTATTAATTTAAGGGTTTTATTACACAACATAACTTGACACGGTCTTGGGCTAACCCACTAAGCCCAAGTCTATGAACTCCAAAAGCCCACTTTAGCATTCTTAAGAGAGTTTGGGCCACTCTCAGGAATAAATTCTAAATCATTCCAAACTAGACAAGATGGGCCTAACAAGGGATTTAGTTAACAGGTCAAGCCCGAACCTTTGTAAGAGAATATTGGTAACCAGAAACTATTAATCAGTAAGTGAAGAAAGCTGTTAGGTTTATAAGTCTCTTAACTAATCGCCACTTGGAACACCTTAATTATAGGTTACTATTGGGGAATCACTTATTCGAGTTAGTTATTGTTCTTCACATACCAGGTACGATTTCTCGTACTCAGCTTGTTGTGTTTGGACTTTATGGAATGTTTTGTACGATTTCTCGTACTCAGATATTTTTGCTGATTGACTTGTGGAATGTCTTGGAAAACGCTAACTGACTTTAAGAGGAATTTCTAAAAAGGAAATGGTTGTGTGACTAACCCAGCTTGTGTGACTAACTGAGCCTTGGATGTGAAACTCACTTGGGTATTGGTTCCTTCTATTTGGTTGTTCCGTTAGACATTGGCTGCTTAGGGTTTACGCTTCTGCACTCTGTAGGACTGAGTGTTTTGGTATTGCTCTGGGTAGTTGGTGATCTAGTGGGAATTTGGAAAAAAGGTCAATCTTGGAAATCTTTCTTGTGACTCTGGATATCATTTCATCCATGAGCTGGTTCTTGATGTTTCGACGTGCGCGCATCTTCAATGGTAACAGTGAGGGGCTGTATATCCCCTGTCCCAGAAAGGGACGTGATAGATAGTGAGGGGCTGTATATCCCCTGTCCTTAGTGGACGTGATAGACAGTGAGGGGCTGTATATCCCCTGTCCTTAGTGGGCGTGATAGACAGTGAGGGGTTGTATATCCCCTGTCCTTAGTGGACGTGATAAACAGTGAGGGGCTGTATATCCCCTGTCCTTAGTGGACGTGATTGGCGGTGGGGGCCATCTCTCCCAGTTAAAATTATTCCATTCTTGAGTTATTGGTTCTTGGATCTATTTAATCGTTCCTAGTCCTTTGTGACTATCTGAGTTTTTCTACTCCTAACGGGTATTGGGTTTAACTGAGGAAAATGATGTTCACTAACACATGATGTGATTTCGTTCACTAACTCTATCTTTCAGTTATTAACCTTTGTTCTTATCTTGATTTGGTGAATCGTGAAATGCTTTGTTCCTCTGAGTGTTTTAAGTGATTGTTTTCAAGCTATTATTTATTTAAGTAGTTGTGTTATGAGTTTGTTTTTGGAGGATCGTACCAGTTCCATTCCAGGGAACTGACCCACCCCTCTCGAGGTGGGCTGCTTGGTTTTATCTTGCAGGTACGAGTTATTTTACAGGTGGCCACGAAGAGAAAGAGTAGTTGGGATGGGATTAGGCTTGAAAGTTTATCTGTTTTATTTCTGTTTACTTTTGTTAAGTTTTCTCGTGGTTCAGGCCGTGACAATTGTAATCATTAAGGTGTATTTTGGTGAGGTTTGGTACCGGGTGTTTGGAACCCGATGGTCTGTACGCCTTTAGTATTTTATTTCCGCTATAAATATGTTTAATAGGGGCGTTACACATAACCTCCAACGAGGGAAGGTGTCCAACCCATATTTTGAGCATGTTTCTCAATTAATTGTGGATCATTGGATCTGTTGTTTAGAGTAAAAGTTAATTTGATAGTATAGATTTTAACTTTTTCTATAAGGGTAAAGATGTAAAGTGTAATTTTTGTGTTATATATCTTTATGTTTTTTTTCAAAAAATGAAATTCTGATTGTATGACTCAAATTGATAAATTACTTTTTCATGACCAAGCTCCATCATCACATTGAAGAAAGTTTCATATTCCTCTATCCTAGCTAGGCAGCAGTGCCAAATCAGTCTCCAATTGAGCTGTCCACGTGAGTCTCTTAGCGTGTAGTTTAAAGAAGAAGAAAAAATAGATGAGTGTCTTCAGTCCGAGTCTTCATCTACCCAGACTGCCCAGTTGTTCAAAACTAGTTATATAAGCTATGCTCTTGTTCTTCTTTGCAAATCCTGAAGTGCAACTTCAACAGGAAAGGGATAGTATAGGATCTTGCTGCATTAAAGAACCTTCATAAAATGCACCTAGAGGGTATTAATTCAAGTGAGCAACTTACGGTCATATATCAATGTACAAGTCTTGATTTCCTTCAGAGTTTAAGTCTAACAGCTTATCCTCCACCACAATTGACGATTGATATGCAAACTTTGAAACACTGTTCAATGTTACGAAAGCTTGTATTGAGAAACTTCTCCATAATCGAAGGTCAAATCGGAGGTTCATCAGCACCTGTTGAATTTCCTCATAGTCTTGTTTCCTTAGTTCTCTATCGCACCAAACTGAGAAAGAAAGAATCAATTGTTGCAATGTCTAAACTTCCTCACCTGAAGCGATTACGTCTAGAGAGAGAAGCATATATCGGAGAAGAGCTGATCATGAAACAAAATACATTTTTGAAACTTGAAGAGCTTATAGTGAATGGAAACATAAAAGAATGGAGATTTGAACATGAAGAAGGGAATCAAAATGATTTACTGATACTGCCATGCTTAAGAGAGCTAAGAATCCTTGGTAGATTACAAAGCCTTCCTGAGGAACTTCAATATGTGTCAACTCTTCAAGAACTAGAAATCTGGCCACTTAATACACATATAGTGAAGAGGATAAAGGAGGGTGGAGAAGACGATCATATTATTAAGCATATTCCCTTGATCAAAACTGAGGTATGTATTAACTTGCAGTTACTGTTCTTTTTTCATTGCCGTGCTTTCTTTCAGATTTTGAGATTTTGGGTTATCATTTTGATCACACTTTTTTGTCTGTCTCTGAAGAAGCATTCCACTGGAGATGGATTGTTTCCTGTCCTTGTGCTTGGTTATATTGTATATAACTATACACTTTACAACAATGTTTAATTTTTTCATCTGTAGCAGTAGTCTCCGTGACCGATGTTACTGCGGGGTTGGTCTTTGGAGGAGGCGGTGCCCTTCTCTGCTACGTAGGTGGGCGATGATATCTCTGGCGTAGGAGAAAAATCAAATTATGACCAATCGCGAATGTGACAGTTTTTATGAGTGCATTTTTGAATGATTTTTTAAGATTAAACATTGACTCAGAGGTGATCGGTGGTGATACCAGTGTTGTATAGTCGAGGATCATCTGTTTTTTTATTGTGGGTGAATTCATTACGGGGTGGGGAGTCACAATGAGATAAATGTTTGGGAGTTGAAGAATTGATGATTGAAATTAACCAGTAGCTAACGATGGACTTAAATATTGGTGGTTTCAATTGTTTACATTGAGCACGGATTGATGTTTTGGGTACCATTAGGGCTGCCCAAAAAATTCCGAAACCGTGGTATCCGACCGAAACCGAATTGGACCGTACCTGTTTCCAGGTTAACCGTACCGGTTTTTACGGTATGGTTAACCGAACCGTTTAAAATACCCGGTTTCGGTTTCGGTATACAATTTTTCAGATCGGTTAACCGAATATATATATATAACTAATACATATATTTACGTATTAAATTTTTTTATATATACGAATATTATACTAATCGGCTTATCCTAATCTAAATTCCTAATCGTCGCTATGAGTATACGATAGTCGGTAATATGAATATGAAATCTCCCAATCTCATTTCTCTTTAGCTGCTCCCGCCTCCCACTCCCAGTCTTAGCCAGAAAACCCTATAGGCGTCTTCAGGTTCTTCAGATTTTCTGCATGTTCTCTAGTATCACAACGTTGGTGAGAGCATTTGATTGCTGCTACTATTGTTCGTCTTTGGTTTTTTTTTTCAATTCGGTGGTAGCCTGTTGTTACAACTTACAGTTAGTTCTCTTCATGCTGCTATTTTTTTACATTGTATTGTTGTTGTTTTAGTAGTAGATCAGTAGTTTGAAATGTTTTCAAATATACTGTAAAAGTCGCTGAACACTTCGGCTCAGAGACGCTCAAATATATAGAGCATTGCTCTGACGCACGGGAACTCCTCCAACAAGAAAATACTAGACAGTAAGGTCTTGTTTTTTGTTTTTTCCATTATCATGAGGGTAACAAGTTGAAGAAAGCAATTGATGTATATTTAGTTTTTTTTATCAAATGAGTATTTTCTATTTAGTCATTGTTAAAGAGAAAATATATCCGGTTACACGGTTAACCGAGAAAACCGTACCGAATTAAAGGTTAACCGTCCAAAACGGGATGGTAACGGAATCAATTTCTAAAAACCGAATTAAATACGGTTAACCGATTTAAATGGAATGGTAATGGAATTGATTTTTCAAAAACCGGTAACCCGGTTAACCGAAAGCGATTAACCGAATAACGCGGTTAAGCTTAACCGAAACGCGGTTAACCTACCATTGGACAGCCCTAGGTACCATCTCTAAAAGCACTGTCCTTTTGTTAGTTTTTTGTTTCAACCACAAATGAAAGGAGGTTGGTGTTTATCTAAAAGAGGAGAGGACGGCAGTTGCCTGCCGCATACTAGTAATGTAGTATATTTTATACTATTGTTGTAGTGCCATTGCTAATATGCAACTCTCTCTCCCCGTTGATTGTCATGATAATACTCAGAACAATCACTGGGCTGAAACATTTTTTTAAGTACAGAAAGCTACAGATAGGTTGAATGAGGCCCAATTTTAGCGACCGAAAAAGGAAAATAGGCCCATTGAATGCTCTCGACTACTAACCAATATATGCCCAGTTTCGGCTTTTGAAGAATATACGAGCCCAATATTATAGAGAATAAAGAATATATATACAAGCCCAGTTTTGGAATTGTGCTACTAAACAGTTTTCGTCTAATCTATATAATTCTAATTCTTATATCCTCACGTGACAACTACTTTTTCAAAATAAATTACTACGTACAATGGAACTTTCTTCATTTTTTGGAAAAACTTTGTTAGGTACTTTCTAAAACACCCCTGCACTTAGCGCTGTTTGATACTACTTGATAGACATACACAATCAGTATAATAAAGGGGAATTTATACCCTTTAATTAATTAAAATTATTTATCAAGTTTTGCTGATCAACCGTGAATAATATACATACACAATAAATAGAGTGTGTTCTTGTATCATAATTATAAATAAAAAAAATACTCAAATTATTTCTAAATGACCGAGAGAGGTGTCATTTGAAGACCGAGAGATGAAATCATAGAGATAGATAGTACTAGTATACTACAGTAAGGGAGAATAGGGAGCTTAAGGTAGGCAAGATCCCCATGAACAACCCAAGATCTGTCTCGCTCTCCCTGCTTTCTTAATTGAATTCTTCCCGTTGGCCAGCCTTTTTGTGCGCTCACAGTCAGCAGATACGTATATGATTGCAGCACATGCACACCTATCGATGATAGACCCCAGCATTTATGTACATGAATATGATACCTCAACATCTCATACTTTATAATAAAATGGTCCACCACCACACCACACACACGAATCAATAAGATCATATCTCAACGACGTCGTTGTTCTATACGTATATATGGGTTACGATCACACATGATCTATATGACTACGTATTATCTTAAAATCTATATGACGACGTGACCATCCATTGTACTTTCTCGTCGGTAATATGAGTATTTAGCAAATAAATGGATCATTATTGTGCCGGTAAAAGAAGTATTATGTTGAAGTAGCGCAGAGGTAATTAATTAGCATATATTTAAAATATTTTTTTAGAAAGATTTCAATTAATTTTAGGGCTTGAAGGAAAAAAAAAAGATACACCTATATATTTAGCTAGGAATATTTTATTTTGTAGTATATTTTGGGTATATTGTACGTACGTACTATCTTATACAATAAGTTTGCTAGCTATTTTTGTTAAGGGTGATTTTCTCGGTCTCTATACATAGGTACTAAACATTGTTTATCTAGAGAGGAAAAAATACCCCAATATAATATGTGTATGAACATATTTATTAATTGATCGTAATGGTGTTAAACAACAACTTGATAATTTTCTGTAGAAGAGTAATCATTGGTGGATAGATGTTGGTGTGACCGTGAAGGGAAGTGTCAGTATTATGAGGCATGCAATGCAACTCAATTGAATGCTTGCTTCCACTTCCAGTCTGAACTGGTAGTACTATTTCTACATTACATTATGTTAGGGAGGGAGGCGGTAGTTACTAGTAATTGCACATAGAGGATCCAGAAGCACTCTTTTCGGAAAGTTAAATCATTCTGCTTTTTTCTTTGTTTGGTATACATTAATGTGTAGGGAGGCAGTAATGTGTACATTTTCATTTTCATTATCTCGCTAATATTCAATTTCTTTTTTAACATTTACTTTTAAATCATTTATGTTCCTTTTCATGAGTACAAAATGATGAGACAGCGAGCGACTCAATCAATTGGCTAACTACAGGCTTTCTACTGTATGATCCCGGTGGGTACATTTCCGGACGAAGCACGAAAACCGCGTCGTTTTGTGAAGACAGTTCACGTGGGGAGACACCAGGGGGAAAGTGTCAGCAAGGTTTGTGTTTGGTGAATTGTGGGTGGATATGATTTCGAAAGAAGCTATATTTTACCAACTACTACTACAACAGAAGCCAGGCCAGGCCAGGCCAACCAGCTTCAAATGTTTAAACCTCTGATGACCTGAAAATGTTTAAGATTGGAAAAACCATTAATGGGCTTGATGGATGAGGCCCAAAGGAGAATAGCCCAGTTGAAATTTCAAATATGTTAAAGAAAGCTACAAAGAGCTGTACCCATAATTCGTATAAAGTAAACTAGATACTACATAATAGAGCTGATCATAATGTGTCCGGCCCGGCAGCGCCCGGTCTGACCCAGCCCGTAAAAAAGCCCGACGAGCCGAATCTGATAGGGCTTCGGACGGGCGGGACATAAAATTAGGTCCGAATGAAAAACCGGGCCGGACGGGCCGCGGCACATTTTTTGAGCCCGTGGGCAAACCCGACCGGGCGATTTGATATTTTAGTATTATATGTTTAAAATGTAAGATATACATATTTAATTTTATATAATATATAAAAAAGTAGATATAATATATAAATTTTATATATATAATATATTAATTTTAAAAAATTATATATAAATATATAATCTATATTAAAATATATTAATTTGAATTTTTTATTATTAATTTATATTAAAAAAATTAAAAAAACCGGGACCGGGCGGGTCGGGCGCAGCAAAAAGTCTGGAAAAAAACCGGGCCTAACCCGGCCCGGCCTGAGCATATAAAAAACCGGTCTGATTTTTGAAATAGGCCCACAGACCTAAAAATTTCCTCTGGCCGGCCGAACCCGGCCCGCCGCCCGAATGATCACCTCTACTACATAAACGACCAAAACGTGAGAATCAATCGATGATGACTACTACATTTAGAAACTGAAACGCTAGGCCTGCGGGAGTAAAGAAGTGTCGTTTTCAAGACAGCATGTGAGAATGTCGAGATGAGATCGGAGTACATAAGTTGCATGGGGAGGCTAAAAGGCAAGGAAAGATCCCCATCATAACCTTCTTATTCTCTTCGTTCATCTTCTTGTGCATTAGACAATAACACACATATACGTTCACAACTATCATATAGGCCCCAGCATTATTTATGTACGTAAGTGACACCACATTATACATATATATATATATATATATATATAATAATGTTTAAAAAATGATTATCAAACCAATCAATCAACAGGATCGTTTTTCCAACGACGTTATTCTATAAGTATAGGTTACGGTCACACAAATCGATCTACATGAGAATATAGTAGGCTGTGAATAGAGTAACGTCTGTCTGTCCGCTGCGATTCAGTCTATATTTTGATTAGATTTTGGATTTTAAATATGGCCAATTCTTCGCTAAAAATGTAGCCAATTGGCTAGATGTATGTGGGAGATATGGGTATCAGGGAGAGCGCGACATACACGCGATTGTTTTACTCTTTTTTAGCATTTTTTTCTTTTTTTTTCAAAAATTTTACTATACTTTTTTTTTTTAGCACAAAAATCTTTAAATTGTTGTAACTTTTAATATATAAGTCCAAAATGAAAAAAAATTATATCATTGTTCACATAAAGTCAAGCTCTTCAAAACAAGACAGTCAGGATATTTTGACAACTTTGAAAAAAAAAAATTTTATATGTATAGTGCACAAAAAAGTAAAGAAAACTTGTACAGATAGTCATACAAACCTGTACAAATGTTCATTAAAACATGTACATCTACACGTAAAAACTTGTACATCATCGCATTAACTCGACAGATTTTTAGGTTTGTGGTAGCGGGTTTAACGACCCTAAACCCGCCACTGGAAACCAAAAAATGTCTTTGACGTTTTTTAGCTATCCTAGGGTGGGTTTTGGGGTGTGTTTGGGGGTAGGATAATTATTTGGAATTGTTTCGTACTTTATATTGTAGCAACTAACTCAACAGGTTTTTTAGGATTTGTGGTAGCGGGTTAGACCCTAAACCCACCACGCAAACCCTAAAAATGTCTTCGACGTTTTAGCTATCATAACGGGTTTACATTCTTAGAAGAACGATTCTCAAAGAAAAATTTGTTTCAATCTGCATATCCTTACTAAACTCACCAAAATTCACTCCGTGAATACTCTACATTCTTTATTTAAAAATAAAATAAATTACTCCCACATTCTATCTATGCTTATGTAGCAGATAATTGATGTAGTTCCATCTCATCATCATTATTTATATATACGTTTGGTCGTATTATTTGATTCTCCGCGGGATGCGTGCAACTATCCTATGATAATAGTACACCCAGTAAATTTGTTTAGGCAGAGATAATCAGCAGTACCCTAAAATAAAGGCACTTTCATAATTGAAGTTTTGACGTCAAAAATAGGAAAGAACACATAGAAAGAAGGCGTTGTTCGTGGATATGATCATAGAAGAAATGTCATTATTACTGTTATGCACGTAACGCAATTAAATGGCTTGCTTCCAATATGAGCTACTACTAGCTACATTATTATTATGTTAGGAAGCAGTAATTGCACGCACAGAGATACAATATATAGGACCTAAAACCACTGTTTAGGAAAAAGTTCATTATTCCGTCTTATTTCCTTTTTCGGAAAAAAAAAACTATTATGTACTTCTACTTGATAGAAGAAAAAAGTAAACATTTAGTGCAAAATATAGTATAGTATTGTTTTTCTCCACTTTGCGTGTTAACATAAAATTGTTCTTTCATCAGTATAAGTACTGTGATAGATTGGGAGCATCCACAACAATGAGAGTGGAATCCACCCATAAAGATCATTATTCTATTCTCCTCTCTCACAACATTAGCTAAGAAACTCTCTCTCAATCCTTAGCTAAGGGCATCCACAGTGGTGTGGATTCCACCCATATTTGTCAGTAAGAAATTAAAAAAAGAGCTGCAATGGTGTGGAATCCACACCATTTCTCTTTCATCGTTCCTTATTTAAGCAACGTACGGGAAAACTAAATTCATTGGTTGTTTCTCTGTTTTGTCTGACATACAAAAAAAAATATTTACTGCTTTCTAAAATAATTTTACGATTCTTATCTCAACTACATCTCACTTAATATTAATACATTAAATAAAATAGTGGGAGGAGTGAGAAGGTTAAAAAATCCCTTATTGTAGGGATGAACAAATGAATTGAGTTGCTTAGACAATAAAAAAATATTTTATGGTGACATGGCACCTAGGTTTCTGTTAAGAAACCCATAACCATTGTGGATGCCCTAAGGAACTCTCTCTCATGTCTCTCTTCCACATAAGCATTATCTTTTCTTTTACATATTTGTGAGTGAGTAGAATCCACTCTATTGTGGATGCCTTGTTGTCTCGTATCGTGTGTCATACTACTAGTACTCCCTCCGTTCAATAATAACTGTCATTTTAGAAATTTGCACACTTATTAAGAAAGTAGGACAATGACGCATGTGCCCCTACTTTTTACTTTTCCATTTAGAAAATAATTACTTTTATATTGAATAGTAGGGTTTAAAAGTGAAAGAAGTGTGTGTCAAAAAAGCTAGAATGACAGATATTTTTGAACAAGAATCATATCCTAAAACGACAGATATTAATTAACGGAGGGAGTACTTTTTTACTGAAGTGGGTCCACAAACTGCCAAAAAGTTACAGCATGAGCGTCCGTTGCAGCGGTGTGCAAATGTTTTTGTCATTGGATAACAGCTTTCTACTGTATGATTTCAGAGTTGAGTTGTCAGCGGGGTGGGGTAAAAATGGAAAAAAAAGTACGAACGACGAAAGGCATGTGTGAAAACAGTTTGTATTTAAAAAAAAAAACAGTAGTGGAACTGAGATTCCCGGCTGAACTCAGATAGTAGAAGCACCAAAACCTCGTCGTTTTGAGGAGACACGGTTCAGGTGGGGTTTGGGGGGGATGCTGTAGACGATGGGAAACTTCAGGCAGGGCAGGGGGTTCAGTTCAATCAGTACCACATGAATAAAATACTCTAAATAGTATGGTAGGATATAACATGATTTTTTGGTATTTTATGATTTTTTTTTGAAACATTGGTATTTTTGATGTTATTTCAACTACCAACCAGCTTTTTTTATTTAATTTATATACCCGACAACAAATATATTTTGGTTTAGAAAAAAATAAGAGGTCGAAAGCTTTATTTTAGTCAACTAAACTGTTTAAAGTTAATTCAATACCAACTCTTTCTTTAAGGTCCTTTATTTAAACAACTCTTTCTTTAAGGCAAGAAAAAAAAAAGAAGCAACGAAGCTTACTGTAACTACTACTACTAGATAGGAGATGGTTATTATCTCATCTTTTGTGGGCTTGATTTTCATTTTGTTTCGATTATAATGATGCAAATTGTTCCGGTGGCCTTCTTCGTCACTGTTTCGTGACTTTATATAATCCATGCAATTCCACGTAACATTGATCCGTAGGATTTACATATATGAAAGTGCCAAAACAAATAAAAGCACCACCCACTTTTCTGATCTCTCTATCTTTTATAAATTAAATAAGAAAATCATATCTTAAATTCAAGAGGACCATGCGCGGCTTATACTTATTGAAAAAGGAAAAAAGAAAAAACATTGTTTCAGCATATATCGATATATTAACTATTGGGTATGGAATGGAATAGAATGTTGGCTCTATTAAATTAAATATATAGTTCAAGATAAAATTTCGTGTATATTATTATACTGGTTGAGCCTGAAATAAATTATAGGCCGAAGAAGCAACACGCCACCGCACACGGCATCACCTAATCCCTCGTAATAAGAAGAAATCTGATCAGCCGAAAATTCATCACCCTAATTCAAGGATTTAGAGGTTAGGTTTATTCTAATTGACCTCGTAATCGGTGGTTCTTTTTACACCATATATAGAGAAAGTTTAGTCAATGTAGCTTACTAACTAAATTCACCTATTGTATTGAGAAACAGATGAAAAGTAAATTCTTTTATCTTGAGGTAAACTACGTGCTAAAAAATACTATTAAATTGTGAAAAAAAACAACCAAATCTTATAATATTTTCAAAGTGGAGGGACATCGATCTTTTGTGTTTCACATATTCTAATGGGATAAAATTCCAACATTCAACATATACAAGAGAAAGACTGGAGTAGTCGAGTTTGTGACGTATTGAAAAAGATCCAGACTCAAAACGATTAGAAATTTGAACTTTTAAAGAGTAACAACGCGATTAGGGAAAACTAACAAGATAAAAAACAAATCCTCGTTACTCAAATGAAAAGGCATTATGGCCTCCTGAGAAAAATGATTAAAAAAAATCCTTCTCTAAAAATATGATAAATGTTGAAACAAAGTATAATGATAGAGACTATGTAGACTTAACATTAGGAGAATATGCATTTTAGAAACTTTACACCTACCAACTACCAAATACGGTTGCATGTGCGTTTTTATGTACAGTTTTGATACAGTCGATCTCTATCAATAAGCTGAGCGGGAAAAAAATAATCAAGTACTTCAAAGATGGAAAGGAGTGAAAGCTACTAAACCCGTTTTGGTTTAATTGACAATGACTTTCATGTGGTAGTTGGATGCTAACTCTTCATTGACAACGATCAAAATTCGTGCTTGCAAAATATGATAGATTTAATAGATACACAAAAAATGGAGGTCATTATTTGATTTGATATGATGTTAATAATATATGAAACGATGTCCTCTTCTTAATCGCTAGATTTAGCATTCCTTAATTCTATATGCCGCACTGAATTTATTGAATTTCAGCACTGATAACGATCATCATTGTTGTCACGGAAGATTAGGGTATACAATACAATACAAATACTAGTACATGCGACGTACGTACGTGTTAGACGTAGCATCACCGGATGTCGATTGGTTAATTAAGCGCTTGGGATAAGGAAAATTAATTGCTTGATTAATGGGTATTTGTGCCACCTCGTAATCATTAGTAAATTATTTCAAATATCATTAAAATCAACAAAAGAATATTAAAGGCATGTTCTGGTACATGTATATAACTAATTTATAAAAGTCGACTAAAAAATAAAGTACATGTTCCCAAGGAACGCTCGCTTCTACATTTTAAATTCTTTGCACGGTGGCGTTAGCCGACCGTCCGGTCCTATCAGGCCCGTTCGTGGGAGTAGTATTGTAGTTTGTATTTATTTAGTTCTCACAGATTTTAGTGAACAGTTCTAAATAGCTCTCTATACTATTCTACTTTGTGACAAGGAATATATTCTACTCTGATAATATAATATTATCACATATGAAATATATCCACAGACCCTAATTAAAGTGGATTTTCACCGCTCGCTAAAAAAACGTGGCGATTTTGCTTAATTGGCCATAATGACTTGTTTACGAAAATAAAATAATGAAACAAAACAAATCTCCAATATTAAGGGGTTATAATGATATAAACTATCCGTAAAAAGGTAATTATGAGAGAAATAAGGGTATTTTATGTTTTTGCTCAAAAATATGAGAGAGGTATTGTATAGGCTGTGTTAACTTTAAAGAAGGATTGTAGACTAACTATTAATAACTATGATGTCTACGAAAAGAACCGCAAAAACCATTGTGGGAGTGGTAGCAACAATCTTGATGTCAGCTCAAGACTATACAATACTTCCTCCTATATAAATATGATTTTTTATCATTCGATTAAATATTTTGAATATAAAAACTATCAGTAAAGATTAGTGATGTGAAATATAAAGGTCACTGATACATTTTATCCAATAAAATCAACCAAACAATAGTGTATCATAAGCAACTCTGTTTTAAGTTAAGCTCTATGTGGTTGTTTATTTGTTGATGTCCTAGTGATATTTAGTAATCCAGACGAATCTGGTCACTCTCATGATTTAGTCAAGATTGGTGAGTGGATGGCTAGGCCGAAAGAGGTTGACTAGGTTTATAATTGTCGAGTTGTTAACCCGGACTACTTTTCCATTTGTTATCATTGTCATTAGAAACTTTACATATTATTTAAGAAAGATTTTTAAATGAGCAATATCTTTAATTCTACGAGAAAAAAAGGGAAAAAAAAAAAGTAAACATATCATATAAGAAAGATAAAAAAATAGTGTGGTACAATAATATTCATTTAAAAATATAAAAGATAAAGTGAAAAGATCGATACAAAGTACACTTTAAATGACCATCCTACATGGAAGAATGTTGCTCATGACAACACAATAGGCAATATGTGACACAAATATAGAGATAACGTTTCACAACACTTTCTCATCTTCGTAGTTTGTAGTATGCTTATATAGTTAACAAAAATATATAAATCAAATTCAACAACGAGTGAATACTCAATCTTTCAATTACACTTGTATATATAGCTTGCTACATAAGTTGTTCTCCTATTGAGTTAGTTTCAGTTTTCAACTTTAATTTATAGACAAAAATTTAGTAGGTATATTTCTTTAAATGCCCCTCATAATTATATATAGTATCTAGACTCTTTTTCCTCTAATATACTTTTTTTCTATCTATTTCTACATAATCCGTTAGTAAATTGTTTGGTAAAACATCAAATCTTTATTTAGTCAATAAGGTTTTATTTAGAGCAACTTCAACGGAGTGGAATCACTCTTAATGTTAGTAAGGAAAAGGAAAAAAATTCATTTTCTCCGACTTGGGTTCTTATTTAAGAAATGTACTATGTTGAATGGTTATTGGCTCTTGCTCTGAGAGGAGAGAGAGAAGTTAAGAACTTTGTTGTTGTAGTATAAGTAGAATAAGAGAACATCCAAACAAATAAAATATATTACTGTGTTGACATGACACAAAGGGAAATGTTAAGAGCTCATGTATTGTCGTGGTTGCCCATAATATAGTGGAATCCACTCTAAAATCGGTAAAAGAAAAATATATAATATGACAAGGATGGGAATGTGAGTGTGAGTTGGTTTAGCTAAGAACCTCAAAAAGTGGGTATCTTAGCATAAGAAGAGAGTGATTATGAGAAGAGATTTAAAATAGTATTTATTTTTAGGGTGGAGTCCATTCTTGTTGTTGTGGATGTTCTGTATGTGTTATAAGCTATGACAGATTAGAGTACATATAGAAATAAATATGGTAAAAATATGTCAAAAAACATAAAATAAGTTGATGTGGTAGGTGATAAATGTCAGATAGAGTTAACTAATAACCATTAACACTAGTGAAGCATCATTCTTTAGCCACGTTTGCATATGTATTTACACAAGGGACTCTCATAGGGAACTAGCTAGAAGCTCATATAACGGAAGCTTCTTTTATATTGCGAGTTTTTTTGTAACCACCAGTTTTTCATTAATCACGATACAAGATTACCAGGACCCCCTAGAATAAACCCTCACCGAAGTCCACGCATTGGGGGGGGGGGAGGAAGTACCACCATCCCTCATCTAGGTTGTCTATGGCAATTCGAAAACCTCAACTTAATTACTCGAAAAGCTAAGAACCAAGTCTGTTTTTCATCAGATGTGACTCATCCCTAACCAAAGCTTAACCATAGCCTAGATAGCGATAACCACCTAATCAAGAATATGCTAGAATAAACATAAATCCATCATAAGTACCAACTTTTATTTTAAAGATACAAATTAAAGTCATGCTAAACGAGACTTTTATTGAACAACGAACAACTTCCCAAGACACCAGAGGAAGAGCCAGGGTTGACGGACAATGCTAATCCCAACAACCCTGAAGGGAAAGATCATTTCTCTTGGCAACCCCCAGGGAATCAGGGGTTGCCGTGAGATCTGTAGACTTAGCCATCTGAGTTTGTTTTTGCATATAAATCAGGTTAACAATCAACCGAGACTCCTTGAATGAGGAACTTGATTTTCCTTTCTTGTTCTTCCTAGCTTACGAATCAAACTTGTGGGAGGAAGCCCATCCTCTATTACATTATCCTTGTGCAGACGATCCATGTGCCTCTTTTCCTCCCAGAAGAATGTTGAAAGCTTTCATCACCATTATGCTGAGTGGGGTAGGATAGGCCCTCGATTCTCCTAGACTCACGACAACTGGGTTGTTACCTGATGATTCCACCATTTCACAATCAACACCACCACATGGTGTATCCAAACCGCATATGAATTTTCTGAACCCATTCTCATCATCATCTGAACCCTTCATTTTAGAGCGGGAGGAGATGCTCTCATCTAGGGGCCATAAGGGTATACCCCCGTAAGATAGTCCGGCTGATCTTAACATTCCTTAATGGCATGAAGAAATAGACTACATCTAAAGCAAATAGGAGCATTTATTATGTGGCCCTCAATGCTGAGTCAACTCCTTCAACCAAATCCTTCACACACCTAAGAAGAGGCCTACAGAGGTCAAGGAGAACTCTGAACTAGAGGAATTCACCCCTCTACCCGTCCTCCTCGTCACCAAGTTCAAGAAAAATCTAGAAGTGTGAACCCAAACGTTCAGCAAAGCCCCTGTGGTAAAGAATAAAGGGGACGTCATGGACACATATCCAAATCGGGAGGCAGATGAAATTTGATCTTTAGGTGCCTTGGCACTATCAATGTCTGAAAGACCAAAAGGGAACTGTCGAAGGTCCAAGGACCCCAGGAGAGGATGACTTGCATGGAGTTATGTGTCTCAAACTTAAACAAGAAGAGATTAGAGCTCGCCAATCTAACTTTTAGTTTCCCATTCATTTGCTATACCCGATCAAAAGTGGATTCAACAACCTAAACATCGGCAATTTTAGAGGAGTAGAGCTTACCGGGAAAATTCCGGAGAAGCGGAGGGCATTAGTAGCCTTAGCAAGATCATTCATGGTAGTAGTGATCTTCTCATCCGCCGTAAGAGTTAACTCCACACAACACGATGTTAATTATCAATCGGATGAACATCGTAGTCTCCATGATGAACAAGACTAGTTGCAAAGTTTGATACTCATGAATCCAACCTCCTGACCAGCTAGAAACAACACGGAACACTATCGACAACCCCTGATTTGGTCGGGCACTAGTAAAAAAAGAGCTTATTTTGGTGGTTCAAAGTAACCTATTTCAGCGGTTCAATCGGATGAACAGCGTAGTCTCCATGATGAACAAGACTAGTTTCAAAGTTTGATACTCGTCAATCCAACCTCCTGACCAGCTAGAAACAACACGGAACACTATCGACAACCCCTGATTTGGTCGGGCACTAGTAAAAAAATAGCCTATTTCGGTGGTTCCAAGTAGCCTATTTCAGCGGTTGTCAACCGCCAAAATAGATGTCGGACTCTAATTCGGCTGTTCTAACTGCCGAAATAGAGCCCTGGATGGAAGCGAGATTATGACGGGCCTATTTCGGCGGTTGTTAGCAAACAACCGCTGAAATAGACCTTTGGGTCAGTCAACTCTAGAAGGTTGACTAGACCCATACGACCTATTTGGCGGTTCCCTGATAAAAACCTCCGAAATAGGTTGTCCAGACCAGTCTATTTTGGCGTTTTTTATCAAGGAACCGCCGAAATAGACCATTTTTTTCACCATGGTAGCTCTATATATATACCCTATACACACCTCAATGTTCAAGTAGACCTGTGTATCACATATATAACAATGCCAGCATAAAGGGGCAATCAATTCCACATTCCGTCACCATCAACAGGGTCATAGCCCAACAATTACCTAACAAGTTAACTAAATCATAAACGTAGAATAAAGTTTACATTGTTATAACATAATATTACAATTCAAATATCCTCACACATCAACTACTAATGTGATGAGTTACAACTATTCAACTAGAAATACTAAATAAATTAACGAAATTTGTGAGGATGTATTATGCCCAATCCTCAAGAATCTTGACAATGTGCACATCTTCATTAGTCGACACTACCGATTCAAAAGCCTTGAGTAAAAAAATAACATTAATTATAACTACAAGTGTAACAACATATAAGGTATATAACCAAAACTTTTAACAAATCTTACCTTGACTAATGAGTGCGCTGGTAAACATGTCGTCGCGCCTACTGCGTCATGCATAAATCTCATGACGTAGTATCCACATTTAGAACCTCCAGGATGCACTGGACACTGTACATATACACATACATATTCACCATCATTCTTTCAAGTATTTACAAGTATTACGACTACATCAATTAATACACAATACCTTTACATTGTTCCACAGGATCTTGTTATTCTTCACTGGCTTTTGCAATGTCATCAATGCAGCTTTAAAGGTGCTAAATTAAACTAACATATAGTTTAATAGACACGGTTAGTTACAAGTTTTCAAACCAAAAGATTAAGTAATAAACATTATTGTACAAGATAAGCAACTAACTTTACGAGCACAACTACTATAATTGGTTTCTTGGCATTCCTACCAAGTGAGTCAAACTGAAAAATCCTAGGGTGCTTCATTGACAAAACTAGTAAAGACCAGTGTCGGTTGTTCACGTACTAGAATACCATTAATTGAATTAAACTAAATGATCATTATATAAATTGCAAAATTTATAGATATTACATATGTAGAAACAGATGATGAAGTTACCCTTGAGGAACTGGTAGCATAACATAAGACTTGTTCTCATAGTTATAGATCACAGATGTCAAGTATTGCATAAGGCCCTGGATGTCACTTGACATTGTCACCTCGGAGCACATAGTAGGACACAAGTAACCGAAATTGTTGTTGTCATGTTCTGTGACCACCTTATATTGCACATGTCTCCACCATAAAGACAATATCATTAGTGATTTAACATTTCATCAACACTAATTCAAAATTCAAATCAAATATGTACAAGGTAGTAATCACTCATAACATGGCTAACTTGATGATTGATACATTCAGTCAATCCCTCTTGAACACATCCACAAAATCGGTCATATAGATGTCAATTTGAGAACCTCAGCTAATTGTAGCCACTGCTCTTCAATGATACCCTCGTATTTCTCCCACAATGGCCTTTCATCACATTTTTTTAAACGCTCTGAACATGTGTCATCCTCACATATCGGACATGCAAAGGTTTCTTCCACCGTGTACCCAGACAAGTTACCATACACAAGGAAGTCATTGACTGTACAGAACAAGAATGCCTTAAGCATGATATTTTCTCTTGCATAGGTATCATACACCACGGTACCCTCATTACACAATAACTTCAACTCATCAATCAGTGGGGCGAGATATACATCAATGTTATGACGTTGTTGCTTGGGACCAGATATCAGGAGTGATAACATTATATCACCAGCAAAACAGGCCAAGTGTTATGTTGACTGCTCAACGTACCATTGGGTTCATCCCATCAGTACATAATCCAAGCCTCATATTCCTGTCTTCATCACCGAAATGTTCTTTGAACCGTCTATTGATGTTTCTCCACTGAGGTCCATCTGCTGGATATCTTAACTTCGCAACACTTTTCTACCCTCTGTGTGCCATCTTAAGTTTTTTGCATTTATTGGATTGGAAAATAACCTTTTGAATCTAGGTATGATCGGCAAATACCACAACAGTTTAGCTGGAGGACTTTTTTTACGAGTAGAGGAGTCACCAACCTTGTGCTTGTATCGAGAAAACGAACATTTTTGACACTTATCTAGTTGTTTGTAATCTCCTCTATACAACACACAGTTGTTTGGGCATGCATGAATCATTTTGTACTCAATTTCTATTGGACACATCCATTTCTTTGCTTCATAGATGGTGGTAAGGAGACTATTCCCATCAGGAAGCATATCATGAAGCAACTCAATAAGTGTCGTGAAGCTCTTGTCACTCCATCCATATCTCCCCTTCAGATTGAACAAATTCAATACATCCGTCAATTTACTCTACTTAATGCACATCAAGTACAAGGCTGTTTTGGATGCGTCCAATAACCTTTGATACTCATCCGACCTATCAGCAAAATTATCCTCAACATTGTCAAACATCTCGTCTATTTGCTCATCATGGTAAGACATCTCACTTTCATTGACTCCTAAATTACTTGGGAGTTCCGACTCATTGACAATATCAAAGATGTGATCGGTTCTCATCCTCTTCCGATCATGACTGCACGAGGAGACGTCTTATCATCATCACTCTCCATGGAAAGTCCATCTTCTATAATGTGCCATGAATCCACTGGTCTTCAGATGAAATTCTATTTCCTCGATGCTTGAATATTGTCTTATCACACCACAGTCAACATAAGGACATGGATTTCACTGCCTTTGTCCTATCCTTGTGTTGCACGCCACTTTGCAGAACTCTTTCAACATCTTGTCAAAGTGATCCCCTCGATCACCATACATCACACTCCATACTATATGTGAAACGCACAACGGGTATGAGAATTACACTACTAAAATCAAAAATATTTCTATAGTATGGATTGCATTTGTTTGCACGTGTTTATATCTTAATAGAGCGTGACTGGTTCAAACCTAAATAAGCTAGCATTTTTGTTTCAAAAATCTGGCCTAACTCTAAGGTTGAACCCAAATAAACTAGCATTTTAATTTCAAAAATCTAAAGGTTCAAACCCAAAAAACGAGCATTTTAATTTCAACAAATTATTGCATTTTTAAAACAGAAACATAAGTTAAATTACTTACTTATTTTTACAATGTATAGAGGGAGAAAGAGGCTGGATGGTAGACGGGCAGTGACATTAGTGGTTTGAACTTGCTGGAATTCGTAGATTAATATAGAGTGAGACTTGATTAAAAAAATTGTTATACCAAGACAAAATACAACATTACTAAGATATTTGTAAAAAATAAAAACGGCATGACTTTTGCATAATTTAATCCAACCCATGCTTATTATTAAGCATTCACCAAAGTCATATACAACGGAAAAATATTTCAACAATTGGAATCAATCAAACAAGAAAAGAATTCTATTAAAAATTTTACTCATTAGCAACATGTATGTTCCTTGTTGGCAGCTAGGTTGTAAAATTATAGTGAGTGAAGAGAATGAAGAGATAAGTTAAAGTATATTACCGGTTTCTAAATGAATTGTTTTCATCCCCTCTTTTCAATTTGGCGTGCGAGAGATGTATCAGTACCAATCTCTACAGAGGCAAATGCAGACGCAACATTAGTATGAATTGAGGGCACTAAACTATTTTGCTTATAATGTTTATAGTTTGCTTATAATTATAAGCACAAATAATGATCAAACATTGTTCCAACCCATATATAATCATATTAATTCCAGCCCAAATAAGCTACCCTAACTATACTTAAAGAAGAAGAACAAAAAAAGCATAAATTTCACTCAGACATTTCGTCAAACACCTTGTGTGCATACATAATTTTATTAATTCAACAACCAAATCTTGCAAACATTTGACACACACAATAAATATCAACATCCACAATCACAATGTGACACAAATCTGTCAATTTTAACAACACTTTTACAATTTTTTAGTCAAAATCAAAACAAACCAATTCAAGGTTTTTTTGCCTGGTTTGTTGTTACTGTAGCAGCAGCTTCCGGCGAGGGTAGTAGCAGCTTTCGGCGGCGATGGCGACCAGGACGGCACGACGACGACACGATGATTCACAGGGAGGAGATTTGCAAGGAGGTTTGAGAGTTGAAGAGCAGCGATGAACTATGCTCGACGCGATGAATGGGGCTGATATGTGGGACTCTATTTCGGCAGTTGTTACTAATAACCACCAAAATAGAGTTTTTTATTTAAAATTTGTATTTTCAGAAATTCTATTTCGGCCGTTGTTACTAAGAACCGCCGAAATAGAGTTTCTATTTTAATTTTTAATTTTGAAATATAGGCTATTTCGATGGTTGCTACTAATAACCGGAAAAATAAATTTCCAAAAAAAAATAAATTAAAAAAACTCTATTTTGGCGATTATTAATAACAACCACCGAAATAGGTTAGTAACAGTTTAAAAAACACTCTATTTCAGTGTTATCTTCACAACCGTTGACATAAAGGCGCTGAAATAGACTTTTTTACTGGTGGGGGGTACGCAAGGCGAAAGGGTAAGAAGACTTTGACTCCACTCTTAGGGTGAACATACAGGAATGCGGATTACTGGACCAACGATGATTATGGGATCCCCAAAGTCGTCAAAATGGATGATTGGCATGATATTGGCTTGATAAGGGAGACGACTCTTGTAGTCTACTTTTAGTTTTTTGCAGGATTAGTCTAGTGTCCCTTTTGTTATATCGACTTCACCTTCTACTATCTATGTTTAATTTTAGATGTTGTTTATGTTGGTTGCTGGCTTTCAGTTATGTAAGAGTACACTTAAAGTCTCACTTTGTTTTGGCTTAGGTTACAACAATCTATGTTTGTCGTTGCTTTGGTTTTGACAGTTTTTGGATTATTAGCTGGATTAAGAGCTACAGGGGAGATTACCATATAAAGAATAGTTTAGAGAGTTGGATGAAGCAAAGACGTGAAAACCGAGACTTATAGACTTATAATATTTTAGCATAGATTGGAAGTATATTAATCTAAATAAGGTTAAATAGATGTTATATTATGCATTAAAGTATGTTATTTGTACAGACTTATGGTTTGTGAGCTTTTTATGCAAGGAACGAATTCTTAGGCAAAAATACAACTGATGCCAGACATGAAGCCGGATGTCTCCTGCACGGCATAGGCGTGGAGCAGAAAAGGAGCCCTGCCGGGTGTGTTGCCGGGTACATCCCATCCGGCACATATGTGAAAAGTCGCCACGGTTGACCAAACGGTGGCAGTAGTTTACGGTTGACGGTTTGACCACTGCCGGGTGGTACGGTGCCAGACGTATCCTGTCTAGCACAAGCAACGTTTCGCCTGGCAGTTTTGATCGTTAACGGTTACACATATTTAACACGTGGTGCCGGATGACTTCTACCCGGCATGCCACCTGGCACAAGAAGAAAATGTTGCCTATAAATAGGCCGAGAGCCTGCATCATTTGAGACATTCCAACACCCCTATACACTCCTCACAACTTCAATTCCGCCCCATTCCATTGTTGGTGTCCAAGGAAGATTCTACAGATCCATCCACGCGAAGAAGAAGAAGATCTTGTCGGGTTAAGGCTATGACCATTTCATTCCCCTCTTGTATTCTCTTCTGTAGTTGTGTGGATGGTGAAGTAGAATTCCTTGTTAGTTGTTGGTTAGGGATGAGTTCCTTCCTTGTAAACACTTTGATCATTCAATATATGTTCTTACAAGTTTTGCTAAGATTCAGATTTTCTTATAAGGCAGAATGGGATTGCAACTTGTTCTCCTATCTTCTAAATTCTACTCGAGGTTCAAAAGACAAGAGTGTTTTGGTTAAGGAATCTTAGTGGTCTTTCCACCGTTGTTAAATGCATAGACGTAGATGGCAACACCGAAAGAGTTGAAATTACCTTATCCTTTTTCGTTATTCGGTCGAATACTGACGAGAGAATTGTTGGGTTCGAATTGGGTAGTGAGTCCTTGTTTTCAACATTTGAGGCTAGGATAAAAATTCACATTTTCGTTCTTGTCGGATCGAATGTCGGGCTTAGTACGTCCGACATCTTCAATGTCTTTGAATATGCCGTGCGTCACTATCCGGCAGGATATCCGGCACGTTCATTTGTTCGGGTGATTTCAGAAGCTTGTTATGTATTAAATGTTCATAGTGGTACTTAGGGTTGATCTAGTCCCGAACCATACATTTAGATAGGTTTTAGTTAGTTTCCTTAATTCAGAATTATTATTCAATTTCCCCCTTGTTTTAGAATAGGCTATTACCAGGATTAGGACTGATTTTCTATTAAGTCCCTTGGGTTTGATACTCTCGGTCGTAATCTACTCTCACTGTACTTCGACCGGGATTTTTGCTACCCGTATAGAGTTGTAGGGTTTAGTTTATTATTTGTATTTCTTTTCATTCTTTTATTATTTCATTCTTTTGTACATAGTTTTATCCCTACAAAAAATCTGTTAGCAACAAGCGTCAAGAGACTATCTCACATGTCGTCGGTAATGCATGCTCTTTGAAGGAGTCCGACGTGTAAGATGGTCGGGGTTTTTTGAACCTCTTTTTGGAAACTGTTAGTGGTAATCTCGTATGGTAAAGTTTAATATGCTTAATGTCTATATACTGTTTTTATGTCTATCAACACTTTTTTTTTAAACCAAACTGTTTATATTAAGTAGCACATAGCTTGAGTACAAATTCCGAAATGTACCCGGAACCATGACCATCGCTGTTGTGAATAACATGCATTGTTAGCAAGGTAATGCGCAGATACATTATCTATCCAAGGAACAAATAACCATCATACATTATTAAAACAAGTAATGTTCTGGATAACCGATTGAGGATAGTCAGATTTGATTGATGTAGAGTCGATGCACTGCCCGTACTTAGAAATTCAGCGATTGGTTTGCAATCCATGAGGACCCGAATGCTGCGATAAGTTGTTGAACTCGGTGCTTGAATGGCTGGTTCAACTACTAGTGTTTTTGCATCTGTGGGAGTTAAATCGCTCGACATTCCATGGAAACTAGCTTGGATTATCTGATTGTTGCAAGTTCCAATGTAGCCAACACCCATGCGCGATTCTTGGTCCACACTGCATCTACAAAAATCTCTAACCAGTCCGAGTGTTGCTGTTGATGGGTTGTTAGTGCAGTCGAAGAAGAAGGTGCAAAAGAAGTGGAGCGCTGTAAAAAACTATCTGTTTGACACCATCCATATGCTAATGACTTAGTATTACCAAAGTTAAACTGGCACCAGGCATACCATAAACGCCATAACAATCCTGTAAGAGATTGTAGCATACGGGGCCTGAAATGTAAACAATTAGAGAAATACCAGTCTTTAAAACCTTGATCAGTAGTAATTGAGGATGGGAATGGAAAGTTCATCATCTCCCAGTATGGTCGGACGTTAGGGCACGAGACTAAAACATGGACCATTGTTTATGGTTGTCCACAATCTTTACAACGAACATCCAATTGCATTTGAATCCGGTCATGGATCAACATTTTAGTTGGAATTAGGTCTCAAAGGAGTTTCCAACCCATCAATTTAATTCTTGGAGGTAGTTCAGTGGACCACAAAACGTTTGGATGTCTTACCAAGTAACGAAGAAGCGGAGGAGCACACAGAGACACCTCGTTGTGCCCGGAAATGTACATGGTATACTATTTTGACTGTGTACAGACCTGAAGAAGAGAGACCCAAACCACTTATCAACGGTGGATGTTGGGACATAGAGATCATCACTTTAGTTGGACATTAGGTTTATATCTATTTACTTAATCTATGCACTCTTTTTTTTTTTAAAAAAAATCCTACTACAGAATATGAGCTGTTTCCTTCTCCCCACCGTCACAACCAATCATTTCAATTTTTGCTACCCCGGTGGAATATTTTTTACCCTTCATTCATCATTGTCGTTTGTATAAAGTACAACCTTCAATTTCCTTGCCTCTTTTGTAAATCAAGGATTCTTCGCTTGGCTTGGAAAAAGAGTTGTCAATTTTTCCCAGGAATTTTAATGTCTCGCCTTTAAAGCGAGGGGAGGGTAAAATAAAAGAAACACATCTGGTCATGTAGCTGTGTAGGCTGTCATCTTTCTTCTTCCTCTTCCTCGGCATAGCGTAACTGAAACTCGCAAATGAACCAGAATTAAATCTACTTCGCACCCCCTCGTCAATTCCGCACAGATACCACCACGGTCGGTGCCACTCTCTCTCCAAAGCCACTTCTTTGAGAGATTGTACAAACACCCAGAGAGAGAGAAAACCTCCACTCCTACTTGCTCATTCTCTCTCTACCTCTCTCTGCCCATCTCAGCTATCACTATGCTCTCTCTCTGAACAGATTATTAGAAAACGTTTCGAGTTTCGCTCACACACGTCTCGCGCTCGGCGTCCACTGCTCCCCCAATCCTTCCTCACACTCCCCACCAACGCCGCTTCCCATCCCCACTACCCCCACCTAACCACACCACCATACCTTCCCCTCGGGAAATGGTTATCTCCCGCCACCATCACCTGCTCCACCACCATTCCTCAACTACCGTTTCTTCATTTCCCATCTAACGCCCCTCTCTCTGTCTCTCTGGGTGTGTTGCTCAACTTCTAGGACAGCATTGCATTCTGGATTTGTCTATCTCAGCTCAGGTCAGAAACCCTTTCTTTTTCCATTCCTCCTTTTCGACCGTTCTCTTTCTGTTGCACATTTTTGGCTGTATCTGCCGCTCACTATCTTTTACCGGATCCCCCTTCCTTTTGAAGTTATGAAGGAATCCGATTCTATTCGCCCTCCCCTTTCAACTTGATCTTTACCTGTGTCGTCGGTTTCAACCCTTTTTCGCTCTTCCATCTTTTCAAAGTTTTCATCTTTCACGGTTAGTTATCAAAGTTTCCGCTATTGTGGGCTAAATTTGCTGTAAAATCAAAATTGTTTCTTTTTTTTTTATTCCGGGACCGTCTTGGGTATCTGCGAAATGTTTTGATAAGTATTTTTTTAAATTCACGAATTTCATTACAATCTGCCGACTGTTTGTTGACTGATTGATTCTCATTGTACGACTGACTTGAGTTCAATGTGGGTTCTTTAATGGTGTACTTAGCGTGTAAACAGTCAACTTTCTCACATAATTAGGCGTCTAACTGAAGCATCACTGGAAATTTATTGTTTCTTATTTCTCTGATTGCTGGGTAAACATTCAACTTTCGCCACTATTCTTCTTGATTTGAAATTTCAAGTGTGTATGCAGACTGTACTAACTGGTGACTGTTCATTTGCCTTCACTTCTCTGATATCTACGTAGCTTTTAGGCTGGTATCTTTTTGCTTGACTAGCTCGTTCCGGTATATGATTTATTCTGCTCCTTTTCCTCCTATCTTTCTTTTTTGGCAGATTCCGTTCTGGCTTGAACTTTGTACTGGGTACAGCTTTCTGTATATTTCTATATTTCCTCCTTGCATTGGTCTGGTTCTGAACAACACTGTTCAACGAGAAGTATGTATATATTGCTCTCCTTTGAAATTGATGGAAATTTTTGAATTTTGTCTTTGATGATTATAGGGGTCTCAAATGAATGGTATTCAGTTAAATGGCAATAGAGGTTGCAATTATGAGAAACCCATCCCTGGTTGCTTGGGACGAATGGTGAATCTGTTTGATCTGACTCCAAGTGGAGCTAGGAACAGGCTGCTTACTGATAAGCCACATAGGGATGGTAAGTCTCCAGCCCCTTGCAGCTCAGTTATCTGCGTATTTTGTCATCTCCTTGATATGACTGGCGTAAATTTTATACTGGTACAAGTGGTAAGAAGGTACATCTCGGTGCTGTTATTCTACAAAAACCAACAATTATGTTGTTGTGTTGATGATCTGGTCATCCTTTGATCCAGTAGCACATGCACCAAATTGCAAATGCCTTATTGAGGCTGACCGATGAATTTTGTTAATAAGTATCCGATTGGGTTTCTCAGGGCTTCCTCTTGCAAGAAGTCGTTCTGATGTCTCAAGAATGTCCAGTCCTATTCATGAGGAGATAGAGGATAAAATGGTATGATCTCTAATAATATTCTGTCAGATTATACAAACATATCACTTAAATGAGCTGTTGAATATTATAGGAGCTATCAGTTATGAACTTCCATTTGTGTAGCTTCTTGATCTTGTTTCTCGTTTGTTTGATACATACAGACAGTATGTGAAGTGAGAAGATTATCTTCAAACAAGAAACCTGAGGGGACGCCAGTGAAGTTGCTCATAGCTCAAGAAATGTCCAAGGACTTGGAACTAAAGCAGAGTTCACCAAACGTAGTTGCCAAGCTGATGGGCCTTGATGCTCTTCCTCAGCAGACCTGAGTAACGTGTCTCATGGAAGGAGTCATTCTAAATGCCACCCTAGACATAGCTACTCCGAGATACCAGCTGGGTATTGGCAACAGGAAGGCTGCTGTATGGGTGAAGATATCAGTTGTGATGTGCATCAGTGCCCTGAGCAGTGTAAATTCAAAGATATATATGAAATATGGGAGCCAACTCAGGGCACAAACACTCCTAGAGATGTTTCACCAAATAAAGTTAGGCATATTAGAGATGACAGCAGCGAGAGAAAAATGGCTCTTATTCGCCAAAAGTTCATGGAAGCCAAAAGACTCTCCACTGACGAGAAACTTCGCCAAACAAAGGAATTCCAAGATGCTCTGGAAGTCTTGAGCTCCAACCAGGATTTGTTCCTAAGAGTTCTTCAAGAGCCCAATTCAATGATCTCACACCATCTATATGGCGGGCAGCCCGTTCCCCTCCCTCAGAGACAAAACGTATCACTGTGCTTAAACCTTCGAATATGATGTTTAATAAGTTTCCTGCTTCTTTGAATAAGAGTGGTAACAACGCGAGGCAATATCCACAAGGTGATCATGTTAATGGTTGGAATGAGGACAGTGCGTGTTTCCCTGCTATTCCTGCTTGGAAGATAGATGACAGTACTCCTACTCAGCCAACACGAATAGTGGTTTTGAAGCCCAGTGCAGGGAAAATCCAGGATGTGAAAGCTGTTGTTTCTTCTACTCCTTCATCACCTAGAAATCTTGAAAGGCAGAGTTTCTTTGAGGTACCAGCAGAAGAAGATGAACAGGCTCGAGAAGCTAGGCAAGTTGCGAAAGAAATCACCCAGCAAATGCGTGAAAACTTGGCTGGCCACAGAAGAGATGAGACCTTGTTATCTTCCGTTTTCTCAAATGGCTATACTGGTGATGAAAGCTCGTTTAATAAATCGGAGGCGGCTGAATTTGTGGCGGAAAACCTTAGTGATTTAGAAGTGATGTCTCCACCTTCCAGACATTCATGGGACTACGTCAATCGATTTGGCAGCCCATTTTCGTGCTCCTCCCTCAGCCGTGCATCCATGTCTCCTGAATCCTCAGTCTGTAGAGAGGCGAAGAAAAGACTTTCAGAGAGAGGGCCATGATGACTTCAAATGGGGGTTCTAGTGGGGAACCAAAACATATTAGGAGAAGCTCAAGCACACTGGGTGAAATGCTTGCTCTTTCTGATTTAAGAAAAGCTGAAAGGGATGAGATAACAGAGGATTGCCATAATGGCCAAGATGCTCGTGCCTCTACTTCTTGCCTGGCCAGTAATACTGGAGACGCAGAGATTGAGTCCCCCCGAAGTCTTCTGAGGTCGAAATCTCTTCCTGTTTCTGCCAATGCCTTCAGTGAGAGGAGCTATGTTGAAGGTTCTGATAAAGTGGTTGGTAAAACTACTAGTTTCAAGGATTCTTCGAAATCAACAACCGCAAAATCAACATTCAGAGGGAAAGTTACAAGCTTGTTCTTCTCAAGAAGTAAGAAATCGAGCAAAGAAAAGCTGAATAATCCTCAGAAAGACACAGAAATATCTCCATCTGCTGAACCTCTTGAAGATCATGTGGTAACACCTCGAGTAACTATGGATCTGAAGACATCCATCCACATTTGCCGTCGACAAGCAGAACTTTCTCACCGGAATCTGACCTGGTAACTGAGGCCTGCTTGGACCATCTTTGACTTGCTCTCCTTAACAGTTTTCTTGCTCAATTATCATGTCCAGCTCTTATTATACATGCTGCGGTGCGCTTGTTTACCCATATTGATTTTTTAGTTAATAATCTGGTTCTGAAGGTGGTAGCTTTTTGTTTTCAAAATTTCAGTGTGAATCTTCTTTGTTGAAGAAGTCAGCTCTAGTAGGAAATTCAGTTCAAAATCAGGACCATCCAAGTCCAATCTCAGTCCTTGAGCCTCTCTCTGAAGAGGATGCCATTGCCATTGCCGCCTTGGGTTGCTCCAGAATGAGCTACCCTGATCAGCCAGGTAACTTATGCTGGCCTGGACTAACTAGTATTCTAGATATTGTTTTACGATATTAATTCGTGTTTACTTGTCCATCAAAGCAGGCAAGCAAATGTCATTTTGCCTGGGCAAGTCAAACTTGATTGACAAATCTCCACCGATAGGATCTATTGCTCGGACCTTATCATGGGATGAACCCTGCTCAGAAATAGCCACCACTTCCAATCCATTGAAATCTACCTTCTCATCCCCTGGAGTACGACCAGATGAAGATGAAGGGGAATGGCTCTCCCTAGTCCAGTCCCTTCTATCACTGGCGGGTATTGAAGACGAGTCACAACTCATCTCGAACCCCTCATTATTGCACTCACCCAGTAGACCTCTGAACCCATTGCTTCGAGAGAAGTACACCAACCTTGACACAAAGGGACCATTGCTAGATGGCAACTGCTGGAGACGGCAGGCATCAGTCCGGAAACTAGTTTTTGACTGTGTAGATGCTGTTTTTCGCTGACAGGCTGTCTAGGAGGTGTGTAGGACAGAAGAAGCAAAGTGGGTCTGCGCTGGTGGATAGAATTTGGGCCCAGATGAAAGAGTGGGTTGTGTGGTCTGGTGAGGAGACGGATGGAGGACTTTATTATGGGGAGGAGGACAGTAACAGCCTGGTCGTGGAAAGAGCAGTTAGGAAGGAGCTTGTGGGGAGAGGATGGGATGACCAAATCAGGATGGAGATTGATGATGTTGGGACAGAAATTGAAAAGAAGTTGCTTGAGCAGTTGGTGGAAGAATCTGTATGTGAAGCAATTGTATTGTAATTTTTTTTGTATTGGCTGGAAAGGAAAGAACAAACGACTAAGCTTTGTTCAATCATTTTTAGGTCTTGTTGTATCTAATTAATTAATGAATCGATAATTATTCAACTAATCATTTTGATATCATTCATCGCTTCTGCTTTCTTTAATGCTTTGTTTGCTGCTTCGTTACGAATGACTTTGGAAGAAAGACAATTTTGCAGCAGCGTTATAATTACGGAGACCATCTGCTTTCCAACAATAATGGCTGGATCATCAAATTGTCCTTAACGACCGACCAACGGACGTCAGTCTGAGCCACAGAAGACGAGACTGGTATAATTATAAAAACAGAAGAGTAGTATACCGTTATACATACAGTACTGTATGGTATATAATTATAAACAGTACTAGTATAGTCTGTTGCGGGGACCCATTAAGCCTCGTTCTCAACGAGATTGTAGGAGGGAGATGAAGATTATTGTGTATAAGTGGGACCCATCATTTCAATCATCACCATTCATTTAATAAGTGGGACCCATCATTTCAATCATCAAGGGTAGATTCTTTTGAAACGTTGGTATGAGGAGCGTTTGGAAGAAACATTAATCTACCCCTTCTTTTATTAAATTTGAGAACGAGGCCTAAATGTAAAGGCATACTCTCTAGTTGGACCTGTAAGATCAATTGTGGGGCAAAGGCTGGCTTGAAAGGCATGGATTTCCTGCCATTGGCTTAATTCGGTCCTTATCTTTTTATTCTCCATGCCCTCTCTAGTTCTATAGGTCTAGGTGAGGATGTAGGTTTTTTTAAAGGATCTCTATTATCAGAGGAGCCCCCTCTTTGTTTCATGTCCTATATGCTGATGACTGCATTATCTTCCCCCGAACTAGAGAATCAGACATTTCCTTATTATTCATATTTTGAAGAAGTTCATGAGTTCGTCAGGACAAGAGATCAATTTTCAGAAGTCGAACCTAATTTGTAGCGAATATGTATAGAGATGAGAAGAGGTATGTCTCCAATTTCCTGAAAGTCAATGTTTGCCAACATTTGGACAGGTATATGGGAGTCACTGGTGAACTTCGCGACATTAGATATTCTGACTTCAGATACTTGGTTGATAGAATTCATCGCTTGACCCAAGGCTAGAAAGGTAGAGTTTCCCAGACTGGTAGGATGCCCATCTTTTAGTGTCTGTTTCTGAGAGGGTGAGTCCAGACCATGTTGCTTGGCTGGAGCGAGAGTATAAGGCAGAGGAGGTGCGTTACCCAAATATGGAATCACAAGGCTCCTGGTCCGGCTAGTATGAATGTCTTTTTCTATAAGAGATTTTGGCATATTGTTGGAGAGGATATTACAGATCAGGTGCTCCAGGTTCTGTATGGAGGCCTTCTTTATTCTGGTTTGAATCATACTCATGCAGTTTTGATCTCAAAGAAAGGAGGAGGCGGCTGTGAGTATAGGTGATTTTTGGCCGATCTCGCTTTGCAATGTGGTATATAAGCTGATCATAAAGGTTCTTGCGAATCACGTTAAGCCTATTTTGCCAGAGTTGACTTCACCTTCGCAGTTGGCGTTTGTTTCCAGGGCGCCTTATCACGGATGATGTGGTGATTGCAAATGAGATGTTCCATTTTATGCAGTCGAGTGCCAAGTCAAAGGTTGGGTATTATGGGTTAAGATTGATATGGCTAAGGCCTATGACAGGCTTGAGTAGAACTTTCTGAATGATGTTTTGGAGTATATGGGGTTTCCTTCGTGGTGGCGGCAGCCTGTGATGAGTTGTGTATCTTCCCTGTCTATGGCAGTTCTAATTAATGGGCAGCCAAGTATGTTTTTCAGTCCTATTCGGGGTATTCGGCAAGGAGATCCCCTTTCGCCGTACTTGTTAATTTTGTGATGGAGGCCTTCTCTTCTGCTCTTCAGGTTTTTGAGGGTTCTGGGTCTTCTGT